>JBBBDQ010001011.1:725000-882500 GCA_037127315.1 Ascarosepion bandense
AGCAATGAGTTTACATGAGAAAATGCACGCTAGCTGATTTCTTAACGAATTAATCTACATATGTTTTCTCTTTGTGCACTAGAAATTATTCAAGTGAATTTTTTACACTGATACAAACAAATGGTTGCACAGACCATAAAGGTAAAATGAAAAATCAAAGGCTTGAAGCCGCAGACCGATAAACAGATCCAGGCCAGATTAACGTATTAAGACGTAAAAAGGAAATCGGATTTAATAAATTATGCATCGATTCAGAAGAGGGACAAAGTGACATTGAAAAAAAAGGAAAAGTGAGTTATTTGCCAGTCATCTTGTCCAAGAGTTGTAAACGTTTTGGAACATAAACGTGACATTAATTTTCAGAACTGGAAGAAAAGTGAAATCGGTTCCAAACTATCTTGCAAAAATATTGAGAGAATTAGAGATAATCTATATCACAATTAAAACGACCCAACCTACGGCGGCGTTGAAGAAGGTAAGTATACTATAGAAATTTGGAGATTTAAAGAAACTAAATCTCCAACGGTAAACATTCTATACCTTTGAGGGATTATTATTATTATTATTATTATTATTATTATTATTATTATTGTTGTTGTTGTTGTTGTTATTGTGTGGTATCATCTTGCCAAGATCCTGGGCATGACGGTAAACTTTATCTGGCAGCAAGATTGGGAGGTTGTGAGGAGTATGAAACCACCTCTTAATTGCTGTTGTTCCCAGGTCCACCCTAACCCGGAGTGGTTGCACCTGTTAGGGTCCCAGCTATAGGCAAATAGTTAACCCCTACACTGGGGTCAAAACAATATGAAAGTATAAAATTACATTTTTATAGAAATATATACATAAAAATAGACTTTTATAGAAAAATATAGATTTTTAAAGAAAAAATTTTACCAATAATACATTTTTGAAGAAAAAATTATTACCCTTACCCTAACACATCTTTGAAGGAAAGAATTATTTTCAAAAAAACATTTTGGAATACAAAACTAGAAGACATTTTCAGTTTTCTTAAATAAAAAAGAATAAAAACAAGCATTTTTCATTAAAATCTGACGAAATCAACCTTCCTGCCATAACCGGACATTAAAGAAAAAACAAACCTTAAAACATCACCTTTTTAACATTAAATAACCCACAGAGGTGTTGATATGCCGTTAAACAAAACTCAAACTCAAAACTCATCTTGCCAAAAAGTAACTTTAAGTGCCTATGAGTAAAAAGGACACTGTAAGGGACATTTTGTTTGAATGGAGAGTTTTTTTTACAGATGATATGTGAAGTTCCGTTATCTTTTGTAGCTTCGAGACGTTGATGTGTCCAAAAATATTGCTCACGTAATTTTCGACACCCTCTTTATCCTACCCAATACCCTTATCCTACCCAATACCCTTATCCTACCCAATACCCTTATTACAACAGGGATAATTGTAGTTTAAAGTTTCCATTTTGATAATGATAATGATAATGATGATTGTTTATGGCTCTAATAAAGTTACTTAAAAGTGGCGCAAACTAGAAAAACTTGTAAATTGGTTGGTTGTATTATTTTATGGCATATCAACACCTCGGCGGGTCATTTATTGCCAACTAAATTTTTTATTTATTTATTGTGAGTAATACCTTTTTCTTTCAACAATTTATTGTTGTTTTTTTTTTCCATATAAGTTTTGTCTAGTAATACTTTTTTCTTTTTCGAGTATCAAGATTCATTGTGATTTGTTTTTAAGGGCAGAGTTCCCAAGTCCTACCCTGTTATTTAACCCATAACTGGAGGGAAGGGACGGATTAATACCTTTCCCAAGGGTACCAGTGCTTAATTGAATGCAGGATATTCAACTGGAATTCAAACTCGGCTCACCGATTTCTCTATCCGAGCCGATATCCACTGCACCACCACGCACATCCGTCACTAAACGCTTACAGCATCTGGTATTCCCAAGCGGTCACCCATCTAAGTACTGACCAGGCTCAACGTTGCTTAACTTCGGTGATCGAGCGAGAACCGGTGTATTCAACGTGATATGGCCGTAAGCCAAACTTTTAAGACAAGGCGAAAAACAATCCACCCTAAGATATCAATGGGCAGAGAAATTATCTCGTCTTATTACCAAATAATATCAAAATAAGATCGTATAGCATGTCACGTAGTGGATGCGATTGTGGAGAAAATAAGTGGAAAAATGACAAAAAAGAATGTTAGAGCCTCACATGAAAGCTTCAGAATTTTAGGAGGTTTGAACAAATCATTGTGCCCATAATTATGGGAGTATTGAAGGACACAAGATCGTTAGAAATAAGATAAAAATAAAGTTTAGGTATCTCAACTAAATCGCTGAAAAAACAGCATTGTATAAATAAAAAAGACCCCAAAATTAATAAAAATGAACTTTTTCCATCAAAATGTTTATATTATTAAGAGTAATTAGTAAGTACTTTTAAATTATTTTTTTTTAAAGTTTTAATCCCTTTTAAGACGTTCGAAATTTTGGTTAAAAATCTTGTTTTTATTTTAGTTTGCGGGTAACCAAATCGTTACGAGAATTTATAATATAAACGTAATCTAAACTTATTTATAAATGGAACTTTGTCTGTGTGTCTGTATGTGTGTGTATCCGTTACCTATAGACTCCGAAACGGCTGAACCGATTTTCTTGAAATTTTACACAATTGTACTATAAGCGTCTGCAAGTGTTCTTAGCTAGGTTTTGTGTCGAGGTACCCGCGATAAATATCGACAATCGAAAATCGAAAAAATCGGGTTATAGAAGGAGGGGTCCGATTTTAATCAAATTTGATACACTCATAGACAAAGACATAAGAAACGATATTCAGAAGTTTCAAGGTTGCAGTTCTTACAATAGTGCAGAAAATCGATAATATATGTATATATAAAAGGCAAGATATTTGTGTGTGTGTCTGTTTATCTGTTTGTATGTCCTTTATACAAATCCACAATTTTTATCCGATTCTCACCAAACATCACACAAATATTCTTTAGGCTGAGTTTGAGCTCCAGGACCATGGATTAGTTTTAAAGCTTTCATTACACCCGAGCAACGCCTGGCTATACTGCTAGTATTACATAACTCACTGTTTTTTAGGTGACAAATATTAATTTGAAAATTCTTGTAAAAATCAAATACTTGTTGGATTTTAATGAAACTTTCAGAACTTATTAACAAATAAATGAAATTATTTTTGAAATTATTATTTTTTTAAAATCTTGGTAATTTTTATTTTACATCTGCTACCCACCATCCATGCAAATCCAAGAAATTTGTTGGAAAGAAATTAAAAATAAAGTTAAATTACCACAAAACGTTAGGGTAGATTAAGGTATTACAGAAAATACTAAAATCTTATTACAGTTCTGATTGTCTCTTCGTTCCCTATTTAGCACGTACGTTATGCCCTGCCAAAACCTAATAAATAATGGACTATTCCGTTTTGATCACGCTGGAAAAGAGATATCGCCGATTTTGTTTGGTTTTAGTGAAAGAAAGAAAGAAAGAAAGAAAGAAAGAAAGAGATGATGCCATTCTCGAATGTTTATCGCCTGCTTCAGTGAAACAGGAAAACTTGTCAGTTTTAAATTTACTTCACTTTTCATTTTCATCCTTCTACTTCTTTAAATAATGATCAGCTCAAATATTTAACGGTGCAATAAGGGAATTTACGGAAATTTTATAGTTGTGAGACTCAAAATGAGTTTCATTAAATATTATGATACATCAGATAATTCAAATACAAAAAGCGTATAAATTTTCGCTACTAAAGAACAATATGTTTGAGCACTGAGAAACAAGGATTTTATATCCCTCACTGACTTGACAAGACTTGTTAACGAGTTCTGGTATGTATGGACGGCAAAACGAAGAGTTATAAAAAGCAGGAATAGTAGTTGTAATAAGAAGAAAAAGAAGAAGAAGAAGCAGCAACGAATAAATATTAATCAACATATTATCATGATTAATAGGATATTCTTAAAGAACAACAATTATAATTATAGACAGCAGATACATTATAAAATATATGTGTAAAAATATCAAGTTTTAACTTAAAGTTCTAAGCGAGTTTTTAAAACTGAAAGAAAATGACTTAACTGTTCTCGAGTAATAATCAAAATAATAAATTATAAAACAACTATTCAGGTTCGATATTAGACAAAATGTTCTGCTGGTTTGAGAAAAACCTGAATTTAAAAAACATGATGGTATTTATATCCCTTTTGTAGGCATTTATATATTTTGTTAAGTCGGCGATTACACTGGCTCCCAAGACTCAATTATTTGGGATCGAGGAGGGTTGTTAGCAAAACAGTGGACGAAAAATATAGCCTATGAAAACCGGAAGAACACTTGCTGAGTCAGTATCCAACTAACTAGAGTTGGTGTCGCAATAAAAGTACAGTGGAGAGGGTTATGTGAAAACACTCAAGTATCTATCCCAAGGTAAATAATGGAAATGCGCAATGTCAATATAAGAGATAACAAGATTATAAATTTATGAAAAGCTATGACCGTTCAGTTCCTGAAGTGGCTCGGTACGTAGAAGAAGGTAACGAAGAATACTTAACAATAATAATAAAAAATGTGTTTTTACGGATATTACGTGTACGCAAATGCGGTTAATCTAAAAAATAAAAAACAATTTTAAATATCTCTAGAACTAGTTGCACAGTCTTGATATAATTTGCCAAACAATCTTAAGGTTCTTTACTGTGCAGACACGAACAGAAGAAACTTCCCCGTGGGTTTACTCAGTCGGCAGAAAGACGCCACCGAGTATACATGTATTACATATATTGCATGTATACATGTATTACATATATTGCATATATTACATGTATACATATATTGCTCAGAATGAATGCTCCTGTTCAAAATAACACAAAAATAAATTACAATATAACAGTTAAAAGTAACAACGCACCAGAGAAAAAAATACCCTTGAAAATGCCTATAGAAATGTCAGAAAGCGCTTGGTACAATAAAATGTTTGTCCTTCCTTACTCCTACAAAACGGAAATTTTTTAAAATAAAAATATTACCAGCAGTATATTTGACTCTCGACAAAAAACCCTCTTTATAAAAATAATGAAATTTAATATACGAACTGATTCTTTACAAATATACATATTCTATTCATACGAACCTATCCTAAATATCTTGTCGGCGTATTTCACGAAAGAATTTGAACGAAAGTTTGCTGCACAAATATACTTTAATATATATATATATATATATATATATATATATATATATTAACACACACACACACAGACAAATATATACATATATATATATATACATTAACACACACACACACACACACACACATATATATATATACATATATATATATATATATATATATATATATATATATGGGGATGTAGATAGATAGATAGATAGATAGATAGATAGATAGATAGATAGATAGATAGATAGATCTGTGTAGCCCTGTAAAGTTTCTTATATCCTTGTATGTGTTTCTATGAGCTAATTGCTTGTGTAAATATTGTCTCAAGCACGCGAGTCATACTTGTGTATATCCTTTTGCAGTTATTATTTTATAGTTTAACTGCTATGTTGGTGTGCAAACAAACTATCTCTAGATGAATACTGCTCTTTATGTTTTCCGATAAATAAAAAGGGGTTAAAAAAGGGGGTCAAGATTTTTTTATTTTATCTCAACGGCGCCTGAGTGTCCATGCGTGTCGCTCTGCTTCATCCGCCTTTCCTATGTTGATATGTTCCATGTTTGGCAAACTCCAATCTTCCTGATCAACAGAAAGAAGCATTGTGCAAAGAAGCAACGGAAGTGTTAAACTGTAGACTTGAATTAGATGTTTAATTTACCAGACGAATATGTCATCTCAAATATTCATTTAATATAACTTGTTTGATCGAAATGATACTTCATGACCTTTCTCAAATTTGAACTCTCCACCTATTTCATTTTCGGAAAACCACCCTTTAATTTTTGTCTTTGAATTACATGTTTTTCATTACCCTTCAATTGTTGTCTTCCATGTGCCATGACGTGGAGAATATAGCTCTCCACAACTTCTTGCCCTTTGTAGCTCTTGTCTATGACTGTTTTTTTATTAACCCCTTCCCACCTTCTTCTGACATCAAGCTCGTTAACTAGGTTACTCGCTATCTCCCTCTATCTCTCTTGCTTTCAATATCTTGTGAATGTCAGTTTTCCAAGTCGTCTTTTATCGTTATTTATCCAGGAGGTTTCAACAGTTTCTTATCTCTTTTAAAGAAGATTATATTTATTTTTATTTATTAACTAGCAGTATAGCCCGGCATTGCTCGGGTGTAATGAAAGCTTTAAAACTAATCTATGGTCCTGGAGCTCATACTCTTTGGACGTTGGTACGAAAGACTAAAAAGCAATAGTTGTTTCCAGTTAAAGCGAAACCGTAGAATGAAAGAAAAATGAATGGATGTAAGTCAAATTTTGATTTCCTGGTATCGATATCAAATAAGATTTTTTCGTTGTAAACTGAATTTTGAAGGCTAAATAAGTCCTCTGAGTAAATGGTATCATGGCTGAGACTAAGAATTACAATTATACCTACTTAGAGCCAAACCTGAAGCAAAAATCAAATAAAAGGTCTGAAAAAATACAGACATACAGACAGATAAACACACACACGCACACACAAACAGCTTGCCTTTTATATATATATATATATATATATATATATATAATCGATTTTCTGCACTAGTGTAAGAACTGCAACCTTAAAACTTCTGAATATTGTTTCTTATGTCTTTGTCTATGAGTGTATCAAATTTGATTAAAATCGGACCACTCCTTGTATCACCCGATTTTTTAGATTATCGATTTTCGATACTTATCAGGGGTACCTCGACACAAAACCTAGCTAAGAACACTCGCAGACGCTTTTAGCACAACTGTGTGAATTATCAAGAAAATTGGTTCAGCCGTTTCGGAGTCTATAGGTAACGGACACACATACACACACAGACACACACACACACATACGAAGTTCCATTTATAAATAAGTTTAGATAGATTTATTTTATTTATTTTATTTTTTTACAATTATATGCTTTTAAGGATCCTCAGTTGTTTATCTTTGAATTACATGGTTTTGCTTCCAACAATTTCCTATTCAAAAGTTTAACAGTCCAAAAATCTAGAAATAGTGGTATTAGCAACTGTGATATACCATAAAGATCTAAAGAGTTTTCTTTATGGGAAACGTATTCGATCTATTAAGGAAAGAATATGATAAAAATATACTCTACAGAAAAAATCTTTTACCGACGTTGCTAAGATCTAATATTTTTCACGGTTTTCTTGCCGTAGATTGTTATAGTTGTTTTTTTTTTTGTTGTTTTTTTTTTTAATCATATCACCCCAAGCAAGGCGATAACGCCACTGATGCGCAGGGGGCTACGTAAGGGTAAAAAGAATGGAAAAGAGAAAGCCGGAAACCGCATCCTAAACAAGAAACAGGGGATGAGCCTCTTCACCTGTTCAATAGATGTGGGTGGAGTGTGAACCGGGCGATAGTTTAGTCTATCTACTCCAATTGGAAAAAAAAAAAATAAATAAAAGAGTGAAAAGACTTGAAAAGGGAAAACCGGAAACCGCATCCTAAACAGGAAACAAGGTATGAGCCTCTTCACCTGTTCAATAGATGTGGGTGGAGTGTGAACCGGGCGATAGTTTAGTCTATCTACTCCAATTGGAAAAAAAATAAATAAATAAATAAGAGAGTGAAAAGACTTGAAAAGGGAAGGGGGTTCTATTTATTTTTAGGGTTTATCAACTTTTTGAAGGATTTTTTTTAGTCAGAAATATTTTTAAATTGTAAAACTGTTTTGATAGATAATAACGCTTTACTGATACAAGTCCTACTCATTAATCTATAGCTGAGGGGAAGAACACACGGATTCTTACCTTTCCCAAGGGTATTTGTGCGTAAGTGAATTTAATGAATACGGCTGGAAAAAATATATCCATAAATACAGTTTCATTATAAATATGTATCTATGCGGGTGTGCAAGGGATAGCGACTTGAAACGAGAGAAATTTGAGTCTGTTACATTAACTTTCACATAAACGTATTAGGGAAGATATGAATCTAGCTACGGGTTAAATAGTAGGACAGATTGTGCTCTTCAACCTTAGTTGGCAACCATTCTAAGAGAGCGACAACACTGAAATAAAAATGTCAGGCTAACGCTATCCCTAATCAATTTAAGAATTCTTTTCACTGGAGTATATTGCTGGTGTTCAGACGAACATCACCCCCCCCCATGTTTTAACCATTTAACCACAAGTAAGGCTATAATGCCACTAAGACGCAAAGGGTTATTGAGAGTGAGAAAGAAACAGATTTTAGTTAGAAGTAAGAAGAAAGGACAACAAAAGAATAAGGTTCATGAAAACAAAAGTTTAAAGGTTTGAAGATTGTAAGTGGCAGAAAATCAAGAAATCGGAACGGATTTCTACAATTGAGAAGTTCGAAAAACAAAAAACTATTAAAATAGAACATATGACTGCATCTAACTAGTTCAACAGTAGAATGGTGAAATTGTGGTTGCATCTAGCAAATTCAAGTTTAAATTAATGAGTCTTTGTTGCTAATCTAACACTGCGATTAAATTAATACAGTCTAAGTACCATAGCGGAAAGTTCATCAGAACGATTACCATGAAAGTATTTATAGAAAAGGTACAGTAAAGCTACATTACGGCAGTGGGAAAGAAACTAAAGCCGTGATACCAGGTTACGGATTCTTCTTTGAATTTTATCAAGAATCCCTAAATATATAACAGTATCATACATAGCAACAATTTTTCAAAACATGGTAGATTTATAACTTTTACTAGGGGACGAAGTACTTGTTAATTCTATTTTATTTTTAAGATTCCCATCTAGATATTTTACTGGCTCTCTCTCTCTCTCTCTCTCTCTCTCTCTCTCTCACTCTCTCTCTCTCTCTCTCTCTCTCTATATATATATATATATATATATATATATATATATCTGAGTGAGTACAGAACGAGGAAAGAAAAATTTTTTCCCCATCCAAAACATTAATTTAAAACAGTGCTCGATATATGGTGTATAGATCTGTGAATATTTATTATAAATTATGTTTTAGAACATGTACATAATTTTTTCTATATATGTCCTCTTCTCTACAACCATATGGTTGTTTCAATGTTGGGTTACCAACATTTCATCAGGAGGAAAGAGCAAGAGTTGGAATCATCCTCTGTTTATATTTGTTTCATTGTTGTTGTGGGGTTGGTTGGGGTTATTGATAATGAAGGGAATGTATCTTTCGTTTTGACCGTTAGACATTTGAAGAACTTGGTGTGTAAGTGCAAAATTGTTGATTAATGGCATTATCTGTTGGAATGTACGTTTTTATCGGTCGGGTATATCTTTTGGTTAGAATTTCGAAGAAAGTGGTGTGTGGAGGGGTTTGATTACTTGGTCAGTTTTGTGTGTTTGTGTGGGGGTTTTTTGTGTGTGTGATTGAGGAACTTATCTTGTTTGTTGACCTTAAGAACTTTTAGGACGGCTTTATGGTTGGCTAGGGTTTAATTAATTGATGTGGCGAGGCTTTCCCTTTGGGGTTCCTTAGATATACGTGATAGGGGTGGGGTGTTTTTTCTTTTTAATTTTGATTTTTCCGGTACGGGATATTTTTTTTATTTTATTTTTGTTTTTTCTATTTTTATTTTAGCGGGATAGGTTTTTTTATATATTTTTTATTTTATATTCAAGTTTGGAGTATTATTGTGTATAGGCGAAGTTATTTCAAGAAATTAAAGTTGTATTTTTTAGGAAGTAAATGCAAATTTGTATTTTATCAGTTTTTTATATAAAGTTGTATATTTAATCTTAATTTTGAGTTTAGAGGATCGGTTTTTTCTTTTAATTTTTTATTTTTTTCTATAATTTATCGTTTGGAATCCTATTTATTTCTTTTATTTTTTTTATTTATTTTATTTATTTAGATATTTTTGTGGGTATTAGATCTTACTTTAAGGATTTATTAGATCGATTTTTTCTATAGCATTTTTTATCTTTTATAATAAAAATATCTACTCAAAATTTCCAGTATTTTTTAGCATGATTGTAGGGTTAGATCTTCAATGTGCTAACAGTTTATTTTTGTGTATGATATAATTATTCTGAAATAGTATATTTAAACTTAATTTTGAATATAGGAATTTTGATTCTTTTTCGAGTTTGGGAGCCATTTTTTTCGTTTAATTTTGATTTTTCCAGTACGGAATATTTTTGTATTTATCTAAGGTTATTACGGTAAGTAAGGTTATTGCTGTAGACTTTAGTAATAGTTTGGGAGCTTGTTTATTTCTTTAATTTTACGTTTTATTTATTTAGATGTTTTTGTAGGTATTAGACCTTCCTTTAAAGATTTATTAGATCGATTTTTTCTACAGAATTTTTAATCTTTTATAATAAGAATATCTAATCAAACTCCTAGTATTTCCTAGCATGATTGTAGGGTTAGGTCCCTAATGTGCTTGCAGTTTACTGTGGTTTTGTGCCTCTGATTTAAAAGCTTGTTCTTTCCTCCTGATGAAATGTTGGTAACCCAACATTGAAACAAACATATGGTTGTATAGAAGAGGACATACATAGAAAAAATTATGTACATATTCTAAAACATAATTTATAATATATATATATATATATATATATATATATATATATATATATATATATATATACTAGCAGTATAGCCCGGCGTTGCTCGGGTGTAATGAAAGCTTTAAAAACTAATCTATGGTCCTGGAGCTCAGACTCAGCCTAAAGAATATTTTTGTGAAGTTTGGTGAGAATCGGATAAAAATTGTGAATTTTTATAAAAGACATACAGACAGATAAACACACACACACACACACACACACACACACACACACACACATCTCGCCTTTTATATATATATATATATATTATCGATTTTTTGCACTATTGTAAGAACTGCAACCTTGAAACTTCTGAGTATCGTTTCTTATGTTTTTGTCTATGAGTGTATCAAATTTGATTAAAATCAGACCACTCCTTCTATAAACCCATTTTTTCGATTATCGATATTTATCGAGGGTACCTCGACACAAAACCTAGCTAAGAACACTCGCAGTCGCTTATAGTACAACCGTGTACATTTTCAAGAAAATCGGTTCAGCCGTTTCGGCGTCTATATGTAACGGATATACGCACACACACAGACACACACACAGACATACACACAGAGACAAACTTCCATTTATAAATAAGTTTATATATATATATATATATATATATATATACCTCTCTCCCTTCTTTTCCTCTCTCTCTTACAGACGCTCGCACACACACACAAAAACACTTTTCCTGTTTCTTAACGTTCTTGATTTCTTCTTCTCAGCATCTTATCCCCCTACTTCTCTTGTCTTCTCTTTTTTCATCCTTCCTTCACTTTTTTATATTTCTAATCTATGTCCTGTATCCCACAATGATAAAATTCACTTGGTAATTGTTCAAAGCATACCAGTTAGTTAAATTCTGAATGTGAACGGCGCAATATATTAATTATTTTCGTACTTAGCTTTCCTCATCGCTGGGAGTCAAGAAAAACAATCTCTCATTAAAAATGTAAGTTCTTTTTCGGCGCAGTCAGAATAAAAGACCAATCAATTAAGTTCTCTCTCTCTCTCTCTCTCTCTCTCTCTCTCTCTCTCTCTCTCTCTCACTCTCTCTCTCTCTGATATCCTGCCGTGCCCTCCATGACGCGGGCGATCATTCTATCCGTTGTAGCTCTTGGAAATGTTTACTCTCTTTACCCTCACTTTATAACCTGCCATCGATTTACAGATGCTCGATAAGAAGATTAATACCTTTCAATTTTTGTCTTCTGTGCGCCATGATCCATCATGACGTGAGGAATACCGCTCTCTACAACTTCCTATTTTTGTAGCTCTTGGCAGTGTCTGTCTTTCTACTATCTCTTCCCACCCTATTCTGCCATCAAGTTCCTTAAGAAAGTTATTCATTGTTTCCCCTCTGTCTCTCTTGCCTTCAATCTGCCTTGTGAGTTTTAAATTTTCCAAGCCTTCTTTTTTCATTGTACCCTAAAAGTGTCAACAGGCTCTTTCTGATCCTATGTATAAACGTAGGTACCTCCAAAAAAATCGCTAAAAAACAACATGAAACAGCATAGTATGAATAAAAAAGTTCATAAACTTAAAAAAACAAACTTTTTCCATCAAAATATTTATATTTTTATTAAGAGGAAAGATCAAAGAAATTTTTAATTATTTTTAAAAATTTTTGAATCCCTGCTAACATTTTAGAAATTTTGATAGAAAATGTTATTTTTATTTGAGTTAGCGGCTAAAAAAAATTTACCCCTTTATTACAATGGGTTACGTAATGATGACACAACCCACTTTTTTCCCGGTAACAAACACATTAATTTGAAAATTCTCGCAAAAATCAAATAATTGTCAGATTTTAATGAAACTTTCAGTACTCATTCACAAATAAATGAAATTATTTTTGAAATTATTATTATTTTAAATATCTTGGTGAAAATATTTTTTAACTCTGTTACCCCCTCTACGTAAATCCATGAAATTTTAATAAATTTTAATTAGCTGTAAATTTTTTTATTAGTTAAATGCAGAACTCATTGGGGCATATAAATCATTTATGTTTTTTATTTTAAAGTGGACAACCTGACCGAAAATCTGCTCCGAAGAGTAAGATAAAAATGCAATAAAACTCTGATATAATTTAATTTGATAAACTTTTAATTGCTGGAATAAATAATAATTATTAAGGACATTATAGTCTGAAAAAAAAATTTTTTTCGTTCACTAATAAAATTTTGAAATAAACTTTTAATTGCTGGAATAAATAATAATTATTTTTTAATTGCTGGAATAAATAATAATTATTAAGGACATTATAGTCTGAAGAAAAAAAAATTTTTCGTTTACTAATAAAATTTTGAAATAATTGTTTATATTTTTTATTTTTTATTATAATAATTCATAAAAGTGTTAAAAATATTTTAAAAACCTGTTATAAAAACGTTGTTGAATTTCTTTTTTACTTAAGAATTGATTATTACATTGCCTATCGAAAATTGATAAGTTTAATAAAAATCATTCACCCATTTTAGTTTTAAAATAATCTTAAAAAATTAAATTTTGGAAATTTTTATTAAGTACGGTGTTCCATAGGGGTCATAACAAGTTTCTGTAGAGGTCGTATTGTTTTTAGACGTTAACTAGTGTTTGGGTGAATTCCCCTTACATTGAAAGCGACACAAACCACACTTTGATTCTAATTTCATTCTTTTTTTATTAAATTAAAATTATTCTAAAAGAAATTTAATTTTTTTAATTTTTCAGAAAGCATATTAATAAATAATTTAAGATAAATATGTAATATCTAAGCATAAAATATTTAATATTTCAGAAAAATATTAATAAATAACATAACTTAGTTCGGTTATTTTAATTTAATTCTTTCTTTTAAAAGAAATTTAAATTTTTATTTATTCAGAAAGCATTTTTTTTTTTTATTTATTCAGAAAGCATATTTTATTTTTATTTATTCAGAAAGCATATTTTTATTTATTCAGAAAGCATATTTTTATTTATTCAGAAAGCATAGTCTGGCTATAAATCTAAACTAAAATTCTATAAAATATTATACTTGCTGAAAATATTATGTTAAATTTTTAATTGTACTATTTAGTTAAAAAACAACAAAAAAATTTGAATTTCCAAATGTTACTTTTTAAGCTACATGAATTTTTTGTCACTTTCGGTCGCCATCCAAACGTCATTCACACCTGCTACTTGTCAACACATAATTTGTCGCTTACATAACTGCTGACAAGAGGTCTACCGTCAGTAAAGAGTGATTTATTTCGTAAATTTCCCGACAGTAAGCATTTAATACTTGTTTGAAATCAGATAAAGGTAAGTTTCAATTATAAAAATTGACTTAAATAACGTGTCAAGGAGCTATATTTTTTTATTGCAAGATTTTTAAAACAGACATTTAGTTACTGTTTACATAATGTGTTGATTAGTCAATAATGGCGGTAAATTTTTTTAAAAAATTTCAGCAGTTAAATTTGTGATTCCGATCAATATAATTTCGGTTTGAACTAAACCAGGGTATTTTGCTTACTGTAATTAGTAAATATAATCTCTTGGCTTTCAATTAAAACTAAAATTAAAGCTTCAAGAAAACATTTTTATTTTTAAAAATTTAATTTAATTTGAGGTATTGAAAATGAGCAGTGATTTTTTGGAGGTACCTATAAACGCCTTCTTTTCATGTTTCTTAAAATCTCAGTACTCTGACTCTACGTCTGTGGTATTCACAGCGTCCTTCTGTAGAACCATATCATTGTTGATTCATATCTACTATTCATATTTGAGGAAATTGTTCAGTATCTAGGAAATTATTCACTGCTATATAGGAGGACTGACGCAATAAAATATATTTTAAATAAATTTCCTGATTTATAAGACGTTGATTAAATTACCCGATTAAGTGCATTGACAAGAAAGGAAAATATGTTTTAAAATTATATTTGTTGCGTAAAATGCTTTTTCGCCATTAGACTAGACTTGTTGATGTACCTACACAGATGTTCATGGTGTTTTTATTTTTATTTTTTTTAATCATTTCACCCCAAGCAAGGCGGTAACGCCACTGATGCGCAGAGGGCTATATAGGAGAAAAAGATTAGATAGGAGTAGAGTAGGGAGAAAAATGAACCAGTTACAGGGGTTGTCAGAGAAGGGAGCAAGAGAAGGATCGGAATACAGGTGTGTTGACAGTTGCAAAGGTAGAGAGAAAGGAAAATATATACAGGGTGATGTAGAAAGAACTAGAGTCTAGTAGTTAAGAGATGGGTATTGACATTGCATTTAAATTCCTGGAAGTTGTAGCCGTCAGAAAAGCAAGAATATGGAAGAGGCGACAAATGCGAGAAAAGAAGCTGTTGGAGTAGAATTGTCGGCTGCATTTGGTTGATCTGTGAATGCTATTTCCTAATGTCGTTACCTATCTATAAATTGAAAGAAAAAGAAAAGACATAGAAATCTATTTTCATCAGTTAAATTTCTAATATTTTTGCCACTTGTCTTCTTTGCAGAATCAGCTCCCTTTATTAAAAATGCTTCCTGTTTCTCAATTGTGAAACTGATTTCAGTTGAATGCGACTGCAGATAACATATTTGAAGGGCCTGATCAGGTGAGTGACAGAATGAGGGTTGCGTGGTGTTATAGGAGAAAGTGTGCTAAGAGCCACGAGGAATAGGGGGATGTGAAAGTCTATGATCGCCTACGTCCTAAAAAGACAAGGCACCTAGAAGAAAAAGAAGTCTAAAAAAAGCCTTATATAATATTCATCATTTTTTATCAATCAATGTGTTAAAATTATTTATCACTTTTAATACGAAAAACCTCAAATTGATGTTAAAAATTGCCGTAAAACATTAAAAATGAAATGATCTCTCATGACATGTTTCTAATTTATGCTTAGATATATTGTATTTATTTTCTATTTTCCAGTGGAGTAGTTCATGTATATTGCTTATGACCCATTATGTGACATTATTAGATTTCAATAAAATTTGTATTTTATATGAACACTACATTATGAAGATTGAGATGTTGTAGAGTGAAAGAGGTTGTATCATAGATTTCCTGATTTATAAAATGTTGATTAAATTACCCGATTAAATGCATTAACAAGTAACGAAAATATGTTTTTAAAATATATTTGTTGCGTAAAATGCTTTTTCGCTATTAGACCAGACTTGTTGATGTACCTACACAGGTGTTCATAGTGTTTCTAACTATTTATGTCACTACCTATCTATAAATTAGGAGAAAAAGAAAAGACATGGAAGTCTATTTTCATCAGTTAAATTTCTAATATTTTTGCCACTTGTCTTCTTTGCAGAATCAGCTTCCTTTATTAAGAATACTTCCTGTTTCCCAATTGTGAAATAGATTTCAGTTGAATGCGACTTAAGTGTTTCCGTTTTGTTCTTTTGTTCCTTGCTACTTTTTTTTTATTCTTTTCTACATTGTTTTCATTTTAGTTTTCGTACTTCTGCTGGTCGTTTTCTTTGTTTGAGCCAATAACATTTTGTTGACCAGTTTTAATTACACACTGGGAACAAGAACTGTGTACTTTTCATGCCAAGTTCCAATGATCTGGAGTCCTTACGTAAGACATAATATCTTTTTATTACATTTACTAAAATCGAGTAATATCGACGTGAAGGCAATGGGAGATAATATTATTTGGTAAGGGTATTGCAGTTACCTCTCTAGTCAATAAAATGTCCTTTTATAACCATGAAAATAAACAATTTAATTTTAAATAATCTTTAGTTTTACAAACACTTTCCAAATAAACATTTCAATTTTAAATAATCTTTTTAATTTAAAATAATATTTTTAAATAATACTTTCAATTTTTAATAATATTTTTAAATTTAAAATTTTTTTTAATTATAAATACAATTTTTAATTTTATGATATCATTTTAATTTTAAATAATCTTTTAAATTTTACATCACCTTTTAAGTAATCGTTTTAATTTTAAATGATCTTTTTAATTTAAAAAAATATTTGTAAATAATCCTCTCAATTTTAAAAAAATTTTAAAATTTAAAAAACTTTTTCAAATTTAAAAAACATTTTAATTTGAGATAATATTTTTAATTGTAAATAATCTTTTTAATTTTACATAACCATTCCAATTAATCGTTTTAATTTCAATCAATCTTCTTAATTTTAAATAATATTTTTAATTTTAATTGTTTTTTCAACTTTACATAACCTGTTTAAATAATTATTTTAATTTTAAATAATCATTTTTATTTTATATAATCTTATATATTTAAATAACTGATTTAATTTAAAATAATTTTTTAACTTAAAACAATCTTTTTAATTTTAAATAATCTTTTTAAATTTTGGATCCTTTATTTATCTCAATACAATCACTGTTTTAGTATCATGTAAGAAACGTTACAAATCGATAAACATCATCTCCAGCCCTGTGAGGAAAAATTCATCCTCTTTACTATTTTTATCTTCTGAAATAATTAACTTCATCGATTTAGACATTAAGAAGTAACTTTTGACATATCTATTATCATTCATCTCTCTTCTGCTATTATTTGAAACAGAATTATCTATAATTTATATAAATAGAATTATCTATAATTTATATAAATCTAGTCTATAAGACTAGATTTTCTTAAACAATTTTATTTTCTGAATAAACATCGTCAAATTCACATTGGCACCACAGGCTCTGCAAATTTTACTATCTCATTTCTAATTTTACTAGTTGCTTGCATCATTATGTAAGCTACATACAGTCGACAATTGTACCGATTCTTAACCATTAAAAAAAATAAGAACATATATATGCGCTCGAAAACTAATGGGCTTTTCCAAAAATATTATCGACTTGGATTTGTATCAATTACAATATTAATGTGAAATTTGACAGCATAGTATTTCAAATTCTGAAGTAGTCTTTGGAGGCAACAGATACATAAATATATCTAAACTTATTTATAAATGGAACTTTGTCTGTGTGTGTGCGTGTGTGCCCGTTACCTATAGACTCCAAAACGGCTGAACCGATCTTGAAAATTTACACAGTTGTACTATAAGTATCTGCGAGTATTCTTAGCTCGGTTTTGTGTCGAGGTACTCCCGATAAATATCGAAAATCGATAATCGAAAAAATCGGGTTATAGAAGGAGTGGTTCGATTTTAATCAAATTTGATACACTCATAGACAAAGACATAAGAAACGATATTCAGAAGTTTCAAGGTTGCAGTTCTTACAATAGTGCAGAAAATCGATAATATATATATATATATATATATATATATATATATATATATATATAAAAGGCAAGATGTTTGTGTGTGTGTCTGTTTATCTGTCTGTATGTCCTTTATACAAATCCACAATTTTTATTCGATTCTCACCAAACTTCACACAAATATTCTTTAGGCTAAGTCTGAGCTCCAGGGCCATGGATTAATTTTAAAGCTTTCATTACACCCGAGTAACGCCGGGCTATACTGCTAGTTCAGAAATAATAGTACACTGGCCAGCAAGATAGAAAAAGAACTGAATATGACAACAATAATAATATACTCAATTAGTTTTATGAGAAAAATAGATAAGAAAGTAGCGATTCGTGGGAAAAGATAACGCGCAATATACAAAATCTTTCGTTTTCAATCAAGTGTACGTATATGGAAGGGCAAGGCCGGTCAGTACTAGCACTACTATCGGGGGACGGAGACCAAGCCTGATTGGAAACACCAAACAGTGCTTTGTGACCATTACTATCTTAACATTTGTTTTCCCTACATACATTTATATAGGTCACAAAAAAAAGCAGAACTGACAATGAAAGAATGAACATTTTTTCACGAATTCTGAAGTCATTCTGTGGTCTATTTATTTTATCCAAATCCATGAATTCATTTTGCGCATGCTTTCCTGGGACATGCAATAAGGAAGGAGGGCGTGAAGAACCTGATACTAACAGGTCAGATAGAGAGAAAAAGAGATAGGAGAAAGCAGCAGATAATATCTTTGAAGGGCCTGAGCAGGTGAATGACAGAACGGGGGTTACATGGTGTTACAGGAGAAAGTGTGCTAAGAGATACTAGGAACAGGGCGACGTGGAGGGCCATGATTGCCTATGTCCGGAAAGGACAAGATACATAGAAGAAGAAATCTCAAAAAAGACTTATATAATATTCATCATTTTTTATCAATCAATGTGTTAAAATTATTTATCACTTTTAATACGAAAAACCTCAAATTGATGTTAAAAATTGCCGTAAAACATTAAAAATGAAATGATCTCTCATGACATGTTTCTAATTTATGCTTAGATATATTGTATTTATTTTCTATTTTCCAGTGGAGTAGTTCATGTATATTGCTTATGACCCATTATGTGACATTATTAGATTTCAATAAAATTTGTATTTTATATGAACACTACGTTATGAAGATTGAGATGTTGAAGAGTGAAAGAGGTTGTATCATAGATTTCCTGATTTATAAAATGTTGATTAAATTACCCGATTAAATGCATTAACAAGTAACGAAAATATGTTTTTAAAATATAATTGTTGCGTAAAATGCTTTTTCGCTATTAGACCAGACTTGTTGATGTACCTACACAGGTGTTCATAGTGTTTCTATCTATTTATGTCACTACCTATCTATAAATTAGGAGAAAAAGGAAAGACATGGAAGTCTATTTTCATCAGTTAAATTTCTAATATTTTTGCCACTTGTCTTCTTTGCAGAATCAGCTTCCTTTATTAAGAATACTTCCTGTTTCCCAATTGTGAAATAGATTTCAGTTGAATGCGACTTAAGTGTTTCCGTTTTGTTCTTTTGTTCCTTGCTACTTTTTTTTATTCTTTTCTACATTGTTTTCATTTTAGTTTTCGTACTTCTGCTGGTCGTTTTCTTTGTTTGAGCCAATAACATTTTGTTGACCAGTTTTAATTACACACTGGGAACAAGAATTGTGTACTTTTCATGCCAAGTTCCAATGATCTGGAGTCCTTACGTAAGACATAATATCTTTTTATTACATTTAAATGCAAAGTCAATACTCATCTACTAACCACTGGCCTCTAGCTCTCTCCCCTCTCCTGTATAACCTTCCCGTTCTCTCCACCTATGTATCTGTCATCGCACCTGCTTTCTCAGCTTTCTATTGTTCCTTTCTAACTAGTTTGTACTCCTCACTCTTTTCTAATTAATCTTTTTACATTTATGTAACTCCTTGCACATCAGTGGCGTTTCCGCCTTGCTCGGGGTGAAATGATTAAAAAAAAAAATTTACTAAAATCGAGTAATATCGACGTGAAGGCAATGGGAGATGATATTCTTTATAAAAGGGTATTGCACTTACGTCTCTATCAATTTAATTTTAAATAATCTTTCTAATTTTAAATAATATTTTTAATTTTAAACAATCTTAAATTCAAGTGTATGTATATTGAAGAGCAAGACCGGTGCGTACTACCACCGAACCTTCCAATCTGGGTCAGAGACCAAGCCTAATTGGAAGCACTGGGCAGTGCTTTATGACCCTCACTATCTTAACATTTGTTTTTTCTGCATAGCTTTATATACGTTGTAGAGTGAGGTAGGTGGGGTCATACATTGGGATTGGGGACTACGAGGCGCTTGCACCGGTCCTGTGTAGAAAAAAGGGAATTTTTTTTTTCTAGAAAGAAAGAAGGAAAGGGATTCATTCTTTCTGTCATTCTTTGAACACATGTATACAGCGTAATCCTTAAAATGTACTCATTTTTTGACTTCCTATTCTTGATTTTTTAAAAAATCTTTTATCACATCCATGAATTTGATTTAATATTTAATTTAAACCGTTAATCTTCTTTGTAAGTCAAACATAAATATTATTAAATTTTGACTAATCATCTTGTGCGCAAGTCAATTTACGCTGAATTTATTGTCATTTAAAGAGTAAGTACATTTTAGGGATACCTATAAGTGAATGTCTAGCCTCACTGATGAGCTATGATATAGCAGAACAGGCTTGTATGTGGATGACTAATATATATATATATATATATATATATATATATATATATATATATATATAAAGACAAAATAAAAGCTTTTTTAGCCGACTCATTTTGTCCTGTGATGGACTTTATCAATGCAAATGTAAGTATTTTATTTTGCAACAAGTTTTTATTTACTCTTGTTTATAAGGATGTGCGTTGTGGTGCATTGGATATCGGCTCGGAACAAGAAATCGGGGAGCCGAGTTCGAATTCCAGCTGAATTCATTGCATTCACTTACGCGCAAATATCCTTGGGAAAGGTATTAATCCGTCTATTCTTTCCAGTTATGGGTTAAATAACAGGACAGATTGGGTTCTATAGCCTTGGTCGGCAACCAGTCTACTGCAGAAAGCAATGGCAACCTACTGCGGGATAATCTTCTGCCCAGTCAGTCATGTCTCTTTCGAGACATGATCGCCCAAGCGTGTATCACGTATGGCACTTAACTGACTGACCTGTTTACATACACTTGTGCGAAATGAAATCCTTACACTTGCCTTAGGATGAAACGCGTTGGTAAAGAACAGTGTGTTTGTTTTTTTTTTCATTCATATTGTCTTTTACAGGTATATTTTTAGCTATATCTGTTTTTTACACGTGCACACACATGCACAAACATAAATACACACACAGACATATATATATATAGTTCCACAAATCACTCAAAGAGGAGCACTTGTGCTCCGAAACACGAGAATTTTTGTGTAAGGAAACTATGCTTGTATAAACCATTGTAACAACTATTACAATATATATATATATATATATATATATATATATATATATATATATATATATATATATATAGCGTATCAAGGCAGCAGATAATTTCTAAAAGTATACTGTTAAATATAAGAGACAATGAAAGTCTATTATGTTTAATCGTGAGCCGTTCTAAACATCGTATTTTGGCGTTAATTTCAGATCAAAATAAAGACAAAAATTCTCCAACGTTTGGATAATTTATTTATTAAGTTGGGTCTAAGCTTTCGGCTCACAATAACTCGCAATAGCTCTTAAACTCAGATCCTGTGAACATGGTACCGTTATCACTATCCACCATGATTAGATAATATTCTCCTTTTATTGGTCCTGCATAGTCCACATGTATTTGTGACCACGGCACATCCGTTTTAGGCCACGGCTGCGTTTTTATGGATGGTGATTTACTTGCTAGCTGACAGCCTTTATACTGTTTCACCAATTCTTCGATATCCTGGTTTATTCTAGGCCAGTACACATAACTCCTCATTAAGAACTTCATTCGTGATATGCCTGGATGACCCAGATGAAATTATTTTAAAATCCTTTTTCTTAACACCCTTGGTATTACCACTCTCTGAGCATACATCAGTGTCTCGTTACAAATTGAAAATGGTGAAATTTTTCCTCCTTTATTTTCTTTATTTCCTTTCACTTGCTTAATCATTTAAGCAATATAGTCGTCTGTTTTCGCCATTTTTTTCAATTTCTTCCGGCGTTACCGGTAATACGCTAATGGTGTTTACTAGTACATACTTTAGTTCCTTTTCTTATTTCAGCGCCGCTGTCACCGTTTCTTCTAACAACTCAGGCTTTTTTGGAATCAGTCTTGACAGACAATCCGCCTGTGCAGTTTCTTTAAATGGAATAAATTTCATTTTGAAATTGTAATTTAACAAAATTACAGATCATCTTTGTAGCCTGTTCGCTTTTTTCGTCCCAAATATTGATAATAACGGTTTATGGTCGTTTTTTCAGCACAAACGCTCTCCCATAAATGAATCTATGGAATTTTTTTACCGTATAAATTATAGCTAGTGCTTCCTTTTCTATTTGGCTATAATTTTTTCTGCTGGAAGCAACGCTCTCGAAGCTTGAGCGATAGGTTTCGTTGCGCCATCCTCGCATTTGTATAACAATACAGCTCCAATGCCGTATTCACTTGCATCCGTTGCTATAATTAACTCTTTCTTCGGATCGAAGTGCAATAACGCCAAATCTGACAACAAGCACTTTTTGATTTTTTCAAAAGCTTCGTCCAACACCACTTTTTATTTTTTCCAATAATTTATTTAAGGGTGCTCTTAGGTCGTGCATATTAAGAATGTAGATGTAATAATAGTTCGCAAACCCCAGAAATGACTGTAGATTAGTTACATTATCTAGAATAGGCATATTTTTAATTGCTGCAGTTCTGTCTGGATTAGGTTTTTAACTTTGCGATCGATAATTTGACCTAAATACTCAATCTTGTCCAAGCAAAACTCGCATTTTTCAGGTCCTACTTTAAACCCATAATTCCTCATTCGCTTAAACCCTTCGTGGACATGCGTTTTATGCTCTTCTATACTTCCGCTTTTAATCAAAATGTCATCTAAGTACGCCATTGCATAGTCAAGACCCGATAACATAATATCCATGATTTGTTGGAATGCACTAGGTGCTAACTTTAAACCAAACGGTAGACGTTTCAATCTGTATAATCCTCTATGTGTGTTTATTGTCAAATACTTTGAACATTCTTCCTCGACCTTAACTTGAAGATATGCTTCTGACAGATCTATCTTTGAAAAGATCTTTCCTCCATTTAACTTTGAAAATATCTCCTCTGGTGTGGGAAGTGGATACTTGTGATCTTTTAAGCATTCGTTTACTCCGGTCGAAAAACCTGCACGCACTCTTATTTTGTTATTCTTCTTCTTTACATAGACTGTAGGCGATGCCCAGTCCGAATAATCTACTTTTTCAATAACTCTATTTTTCTCTAATCTTTGCAATTCTTTGTCTTTCGCCTCTAATGATGCAAAGGGAACTTTCCTTTTCGATTTGAACACTGGTTTAATGTTGTACTTTATTTCAAACTTCACTTCAGTTTGCTTACAGCAACCCAGTGCCTCCGAAGATACTTCCGTGAACTCATTTTTTAAGTCTTTTACGAATTTTTCAGTCTGCTTCGACTTTCCTACATTTGACGCATTTATCCTTGTGCAAAACATATTCATGGGTTTTTCCTATAAATTAAATAGCACGATTAAATCTATACCAAATAGATTTGTATTCTTTCCTAAAATCACATAGATTTTAGTCTTGTGTACTTTGCCGTCAAATACTACTTTCGCAAAAAATTCATCTTTGAATGTTAATTTATTACCTGAAATGCCTCTTGCAACTTTTTTTTTTTTGTTGTTTTTTTTTTTTTTGTTTTCTTTAACTCTGGTCGGCCTATTTTTTCCCAGGTTTATTCATCTATTCTAGAGATATCACTTCCGGTATCCAGTAAACAAGTTACATTTCGGCCATTTATTTTTATGCCCACGTAATTTCTAGTATCGCAATCCTTTGTAACTTTCTTCATTACTGAAGTATTTATCCTTTTGGACTTTTAGTCCCTTTGTTTCCTACACATCACTGCTTTGTGCCCCTTCTTCGCACAGTCAAAACATATTTTATCTCTAAAGTAACATTTACTTGTGACGTGATTAGTTTTGCCACATGCTTCGCTGTATAGTTTTCTCTTTTGGTAGGCCCGTTGCTTAACTTTATGAATTCGAGCAACGCCTTTTTCTTCAATACAAACATTATCTCTTGTAATGCTAAGCAATTTTTGGCATTCTTCCGATATTTTCTGTAGCGTTATTTCTGCATCCTGATCCAACATTGTGAGAATCTTAGAACGTACTTTCTTATCTTTCGGTGGCGTTAACCCTTGTACAAAGATTAAACATTTAAACATGTCTTCTTTGATATCTTTGATTTTAAATCGTTCGCATTGTGAGTTAACTTTTCCAGCGTACGTAACAAAGTCTTCATGTTCTTCTTTTACGATATTTAAACACTTATATCGTGTAGAGAACAAACTTTCCCTTTCTCCAAAGATTGTTGACAAAATTTCCACCGTTTCGTCGAACGAAAAGTCTTCAGGTTTTTTCGGTAAAATAAAGTTTGGGTATTTCATATTCTCCTGAGTTCCTATCTTTTGTAATAGAAGCATTATTTTTTCCTCGTCGGTCCATGCTTTGCACCGTATCGAAAAAATCGTTTCATATCTTTTATAGTACGAAGGAAAAGTAATTCCTTCTTCAGGATTGTATACAAATTCTGTAAGAGAGTTTGAAATACCTTCTGCAGAGAAGACTCTAGAACCTTCCTTCGGTTCGTCCTGCTTTAATACCATTTTTTAAAACCTCTTGTTGAAGTATCATTTGTTGTTGGAGATCCGTTTGTAGTTTTTGTTGGCTTTCCTGTTGTTTTAACATTTGTTGTTGTTGTTGTTGTTGTTATTGTTGTTGTTGTTGTTGTTGTTGTTGTTGCATTAACTGTTGGACAGCTCCTCCCAGCGTCTTTGCCAATTCAGCTAATTCTTCCATATTTTTTATATGTACAGCTGACCAATACGTTATACTCTTCGGCAAGAACAATAAACGTAGTTTTTTATGAGGGGAGGGAAACTACCTCTTTCCTTAACTTTTTTTTTTCGCGTGAATCTTTCTAAATTTATGTCGTCACTCCGATATATGGCTAGAAGTTACTGCCTGTTTTTTTTTCAATCGCGTAAACTTCCAAATCTTGTTCACCAGACTGATATTTGGCGAGCTTCGCGTAAATACCGAATTTTTTTTTACCAATCTGATATTTTGGCGAGCTCCACGTAACTGCCAAATCTTCGTCGTGAATCTGATATTTTGGCGAGCCCCACATAACTGCCAAATCTTCGTCGCCAATCTGATATATCCCGGGAAGGAATATCAGGGAAAAGAATAGTCTAAAAATATTACTTAACACTGTAGATAGATTAGAAGAGATTTATTATACAACAGTACAATAAACCAATAGACGTACAAGAACAATCAACGTATAGTAACAGGAATAACGATCAAGTAGCAAATGTCTCCGCCTATGACGTATGCGTCCGTCTAGTGACCTATGATCCCGTCTAGTGACGTATGCTCCGAGTCACAATCTTTTATAGACTAGACCATATCCATTACGGGGTAGGATGGGCTGTTCCTCTACAACACTTTTAAAAATTTCAGTTGACAATAACACTATATGCTTAGTCAATGAATAATAAATGTTTCCTCATAAGGTAACGGATAATATTACCAGTGTCATATATATATATATATATATATATATATATATATATATATATAATGTATCGAGATAGCAAATATTTTCTAAACATATACTGTTAAATATAAGAGACAATGAATGTCTATTATGTTTAATCATGAGCCGTTCTAAACATCGTATTTTGGCTTTAATTTCAGTTGAAAATAAAGACAAAAATGTTTAGGTTAGAATTAGAATTAAATAATTATGGTCTACTAAGGTATATTGTAGTTAAGAAAACCAAATAAATTTTGTGTGAGTCACTTATTTCAGTAAAATAATTTTTAATTTTTAAGTTCTATTGGAGCATATATTGAAAAGTCGAAAAGTGGAAAAATATGATACTACTAAAAATATTCAAAGGAGTGGTCGTCCGAGTAAATTAAACAAGGTTACTGAACGATATATAGCCGGGAATGTGAAGAAACGACCATTTTTGACTTCAGAACAATCTAAAAAATGCCGGAACTGAAGTAAGTAAAGATACAGTTAAGATATCACTGAATCGTACAGGCCTGTATTCTAGATCTTCACGAAAGACTTCACTATTAAAGCGCAAACATGTGAAAGACAGTTTGAAATTTGTTAAAAAGTATAAATATGGAAGAAAGTTATTTGGTCACATGAAACGAAACTGGAGCTTTTCGGGAGAAATATGTGCACTCAAGTAAGTGTTATATACTGCAGCTGGAACTGAATAAACAACGAGGAACACGTATATATATATATACTAGCAGTATATCCCGGCGTTGCTCGGGTGTAATGAAATCTTTAACACTAATTCATAGTCCCAGACTCTTTGGACGTTGGCACGAAAGACTAAAAAGCAATAGTTGTCTCCAGTTAAAGCGAAACCGTAGACTGAAAGAAAATTTTGATTTCCTGGTATCGTTATCAAATAGGTTTTTTTTTAAGACTAAATAAGTCCTCTGAGTAAATGGTATCATGGCTGAGACTAAGAACTAAAATTATATTTACTTAGAGCCAAACCCGAAGTAAAAACTAAAATAAAAAGCTGAAAAAAACACAGACATACGGGCAGATAAACAGACACACACACAAACATCTTGCCTTTTATATATATATATTATCGATTTTCTGCACTATTGTAAGAACTGCAGCCTTGAAACTTCTGAATATCGTTTCTAATGTCTTTGTCTATGAGTGTATCAATTTTGATTAAAATCGGACCCCTCCTTCTATAACCCAATTTTTTCGATTATCGATTTTCGATATTTATCGGAAGTACCTCGACACAAAACCTAGCCAAGAACACTCGCAGACGCTTATAGTACAATTTTGTAAATCTTCAAGAAAATCGGTTCAGCCGTTTCGGAGTCTATAGGTAACGGACACACACAAACACACACACAAAGTTCCATTTATAAATAAGTTTATATATATATATATATATATATATATATTCGCCATCCACATGCACGCCTGTTTCGCTGTATCACAGCTCATCAGTGTGATAGATATCCACTTACTCCTGGCTGTGAAGGCTATTTAAAATTCTGCTAGCTTAACCCTATAAAAAACAATATCTCCCAACCCCTTCCTTTACTAGAGCAAACATCTGGGCTTAGAATTTTTCCTCCTTCTTTGTTTATATGGGGCTGAGAAGTCATGTCTTAAAATAACATGTTCAAAATGGCTATTTCTCCTCTAAGTCTTATCTGAATTTACTGATAAATAAATAGATAAATATAATCTTATATTTTTATTCTTCGTCGATGACGCTTGCGTGGAGCAGAAGCGCAGCTGGAGAGAGTCGCGTACACAAGGAGGCTATCGGGAGTAGGAAGCGAAAGGGAGTTCTCTGTCTTCAGCCAAAAATTCTATACTTTATACAGACCTAAAACTCACACACTTTTTCGGATTGTCGCTTTGTTAACTTACAAGGCCGGCTATATCTGTCAATCTCTCTTGTTCTTTGTTGATCTCACCCACGACCGGATGTACCTGTCAATTACCTCTTCTGCTCAAAGTTATATATGAAGAAATCAAGAATTGAATACAACCCAGTAAGCACCATTCTAAAAGTCAAATATAGAGGTGGACGTGTAATGATTTGGGATTGTTTTTCGTATAACAAAGAGAAATGGAAGTCGTCGAAGAAAGAATGAATGCAGTAAAAAACACATGAAAATCTTATCAACCTATCAATTAAAAACTGTAATAGAATTGGGGGTTGATTAAGATTTTATATTCCAACAGAACAACAAGCCAAAGCACAGGAATAAAACAACTCAAAACTGGTTCAATGAAAACTGAATTGATGTTTTTGGATGACGTAGCCAGTCACTGAATCCTACAATAAAACATTTATGGAAAAACTTGAAGGTGAGAGAAGACGAAAGAGATCCAAAAAATATCAAAAAACCGAAGAAAGTCTGTAAAGAAGAATGGAGGAAACTGCCAAAAGCTTCATGCGAGAAGCTCTTTGAAAACTACAGAAAACTACTAGAGGCTATAAGGCAGAACAGAGGACATGCTACTAAATATTAACAAACCGTGCTAAATACTTTTGCACAGTCGAATTACAAAAAAGCAATGTTTCTCAATTTTTCTCTATTTTTAGTTAGACAATGTTCATTAAAATATTTGAAGTATCATTCAACTTTAACGAATGTTTGTTGTAAAATGTATGTGTTAAATACTTCTGCGACCCACTAGATAGATAGATAGATAGATAGATAGATAGATAGATAGATAGATAGATAGATAATGAACATGTTGAGATAGATAGATAGATAGATAGATAGATAGATAGATAGATAGATAGATAGATAATGAACATGTTGAGATAGATAGATAGATAGATAGATAGATAGATAGATAGATAGATAGATAGATAGATAGATAATGAACATGTTGAGATAGATAGATAGATAGATAGATAGATAGATAGATAGATAGATAGATAGATAGATAGATAATGAACATGTTGAGATAGATAGATAGATAGATAGATAGATAGATAGATAGATAGATAGATAATGAACATGTTGAGATAGATAGATAGATAGATAGATAGATAGATAGATAGATAGATAGATACGTTTATATTAACAAATATGAATTTGTGTGTGAATTAAGTGTTTATTTTAAAATTTACACTGTACAGTGTTGGAGCAATTTGATTAATGGAGAAGCGTTGTGCTAAATGCAATTATAAGGAAGGAAATGAAACTGAAAATTACATTTTTAAAACTCTAGGCTACTGACTTAATGATGCATTTAAGTATATTGATAATTACGAGTATAAAAATTCACAGCCATGCAATGATCATGATTTTTTTTTTTAAATTAAATATATATATAGTAAATAAACGTTCAAGTAACATGAGGTTTAACCCAAACATTCAGGGAAATTTAAACGCGACATTGCTTTCTTAAAAGAAGAAAAATCGTAAAAATAAGGTTCCTTATTTCATCATAGACATTTTAAGGGATGTGTGATATCTCCGGTAAAACACAAAATAATACGTGAAATACCTTGATAGCCAACAAAAGTGGTTGATCTGCTGATCAAATTTTTAAAGGTGGATGTAATAATTCAAACACGACGTCTGAAAGGGAAGGGTTTTATAACCCAAAATCTAACCGAAAAACCAAACATTAAGGTTTTTGATCGTTTGTTTTTTATTTATTTACTTTTTGTGATTTTTTTTTTTTTTTTTTGGAAGGACATGAAAAAAAAAAAGAAATGGTAAAACATCAAAAGTTAGTTTCAACAACAAAAACAGGAAGTTGTGGAGAGCGTGATGCCCCCGTTCTTAATGGACATGACATATACAAGAAACATTGTAGTAGAATTAGACATGGTAAAAAAATAATTAAGACCAGAAATGGCAAAATAAAACAAGAGAGCATCAAGTCAGCTAAGAAGCTATTTTAGTGACAAGGAACTGTTATGTGAACAAGTGCGGGAAACAGTACGATCCCCTGCGGTAAATCATCATCATCATCATCAACATCTTTTTCTTTTTCTTCTTCCACTCCTCATTCTTTTTCTTCTTCTGTGTAAATAACATCTATACTTTATAATCTCAGTGTTAATTTCCTGAAATCCTTCTGCGAATAACGCTTTTCAAAAGAAAATATCATTTTACATTGACGCCAAATCTCTGTTCGAAAGTAGGCTGCTGTGTGATTCATTAAAATAAGATGTTTAATAAGTTTACCTTAGGCTGACACAAGACCACATTTATAGAGGACCTAGTGAGGATAGAAGTAACACTAACTTACAATACAAGCTTACTAACGAACCCTCTATATCAATTATTTAACTTTATTACAAAGTCAAACAAGTATCAAACAAACAACAGTTAAATACAAACTAGTGACCTTTCAACATCATCGATCGAACCCAGAACCAATCGTACTGAGAGGTCCCGTGCTTTAAGCGCTTGTTGAGACTTAAACTCAATCCAGACCTCAACTTGAACTCATACATACGATCCATCGCTAAGAATGTTGGGAAAATGGCCGGTTTCCTGTACCGCGGTAGCAAGTACATATCTCTTCCGACTATCTAACTTTACAAGAGCCAGTTCAGGCCGAAAATCGAGTATTGCCATTGTCTACTTTTCACTCTCAATAGAGTCCAAAAGTGTCTCCATATCATAGTAGACAACGAATGATTTTCCACCCTACAAATCCTTTTCTCACAGACATCGCATGCCTTTCACTGATCTATCGTTATTTTCATGGAAATGATTCAGACGAACTATACCCTAACCTTCACGTCTAAGACCACCATAACACACCTATTGTAGCTAACCACCATCATTTGTTAGCAGCTGGAGATCCATCCATTTAGCTATCGGCGTACGCCAGAGAGAGAGACAGGTTTGATAGCGTGTAATGTTTTTACAGTACGTAAATACGCCAGCATTTGAGAGTATTCAATCTCGTAACCGATATATTTACACTTCATATATATATATATATATATATATATATATATATATATATATATTTGAAGTAGTAGGAGGATTTGAATAATTATTAAGTAATTCATCGAGCTTTATATTCGACCTCAACAGAATGCAGAAAGCACTGGACGGCCGTTTCGTTTTATATGTGGGACTCTTCAGCAGTGCGCATCCACTACCAGGAATCGAAACCCGACACTTTGGTTATTAAGTTGAAGTCATACCAACTGGTGATGAAGAGGTACCGAATTAAACTCGATGATGCGCGCCGCTCCTCACAAATTCCGTGGTGGAACTCCTCCAAGCTTCTTTACTCGTAGGATAGTGCCTTCCCAAGCCACGACTTCTCCAACCAATCCGCTATTTAGTCGGGTAAAGGAGCTTGGAGGAGCGGCGCGCTTCATCGAGTTTAATTCGGTACCTCTTCGTCACCAGTTGGTATGACATCAACTTAATAACCAAAGTGTCGGGTTTCGATTGCTGGTAGTGGATGCGCACTGCCGAAGAGTCCCACATATAAAACGAAACGGCCGTCCAGTGATTTCTGCATTCTGTTGAGGTCGAATATAAAGCTCGATGAATTACTTCATAATATATATATATATATAGTATCCTCTTTTCTTCGTGAAAAAAGAAAGCGTTAGAATAAGGGAGCTAACGCCTGTCCTACTTCTCAGCTATACAAAGATTTAAGCGAGGTCAACTTGAACATTGGGATTAACTGCATGCAAATGTTAAAGCAAATTTGCAGCATGTTGTCTCACTTAATAATATGTTTGTTCTCGAGGACACATGGCCAATGTTTTGACCCAAAGTGTTGGGAGTTCAATACCTGGCTACAGCAGTAGTGAACTAATGACTTAGACAGTCAAGTTAGTGGGAGATAACTAAGATATCCATGGCTCATCTAACGAGAATAATATGCCCCAGTGATCGAAATGAAGGGTTCGATTCGAAATTCCAATCACCTGAAGATGGCAAGAGCGTACAATGACCGAAATATCGTGAATATGGTACAACACTCTGAACAATGTAAATAATGTAAATACTGTCTTATCTCAGACGTATAGACAAATAATGTCACTTTTTTCATTTATTCTTTAATCACCAGAAACGCCAGCTTAGGGAAATGTACTAAGATTTCTCATTTAATCATACACACGAATACACACACACACACACACACACACACACACACATACATTTAATTCTTTATTTTTTTGGTCTGATGAAGCCTTGAAGGGCGAAATGGATAAACGAATCTATTTTCAATCAAATTTATTTTCATGAAACGTTTCCATTTGTCATATATATATATATATATATATATATATATATAATTGCACATACAAATTATTCAAATCTTATTTCATGAAACTTTCACATTTGTCATATATATATATATATATATATATATATATATATATATATGAATTATTTTGAACATTATTTTTACCGATACTCGTATTTAAGTAGACATTCTGTTTTTAATTAAACAGTATTTTATATTTATATCTACCGGCCTGATTATTTTACGATAAATTTTATTACGAAAATGTGTGCTATCCAGCAGGATTCGAACCTGTGACCCCTATTTACATAGGGGAAGCTACCATTTGATCTGGTACTGTCTTAACCACTCGACCATGAATAGCTTCTTGATCAGACGAGGTTTTTATCATGCTTATATAACACAATTTTCGATCTACCGTAAACAAACCATATCTGCTCTGTAATGTATCGTAATGTCAAACAAATGTAAACATGTTACGGAAATTAACGAAATTTAACGAAACTTGGTTATAAGCAACCGACAATTTGTAATGAATTTTCGGTTGCTTATAACCAAGTTTCGTTAAAATTCGTTAATTTCCGTAACATGTTCATATATATATATATATATATATATATATATATATATATGACAAAGTGCACATACAAATTATATACAGGGTATATCAAAATACTTTTACAACCACTGGGGGCGAGTTTCTCAATCCAAAACAAGGACAAAAGTCCATAAAATCATATGTCCACAAACTTTTCGCTATGAATTTATAAAGTTTAAAAAAATGTTTAAGTTAGTTGGCGCTGTGCTGTTATTTAGACTAGGTTACATTTGTCATTCGTGTACATTTGTAGCTAATCTCTCTTCAACATTTAACGTTTGTAGTAGTGAGTTAACGAGAAGTGTTCCGTTTAACAATGATAGGATATTCATATCGCAAGCAGGCAAATATGATATTTGCATACGGCCTCGTGAATGGTATCGGACGTGAAGCTGCACGGCTGTAACGAATTGCGTTTCCAGACTGAAGTCAGCGGAGTCATCCAACCTTTGTTGCTGTACATATATGCGTTGTTATTATCACAGACTATAAATTGAGGGAGACCGGGATCCGCTTGTACGCCTGACCACGAAGAACACATTCTACAGGCTTTCGGAGACGATCAGAGTATCAGCACATATCAAGTTGTCCTAGCATGTTGTACATCACATAGTACCGCATGGAGTGTACTTCAAAGACAGATCCTGTATTCGTATCATTTCCAACATGTGCATGGCATTTTGTCTTCTAACCACTCATCACGGGAGAACTTTTGTCTATGGTTTATTGCACAAACTGCCGTTCTGTTGTTTGTCTCTTCATCAACAACCTCCCAGATGAGATCAAGTCCCAAGTAGGCATCTATGCAGATGACACCACAATATACTCCCGCACCAGTAAGAAACCTGGCATGGCGGACAGACATAATCTCGCTACTGCCTTGAACGGGATCTACACTCTGTGGTGAATTGGGGCAAGAAGTGGCTTGTCAACTTCAATGCGTCCAAGACCAAGCTGTTGTCTGTCAACCATCACAGGCAACCTCTCCTGCCTCCCATAAGCATGGACCAAGTGATTCTCCCTGAGTGCAATACACTGCGCCTCCTCGGTCTTACCCTCTCTTCTGATCTCAAATGGAACCGCTACATCGAATCCATAGCTAAATCCACTGCTAAGAAAGTTGGGTCACTGTGTCGATCCAGAACGTTCTTTCCGCCTGAATCCATCCGGAATATATACAAGTCTACCATTCGACCCTGCATGGATTACTGCTGCCATTTATGGTCAGGCGCCCCTGCCGCTCACCTCAGTGTTCTCGACAGGCTCCAAAGGAGAGTTAGTAACGTGATAGGTGCTGACTTGGCGGCTTGACTACAGCCACTTCCCCACCGACGAAATGTGGCCTCCCTTTGTCTGTTCTATAAGTACTTTCATGGCTTCTGCTCAGACGAACTTAAGTCACTGGTGCCTCCTCAACAGGTGTTTACTCGTGCAACCAGAATGGCAACTGGGTCCCACCCATTCACAGTTAGGTTAGCCAAATGCAGACGACAATTCTACTCCTGTAGCTTCTTCTCTCGCACTTCCCACCTGTGGAACTCGCTCCCATATTCTTGCTTTCCTGATGGCTACAACCTCCAGAAATTTAAATGAAATGTCAATACTCATCTACTAACCACTTGACTCTAGCCCTTCTCCCACCCCGTATATCCTTCCCTTTCTCTCCCCCCCTTGCAACTGTCATCACACCTGCATTTTCATCTTTCTGTTGCTTCTTTCTAATTGGTTTGTAATCCTCTTCTCCCTCCTCTAATTAATTTTCTTTCAGTTATGTAGCACCCCGCCCATCAGTGGAATTTACGCCTTGCCCCGGGTGAAATGATTAAAAAACAACAAAAAAAAAACATATGAGGCAATATTTGGAAGAGATGGAATAACAAATTTACATAACCAAAATTTTAGGGCAGATTGGAATCTCCATGGCACAATATAGGTTAGATACTAGCATCGGTTTACCATTAATGTGCGGACTGGAATTGTATGACACTGTCTGGTAGGTCCATGTGCACGTCTTGCAGTAGTTGCCTAACGGGAATTTATTTCAAGCACACTTCCAGTCCTGCTAGAGGATGTATCCCTGCTCATACGAATACGCATGTGGTTCATGCATGATAGAACTACAGTGTATTTTAGTCACATTGTTTGCAATGAACTGGCTGCCATCTACCATGAAAAATGGATAGGCAAGGGAGGGATGGTCCCATGGCCTTTACGTTTCTCGGGCATCAATCCTTTAGATTTTTATCTGTAGGGACACCAAAACAATTGGTTTATGCAGCAGACATTAACAATGAAATGACGCTTTATCAACGTGTCATGGGAGCCTGTGAAACCATTCGACACCGTATGGGAGTATTTAAAAGGGTCTGCCAGTCCATAATCTGACGGGTGCATGCGCGAGTAGAAAGAAGTAGGACATTTTGGAGATTTTTTATGATGACCTTTTGTACATATGTTTATATAACATTTTACCATTCTTTTTTTTTTTGTATCATGAGCCCACCACAAAATTTTGTATCATGTTCAAAATTTTGTATCAAGAAAAAGCCCGCCACAAAATTTTGTATCATGTTCAAAATTTTGTATCATGAGCCCGCCACAAAATTTTGTATCATGTTCAAAATTTTGTATCAAAAAGCCCGCCACAAAATTTTGTATCATGTTCAAAATTTTGTATCATGAACCCGCCACAAAATTTTGTATCATGTTCAAAATTTTGTATCAAAAACCCGCCACAAAATTTTGTATCATGTTCAAAATTTTGTATCATGAGCCCGCCACAAAATTTTGTATCATGTTCAAAATTTTGTATCAAAAAGCCCGCCACAAAATTTTGTATCATGTTCAAAATTTTGTATCATGAGCCCACCACAAAATTTTGTATCATGTTCAAAATTTTGTATCAAAAGCCCGCCACAGAATTTTGTATCATGTTCAAAATTTTGTATCATGAGCCCACCACAAAATTTTGTATCATGTTCAAAATTTTGTATCAAAAAGCCCACCAGAAAATTTTGTATCATGTTCAAAATTTTGTATCATGAGCCCGCCACAAAATTTTGTAAATGCATTTTTGTATTGTATATTTGATTGGACAGCGTCTCTTATATACTGTATAATAAATAATGTTCTGTCATTCTTCTTTAGAGTAAACTCAAAACTCTTGCAAGTTTTCTTTTCAAACAAGGCAGTAAAACTACTAAGAGGTTATTGAGCATTAGAGAATATGAGAAAGAAAATTATTAAGAGAACAATAAAAAGAACAGAAATTAAGAAAACAAAAAATACAGCTTGACATTGCATTTGAAGTTTGATGATCAATGTCGACAGGAAAGAAAGAAACAGGACGAGAGTTCCACAAGCGAGAAGTGTGCACGAAGAAACCGTTGGCATAGAACTTACGGTTACATCTCACTTCAAATGTAAAACAATGACACCTTGCCGTCAATCTTATCATTCCATTCGGAGCCATACGTGATACACGATTGGGCGATCACGTCTCGTTCGTTTCATAAATGACTAAGCAGAAAATTTTTCAGTAGTAGATTACCATTCCTTTCTATGGTAGACTGGCTGCCAGCCAACCAGCCAAGACTATAGGACCCAGTTAGTAATAATATTCAACCAACAGCTGGGGAAGAAGAGATGTACTCATACATTTCGAAAGAGTAATTGCGCGGAAGTGAAAGTAAAGAACCTGACTTAAATTCGAAATCGGCTCTCTGAATTTTCATTCCGAGCCAATATCTCTTACTCCACAAAAATTAATAAAGTCTAAATATCATAGAGGAAACGTTATCAGTATAATTACTATGACAATATCTAAACTTATTTATAAATGGAACTTGGTCTTTGTGTATGTGTGTGTGTGTCTGCGTGTGTGACCGTTACCTATAGACTCCGAAACGGCACAATCGATTTTTTTGAAAACTTACACAGTTGTACTATAAGCGTCTGCGGGTGTTCTTAGCTAGGTTTTGTGTCGCGGTACCGCCGATAAATATCGAAAATCGATAATCGAAAAAATTGGGTTATAGGAGGAGTGGTCCGATATTAATCAAATTTGATACACTCATAGACAAAGACATAAGAAATGATATTCAGAAGTTTCAAGGTTGCAGTTCTTACAATAGTGCAGAAAATCGATAATATATATATATATATATATATATATATACTAACAAAATAGCAAGATCGCCAAGACCGACCGCGGTTTCGCACAACGGCTCGTCAGGCTTGCCTTTATATATATATATATATATATATATAAAGGCAAGATGTTTGTGTGTGTGTCTGTTTATCGGCTTGTATGTCTGTATTTTTTTCAGCCCTTTTATTTTAGTTTTTGCTTCGGGTTTGGCTCTAAGTAGGTATAATTGTAGTTCTTAGTCTCAGCCATGATATCATTTACTCAGAGGATTTATTTAGCCTTCAAAATTCAGTTTACGACGAAAAAACTTATTTGATATCGATACCAGGGAATCAAAATTTGACTTACAGCCATTCATTTTTCTTTCAGTCTACGGTTTCGCTTTAACTGGAAACAACTATTGCTTTTTAGTCTTTCGTGCCAACGTCCAAAGAGTCTGAGCTCCAGGACCATGGATTAGTTTTAAAGCTTTCATTACACCCGAGCAACGCCGGGCTATACTGCTAGTATAGAATATAGGTACAGGGAATCTGCGTTACGGCGGTGGGAAAGTGACTGAATCCGAGATGCTATGTCTTGACAGCCTATTTCAGTTTTGGATCATTGAATAATACGAAGGATATTAATTTTTTTTTTTTAAATTCATCATAATTCATCATGTACCTCTGTGTAATAGAGAATAAAATAATATTGCAAATAACACAGCAATATATATACTGAGATCAATCTAGGTGTTGCACTATTTTATACTATGTCAGAGGAAACAATGCTTACTAAATATGATCAGTATGATAAACGTAATGACAAGAAATAACGTTTAGCACTCATTTACAGAACACGTAGCTTTACTGTTAGCTTAAATTTTTTAAATTCTTCACTTAAAACAGCTTGTTAGGAAAATAAATTTTGCAATTCCACTGATATCGCTAATTCGATTGTGGCTTCTTTTCTAACCATTTTTTAAAAGAAGTATGGAAAGTCAGCGTCTTGATTATCAGAGATTGACCGGGTACGACGTTTCTCAACTTAGGTGATCGAACGAGAACCGGTGTTTTAACATTATATGGCTGTAGGTCATACCATCCAAACATCCAATCTTGCAGCACCTGGTATTTCCAAGCGGTCACCCATCTAAGTAATGACTAAGCTCGACGTTTCTTAACTTCAGTAATCGTACGAGAATCAGTGCTTCAGCTGGCAGCACCTTCTATTCCCAAGTGAACACCCCTCTAGGTACTGATGACGCTCGACGTGATATGGCCGTAATCTATATTCCTGTGAGTCAATGCACTCATCCATTTACGCACGCATATTAATTAGGAAGCAATAACAAAAGCCCAACTGGTCAAAACCTGATAAAAAACACACAAAAATGGGGTTTTTAACCAAACAAAAATTGAATAAGTAGACCAGCCATAAAGTAGTTGACTTTCTTTTATGAACAGTTCAGGATACAAAATGATTAAGTAACAGTATTATCAATTTTATTCATAATTACACATGTTAATATATATTTAAAAGGGCAAAAGAAGGTTTATCGTTCCACTGGGCTCCATAATTAACACACTGCGTGAACATTTTTACTAAAAGCTTAAAACTATTTCAATCTTTTTCAATAAGTACTAACATTCAAATGGCACGTGACAAAATTTTTGGCCCAATCAGATTATTAGATTATAGTTATTTAAGTAAAGCTACTATTGCAAATCTTCAAAACAATGGAAAAATCTGAATTTCGTGTGTTGAAAAAGTATTGCTTTCTGATGGAAAAAATACTGTTCAAGCAAAGCAATGGCTTGATAAGTCTTATTCTGATTCTGCTCTGGTTAAAAGGTGGTATGCTGACTTTAAACGCGGTCGTACAGACACAAATGATGCTAAACGCTCAGGTCACCCAAAATCGACAGTTGTCTCGGAAAACGCCAAAAAAATCCACAAACTCATTTTGGCCGATCGTAAATTGAAGTTGTTTGAGATAGTAGAAGAGTTGAACATATCAGAAGGCAGTGTATTCACGATTTTACGTGAACATTTGTCAATGAGAAAGCTGTGTTCAGTGTTGGTGGCGCGTATACTCACAGTAGATCAAAATAACAACGCGCCAACAATTCGGAGGGTTGTTTGCAACTGTTTCAATGCAACAAGAAGGATTTATTGCGTAAATATGTGACAATGGATGAAACATGGATCCACCACTTCACTCGAGAGTCAAATTGGCAATCAACTGAGTGGACAACAGTAGGTGAAAGCCGTCCAAAGCGACCAAAGACGCAAACATCAGCAGGCAAGGTTTTGGCCTCTGTATTATGGGGTGCACAAGATATGTTTTTCGTAGATTATCTTGAGAAAGGAAGAACTATCAATATTGAATATTATATAGCATTATTGTTGCGTTTGAAGGAAGAAATTTTCAAACAATGGCCACAAATGAAGAAGAAAGAAGTGATTTTTCACCAAGACTGTGTCACAAGTCGATCGCAACAATGGCAAATGAGTATATTTTATATTAATTATTAATTAATAGATATACTTTGAATATAAAATTAATAATTATTACAAAAGACCATTAAAGGTTTGTTAAACTGAGCATTATTCTTAACACATTGCGCAAAATTTGGAGCAATAGCTTCAAAATAATAAGTATATTTTTATTTTACATACTTGTTTCTATCTCACTTTTATTTCAAAATACCTAACGCAGAAAATCAACATGCATCTATTTATTTAGTATTTGTCTATATTTCTGAGATGTGGTAGTATTTACAGTATTTACATTATTCGGACTATTGTCCTCGTCTTTGTTGCCATTTGTACGATGTTTTGGCCGTTGTACGCTACGGCCTTCTTCAGGTGCTGGAATTTCGAACCGAACCCTTTATTACAATCACTGGAGTATATGAACTCAATGCAAGGAATGAAGTTCATATAACCCAGTGATTGTAATAAAGGGTTCGGTGCGAAATTCCTAGCACCTGAAGAAGGCCGGGGCGTACAACGGCCGAAATGTCGTATCTATTTATTTATTTACCATAAAGTCATATATAGCCTTTTTAATTTTCAAATAGTTCTAAGTTTAGTGTAGTGAATTGCATAAATCTTATAAAAAAAATTGTACCCTTAGGTAGGTGAGTTATCTTCCCTTTGTTATGTTCATTCCGGTTCTTTTTGGCCAGCATCACGAAGGGATAAGACGTTAAATTTCATCGCTGCTGCAAATACCCGTAGTTAAGCTGTGAAGAGTCGTACTACTAACTAGTACGTAAAACACTCAACTATACAAGGTTAAGTGGACTCAATTGTTTATTTTGTATAATATATTATAGCCGCAAACAGAACAATTTGTTTTGCAATGAATAATATTAATTCAATTGAAGTCAGTACAGGAAGAACATGAACACAACTTGGAAGTTTTAAAGAATATTATAATTCAATCATTGATTGAATTATAATATTCTTTAAAACTTCCAAGTTGTGTTCATGTTCTTCCTGTACTGACTTCATCAGTCGTCACATTGATCATCAAATGCGGCCTAAATCGCTATAATATATTTTATGTCATGCGTATTCAAATTTATTTAATGATGTTGTTAAAACATATTATGAATGTTTATCTTTTTCACGCATATAAGAGTTGGAATATAATATGAAAGTGTTTGTTTATATACGCTGATTAATATAAGAATATGCATCGAAAACAAATACTGAATTTTTTATTAAAAATATTCTAAGAACGGAAAACCAGGTCTAGCTAAAGAACCTCTTGTCTAATCTAAACTTATTTATAAATGGAACTGTGTGTGTGTGTGTGTGTGTGTGTGTGTGTGTGTGTGTGTGTGTGTGTGTGTGTGTGTGTGTGTGTCCGTTACCTATGGACTCCGAAACGGCATAATCGATTTTCTTGAAAATTTACACAGTTGAATTATAAGCGTCTGCGAGTGTTCTTAGCTAGGTTTTGTGTCGAGGTACCCCCGATAAATATCGAAAATTGATACTCGAAAAAATCGGGTTATAGAAGGAGTGGTTCGATTTTAATCAATATGGATACACTCATAGACAAAGACACAAGAAACGATATTCAGAAGTTTCAAGGTTGCAATTCTTACAATAGTGCAGAAAATCGATAATATATATATATATATATATATATATATATATATATAAGGCAAGATGTTTGTGTGTGTGTGTGTCTGTTTACCTGCCTGTATATCTGTATTTTTTTTCAGCACTTTTATTTTAGTTTTTGCTTCGGGTTTGGCTCTAAGTAGGTATAATTGTAGTTCTTAGTCTTACTCAGAGCCTTCAAAATTCAGTTTACGAATTCAGTCTCAGCCATGAAACCATTTACTCAGAGGACTTATTTAGTCTTCAAAATTCAGTTTACGACGAAAAAAGCTTATTTGATATCGATTGCAGGAAATCAAAATTTGTCTTACATCCATTCATTTTTCTTTCAGTCTACGGTTTCGCTTTAACTGGAAACAACTATTGCTTTTTAGTTTTTCGTGCCAACGTCCAAAGAGTCTGAGCTTCAGGACCATGGATTAGTTTTAAAGCTTTTATTACACCCGAGCAACGCCGGGCTATACTACTAGGTTTATTTAAATTTGCTACTGCACTCATTCAAGGTACATTTTGCTCGGATATTATGTATTGTTTAAGCTGCATATCGAGAACCCAAATACATAGATACGAGATTAGAGTTTTAGTATTATATAAAATTAAATTCCCTCGAAAAATAAAACCAGTAAAGAAATATAATGAATGTTGTATTTTAAAAAAATAATTCAATAAAATCTTAAAAGAATAACAGATGAATAGAATTTTTAGATGCCTAAATTTTCTTCTAGCCATAATTATTTCTTTCATCCCTTTATATCTAAAGATACCTTTCTGTAAATGAAAGAAACCAATGTGTAAGTTGTTAGAGTACTTAGAATTGATTTTCATGTTGATCGATGTCCTTTTGACGCAGTAATCTAATATTTTAATTAGGAAACGTCTGTTCATTTTCTTTGACTGTTCGCTTGTAATTTCCGCTGACTGCAAATTTATAATTTTCGTTTTCTTCGCTTGGTGAATGAGCAAAATATGAAGTCATTTGTCGCTTTCCAAATACATATACGCGTAAGATAAGATTTTCTTTGACTTCATCTGCGGAATTAAAACGCCATACTTGTTTCATGAATAAAATATAAACGGCTATTTTCCTAGTTATATCGATGTGTGTTTGTGTATGCTGGTACGCATGTGTGTTCGACTAGAGAGAGAGGAAGAGAGTCACATGATAGCTGTCTGGACAGTATTTAACTATTTTGAATATCCAATGAACGAGAGGTGAGTGAAATTGTTACGTCGGGTAACAGAATTATGTGAAATAATACAAAACAACGTAATAGTATAAAAGTAGGTGTATTGACAGGAAAGAGAAGTATTTATAAGAGGTGAGTATTAGTAGGATACAGAACAAGGTAATTAATATACAGTATCGTCGTAGAGACGTAATAGCTTGACTAGTAGAACACTTCCGGTGCACTACCGGAAATACCCGATTGACCCGCTCACTAGTCTTCCTTCCTCGACTTCCCCGAGGTATAATCACTACTATTTTATATAGTGATTAGAATAGTCCATTTATGTGGAAAGGTGGAGAGCGCCCCAACATCAATTAATATAACTTTGCAACTAATAAAAGAAAACCGTACTGCTCATAAGTCAACAGAAACTTTTCTGTTGCGTTACTCATTCAGCAATGAGATACCATCGAGCGAGTAAATAAGAGAATTTACAGTATCGTTTTCTTGAAACTCGAATATTCGCCCGCTGAAAATACGTAAAAAAGTTGTTCTGGAATTATTCATTGAGCAAAACCAAAAGGATTGCCGCCGTTGCTTCAAACCTGATCAAGAATACACTGAAAGTGACCGACATTTTTTAAAACCTTCAACAGTAGATCAACTGAAATTGTTGAATGTGTGGGCAATAAACAAAGAATATCGTTGCTTGACAGTGTGAGAATCTGTGGATTCCATATACTATTATTTCAGAGATCTAATCTAATCTAAACTTATTTCTAAATGGAACTTTGTCAGTGAGTGTGTGTATCTGTGTGTGTGCATCCGTTACATATAGACTCCAAAACGGCTGAACCGATTTTCTTGAAAATTTACATAGCTGTACTATAAGCGTCTGCCAGTGTTCTTAGCTGGGTTTTGTATCGACGTAACCCCGATAAATATCGAAAATCGATAATCGAAAAAATCGGATTATCGATTTTAATCAAATTTGATACACTCATAGACAAAAACATAAGAAACGATATTCAAAAGTTTCAAAGTTGCAGTTCTTACAATAGTGCAGAACATCGATAATATATATATATATATATATATATATATATATAAAAGGCAAGATGTTTGTGTGTGTGTGTCTGTTTATCGGCTTGTATGTCTGTATTTTTTCAGCACTTTTATTTTAGTTTTTGCTTCGAGTTTGGCTCTAAGTATGTATAATTGTAGTTCTTAGTCTCAGCCATGAAACCATTTACTCAGAGGACTTATTTAGTCTTCAAAATTCAGTTTACGACGAAAAAAGCTTATTTGATATCGATTGCAGGAAATCAAAATTTGACTTACATCTATTCATTTTTCTTTCAGTCTACGGTTTCGCTTTAACTGGAAACAGCTATTGCTTTATAGTCTTTCGTGCCAACGTCCAAAGAGTCTGAGTTCCAGGACCATAGATTAGTTCTAAAGCTTTCATTACACCCGAGCAACGTCGGGTTATACTGCTAGTTTTTACATAACTCGTTCTTGTTACAAGAGTAGAAAGTATTGTGTACTCAGATTACACAGGACTTGCCTGAAACCACTAAGAATTATCCGGAATGCCTCAAAAACTAAATTACTAAAGATGAGTCATGTGTCTATTGCTCTAAAATTGAAACAATATCCCAAGCGTCACAATAAAATTTACTCGAACCTTAACACCCACAGATGACCCGATAATGAAACCACGTTAAAGTTATTTTGACATTTGTTTGTTTTATCAAGCATTTGATACCCGTCGTAAGTTCACACAAAATAGATAATAAATATAATAATATCGTCTGAGGGATGCAAAAAGACTAAAACGGCCGCAGTTATTGAGAAGTGGTTATTGACAACTTTATCATGACAGTATGCTTATCTAGTTTTGTTACGAATAGTTTATTTTTACGGTGAGGTTCACCCTATAAAATGCCCTGGAACCACTCAAGTTAGCAAGAGACACATTTCATCCTGATATGAGGAGAAAATACAATTAAATACACTGAAAATACGAATAACATGAAAATCAATACTAATCAGTTCATCAAGTAATCTAACGGGTTTCACATATTAGTTTCTTTCATTTATGACAAGGAAAGAAATAATTATGAGCAGAAGAAAAATGATATTTTTACAGCTAGAAGTTATGTATTCAACTCTAATTAATTCAAGATTTTATTGAATTATGTTTGAAATTCAATACTCTTTACATTTCGTCTGGTTTTATTTTACGAATAAATTTAATTTTCTTATCATTTAATAATTCTTTTGGTTTTAAATTCACTTTTTGTATATTTATATTACAATATTTCTTTTCCTAATTTTAATTTTTCGAAGCTCTATTCAAATAAGTATTGGAGTCTAATAACGCAAACGATTTATTCATGTGAGTGCGCGCATGCATATATACATATATGTGCGCATATATCATCATCATCATCATTTATCCATCACACCCAGATGGGGCATAGGGCAGCAACTTTTTGTTGCTGTAACAAATTGTTTTTTACGGGGCAGGGTTGTTAACCCTGCACCCAACCCCCAAACCTGGGGGACCGGTGGACCATTCTCCAGGCCTCATCCTGTTATTTAGCCCATAACTGGAGGGAAGTGACGAACTAATACCTTTCCCAAGGCTATCAGTGCTGAAGTGAATGCAGGGTACTTGACCGGAATTCGAACTCGGCTCACCGATTTCTCTTTTAAAACCAGAAACTCTGCTATTTGATATTTCTTTCTGACACCATTGAATTGTTGTTGTTCTCAGATAACCCGATGTTCTTAACCCGGTATGGCAGCACCTGTTAGAGTCCAAGCTATAGGAAAATAATATCCCTCACTTAAAAAATAACCAAAAAAATTTATAAAAATATAACAATACATTTTTAGAGTAAAATGCTAGCAATACATTTTTATATAAAAAAGAGGCCAACAATACATTTTATAGCAAAATGATGAACAGTACATTTTACCTCCAGTTGAAGACATTCATTTGCAATCAAAATATATTTACCTGAAACTATAAAATTTTGTTCAAAATATTTAGATTTCGCCATTGAATAACCCATATAGGTGCTGATACACCGTTAAACAAAATTGACCAACTAACCTTTTTTACTTTCTATTTCATTTCACCTATATATGCGCCATAGGCCATATCACGTTGAATACATTGGTTCTCGCTCAATCACCGAAGTTAAGCAACGTTGAGCCTGGTCAGTACTTAGATGGGTGACCGCTTGGGAATAACAGGCGCTGTGCCATTGCTTTCTGCGGTAGACTGGTTGCCAGCCAAGGCTATAGAAACCAATCTATCCTATTATTTAACCTATAACTAGAGGGAAGAGACGGCATTTGCGTGTAAGTGAATGCAAGGAATTCAACTGGAATTCGAACTCGGCTCCTCGATTTGTCGTTCCGAGCCGATATCCACTGCACCACAATGCACATCCTGACCAGCTAATATTTAACCTAATTTCCCAGTATTCAAATTCTCCCCATTATATGCTGAAAAAGATTTTTATTTTTATTTATTCTGTACTTATTTTCATTTTTAGAAGATCAACTTAAATAAGTGCTTGGGACAAACAACACAAAAGGATGTTTTTCTTTATTTTCATTCGCCTTATGATTTTAGTTTACAGTGTATAAAGTTATGAATAAATTTTTAAGTCACTTCATAATTTGTATTTTCCAAGCTTTCCAAAACGCCTAAGACGAAGCACTCTAGCAGATTTATGTCCTGCTGAGAGAAAAGTACACCGGTCAGTCATCAGCAAAATTACCTTGACAGAAATTCATCATGGCTGCGGTAACCTTCGTTAGTTCACAAATGTTTATTATCTTGTTAGTTAGTTTTGAGCCATGGCAAAATGTATTATCACAGGAATAGTAAGCATGACTTCTCTCATTTTCTCAGAGCTAGTAAATGGGAAGCATGCCACACTTGAAATTTAACGGCACCTACAAAGTCTTTTAAAAGCAGTCCTTTCCTGTCAATTCCGAGCAGGATATGCAAAATATATTAATAAATGTCAGGCATATCGCATGGCTTAAAGGGTAACTCACAACAAACAATACACATGGCCTTTTCTCAAAAGTTACATAGTTGTCCAGGGTTGACAGCATCTAAAATCGATGTAGTGCAGCACTGACTTAAAAACATTATTTTTTTTATTTACGTGAAAACACTAACAATTCTATGTCCAATAATTAATTACTGTGAAAATGCAATTTTCGATGTCAGATGTGCATTGTTTATTTATAGAAGAACAAGAAAAACAACTGAAATTAAATAATACTATTTGTATTACTTATTTTCAGTTGATTTTGTTCTGTTCGTATTATATGGTTGATATGGTTAAATATTTCCATTGTAATATCAATATTATGATAATATTCAGCATTCTGTTTTGATAATGTTCAATATTATTATAATGTTCAACATTCCTTGGTCCTGGGTACGACTGTAAACTGCATCCGGCAGCAAGGCCTCTGATTGGGAGGTTGTGAGGAGCATGGAACCACTTCTTAATTGCTGTTGTTCCCAGATCCACCCTGACCCGGAGTGGTAGCACCTGTTAGGGTCCCAGCTATGGGTAAATAGTTGACCCCAAATTGGGGTCAAAATGCTATAAAAGTATTCAACAAAACTTTTTTGAGTGAAAAATGTTACCAACGAAACTTTTTTGAATGAAAAACGTTACCAACAAAACTTTTTTTGAAATAAAAAACGTTACCAACAAAACTTTTTTGAATGAAAAACGTTACCCAAACAGTCCCAAAAAATATGAATAAACAACAACAATAAAACAAATAAACTAAATAAAACAAATCAAAACGGTTTTCAGCATTAAATGACCTAATGAAGGTTGATTTGCTGGTTAAATGAACCAACCAACCAACCAACCAACCAACCAACCAACCAACCAATCACCATTCCTATTATGTGTTCAATATAATGGTATATTAATATTCCCAATTGTATAGTGCTCAACAGTGTGATAATGTTTAATATTTCATTTACGATAGTGTTCAATATTATGATAATGTTTAATATTCTATTTTGATAATATTCAGTGTTATGTTCAATATTCCTACCATGTGTTCAATAGAACGATACTGTTAATATTCCAATTTTGATAGCATTCAATACTATGATAGTGTTCAATATTATTATGTTGTTTAATATTCCTATTTTAATATTGTTAATAAGTTTTAGTTGTCTAAAAACAACTGATACATTAAAAAATGCACTTATGACCTTATGCATACGTGATCTTGATAAAATTTATTCTTGCAAATATAGAATATTTACCTATTTTGAGGTTACAAATATTAAACTATCGATTAACTATCAATGTCATTTGTATGATAAATTTTTTCCAGTATGGAAAGGTTTTATATTGAGTATAAACACTCATGGGTTAATTGTTTAATAATGTTAGCGTTATCTGTTTCCAATTAGGTATTTATGCTGATGACATAGCCATCTACTCCTGTCTTAGTTGCAAATCCTACGGAACTGACCTGTCAGCTGCTCTTGAAACGGATTTCCAATCAGTGGTTAACTGGGGCAAGAAAGGGCTTGTAAATTTTAACGTCTCCTAAACAAAACTACTCTCATTTAATCACAAGAGAGAAACATTTTTGCCTGCCATCAGTATGGCTGATGCTAAACTCATCGATAGAAACACTTTTTAGCCTCACGTTTTCCACTGACGTGAAATGGAGTGACTATATTGAATCAACTGCTACGTTTAATGAAAAGAACGTTAGTTCAGTGTTGTGCCAGAAAAGCCTTTCACGTCAGAATCCATCTAGCACGTTTTTAATTTTACCATTTGTCTGTACATTCGATACTATTGTCATATATGGTCTGATGCTTCTGCTGTATATCTAGAGATTATTTACAAAATACAAAGAAAGGTGTTACGTGTTAAGTGTAACAAAAGAAAAAAGGATTGACCAAAACTCAGAGTTAAATCACATACAAATATTTAGTTTACGATAAACACAAAATGATATAGATATACAAAATTTACAATTTTTTGCATTCAAAACAAAAAAGGTAGAGTTTACTACTGGCAGGCGAAGTGTTACGAAGGGGAAGGAAGGGTCAGTATCTTTACCCAGTTAAGTTAAGGATTTAGTTTGAGTGCTATATTTTTTGGAAATTCTTAAATGTGTATATAAAGAATAATTTCCAGTGTAGTCAATGAAAAGGTCAAAAGATTTATTTACCCTTTTAGTTCCATGAGGGTTTCTTTCAAGTTTTAGTTGGTCAGTAATTTTTCTTAGAGATTCTATCGGCTGGATGCACAGATCCACGAATCGGGCCGGAGTTGATGATGTCAGCAAATCTTGTTAACAAATAACTAATCTCTTCCCAAAACCTATTTTTGTAGGGGCTAACAACTGATTTGCATATTTCTAGAACATTTCGAATTCTCTCAATTTTATTCGAACCTTCTACTATCCTCCAAAACGTTCTATTCCTAATTTCTCTATTTAACAACTACTTCATGAATTAAAACTTTTTGTAATAATAAGTAGGGCTCAATAGAATCTCTTTTTAGACATTATTAATATCATGTTTATATATAAATGCATCCTCGTAACAAAGGTCTGTAACATAATCGATCGTGGCCAGGTATCTCGACTTCAATCATTTTCTCATCGATATGGTGTGGCTTCTCTTTGTCTCTATCTGTGTTATTCAGTCAGTTACGTGCCATACGTGATACACGCTTGGGCGATCATGTCTCTTTAGAGACATGACTGACTGGGCAGAAGATTATCCCGCAGTAGGTTGCCATTGCTTTCTGAGGTAGACTGGTTACCAGCCAAGGCTATAGAACCCAATCTGTCCTGTTATTTAACACATAACTGGAAGTAAGAGACGGATTAATGACTTTCCCAAGGGTATTTGCGCGTAAGTGAATGCAAGGAATTCAACTGGAATTCGAACTCGGTTCCCCGACTTTCTCGTTCCGAGCCGATATCCACTGCGCCACAACTGTGTTATTAGACTTGACTTTATTTACACATATCAAGTTTAGAACTGTGGTAAAGATCATTGATATTTACATATGTTTCTAATTTTCTGAATTTTTTAAAACAGTTTTCTTGTTTAATATTTAAAAAACCGTTACTGTATGGGATTTTAAAAAATCTTCTGTATGGAATTTAAGAAAAAAATTTATGAATGGGATTTTAAAATATTTTATGAGTGGGATTTAAAAAACAATTCTGTATGAGATTTAAAAATATTTTATCAGTGGGATTTAAAAAAACAATTGTGTGTGAGATTTAAAAATATTTTATGAATTGAATTTAAAAAACAATTCTGTATGGGATTTTTTAAAATTTCTCTATAGGATTTAAAAAAACAATTGTTTATGGAATTTTTAAAAAAACAATTTATGAATGGGATTTAAAAAAGATTTTTCTCTATGTGATTTAAAAAAAAATGAGGTGTTTGGAATTAGAAGGTACTTTTTCTAGTGTCACGACTACATAAGTTGAAGCGTGCTACTAGATTGGCAACTAGGTCTCAGCATTTGACTGTTGAATTAGTTAAATTCAAACGCCACTTTTACTCTAACAGATTCTATTCTCTCATCTCCCATCTGTGGAACACCCTTCACAATTCTTGCTTTCTTGATAACTACAATCTCTAAAAATTTAAGTGCAACGTCAATCACCATTTTCTGTTTTCTTGAACTCTATTCTTTATGATCTTTTTCTCAGTCCTCCATATTGTCTGTCTTCTCATTTTCTTTCATTTTCATTTCCACCTCCTACAAACTCCTGCGTTTTAGTGGATTTATTGCTTTGCTTGGGGTGAAATGTTTACAAAATTTTATGATGCAAAGTTAGATTATAATGCTAAGTGATTATCTATTATGTTTGTAATAGCATAATAGCCAGTGAGGCGAACTTACAACTAAAACACGAGACGCGCTTACGACAGCAAACGAGAAGTCATGAACAAGTAATGGTAATGTCTGATTTTCCAATGCTGAATTCTCAAATTTAAACGTAAAGGTAAATTTGTCTTAATTCACTGTTGTCAAGTGGTATGGATAACGTTACATCTTTCTTTTGGCTTCCTCAATTGGCAATTTTCAATTCAATACCTCGATTAATTATTCTACCATTGATATAGTGACAACTTTACAATTCTTTTTCTGTTCACGTTTGGTCTGTCATCTTTTCATGGAGCTTCAATATCTTTCCTTTTGCCTGAAGAATGTGTGAAAGTGATTGTATAACTCATGTGAAGGTTCGTTAAGTTTAGCAGATTCAGAGACAAAGTCACAAATTTGGATCATTCAGTGGAAAACGAACACGCTAATTTGCTAATCTCTACTCAAGGGCCTAATGCTACAGTTATCTAAATAATTTGGATACGACAAAAAATAAAAGATTGAACTTTTCAAAAGAAATTAATGTCAGTATTACTGATACTGGTGCCGTAATTAAAGCGTGAGTATTGATCCTATGCTTGATTTATTCTGGTTAGACATGAAAATTTTATATATATATATATATATATATATATATATATATATATATATATATATATACACACACATATATATATATATATTTATATATATATATGCACTACCGACCATAAGTTTGGGACCACTTAGATTTATTCTCTTAGAGAAAGAAATAACAAATTTTATGTCTTAGAAGAATAAATATAGATATATTTCATTGTTGCTCACAATTGTACAATAATTAAAACCAAAATTAACAAAGAGTAATTTCAAATTTAATTAAAGTTAATTCATTCTTTCTTTCTCTCTCTCGACTTCAACTAACCAAAGATGGCGGGCCACTACGAAAATATTCTGGGAAAATTACAGAACGGAATCCTACTTCGGTATTTCTGCTCAACTTTATCAGTCTGTCTTACCTTCTTGGTATGTTGATTTGTGATTTTTATTTTACTTTAATTTTTGCCTGTTTAATTTTTGTCTTTAATTTGCCTGAATTTTTTAACAGGGATAGTATTTTGCTATTGTAAATAATTTTTACGTTTAAATCTCGTTTTAATTTATACTAAGTTAAAACTCATATTATTATTATTATTATTATTATTATTATTATTATTATTATTGGAGTAGATAGTACCCTCCATCACCCGGTTTTACACTCCACCCCCTTCTATTGAGCAGGAGTGGAGGTGATCGCTTTGTTTCTTGTTTAGGAAGGGGTTTCCGGTACACTCTCCTTCGACTTCGGTCGTGGTTTCCGGTTTTCTCTTTTCCAATCTTTTCACTTTTCTTTATTTTTTTTCAATTGGAGTAGATAGATTGAACTATCGCCCGGTTCACACTCCACCCATGTCTATTGAATAGATGTAGAGGCTCATCCCTTGTTCCCTGTTTAGGATGTGGTTTCCGCCTTTCTGTTTTCCAATCTCTTCACTTTTCCTTATTTTTTTTCAATTGGAGTAGATAGACTGAACTATCGCCCGGTTCACACTCCACCTACGTCTATTGAACAGGTGTAGAGGCTCAACCCTTGTTCCCTGTTTAGGATGTAGTTTCCGGCTTTCTCTTTTCCAAGCTTTTCACTTTTCCTTATTTTTTTTCAATTGGAGTAGATAGACTGAACTATCGCCCGGTTCACACTCCACCTACGTCTATTGAACAGGTGTAGAGGCATATCCCTTGTTCCCTGTTTAGGATGTAGTTTCCGGCTTTCTCTTTTCCAATCTTCTCACTTTGGTTTCTTTTTTTTTTTCAATTGGAGTACATAGACTGAACTATCGCCCGGTTCACACTCCACCCACGTCTATTGAACAGGTGTAGAGGCTCATCTCTTGTTCCCTGTTTAGGATGTGGTTTCCGGCTTTCACTTTTCCAATATTTTCACATTTCCTTATTTTTTTCAATTGGAGTAGATAGACTGAACTATCGCCCGGTTCACACACCACCCACGTCTATTGAACAGGTGTAGAGGCATATCCCTTGTTCCCTGTTTAGGATGTGGTTTCCGGCTTTCTCTTTTCCAATCTTTTCACATTTCCTTATTTTTTTTTCAATTGGAGTAGATAGACTGAACTATCGCCCGGTTCACACTCCACCTACGTCTATTGAACAGGTGTAGAGGCTCATCTCTTGTTCCCTGTTTAGGATGTGGTTTCCGGCTTTCTCTTTTCCAATATTTTCACTCTTACGTAGCCCCCTGCACACCAGTGGCCTTACTACCTTGCCCGGGGTGATATGATTTAAAAAAGATATTTTTTCATCAAAGAAACCCCAACAAGCCTTTATTACTGCAGAGCAAATCCCTAGCATTCTTTCTAATAACTTATAAAAATAACTTGGTGAAAGTGATTTCCAAGCATCCTGCAAGCATTTAAACAACATTTGTTCATTTTTAGGAACTTCATTTCGAACTGTGCGATCAATTTCATCCCTTATTCTCCTTCTTTAATAGTGGTTTCTTATCTGCTACATAGCCTTTAAGCCCAGCAGAATGAAGTCGTCTCTTAACAGTAGTAACAGATACTGGATGTTGCCGAGTAGAATTCATTTCAATTGTTAATTCCGGAGCGGTTTTTCTTCTATTCATCTTGCAAGATATGATCAAGTGCCTATCCTCTACAATAGATGTTACTTTGGGCCTACCAGATCTTTTTCTGTCAATATTTAACTCAGTTTCACGAAGTCGTTGAAGGCAATAATGCACGCCATTTTTTGATAGGCTTAATTTTTTAGCGATATCACGTTCAGAATATCCTTCTTTCGAAAGAATTTCAACCTGAGCTCTTTTTTCAATACTAATCTGTTTCTTCCTTGCCATTTATACCGTAGTAATATGGTTTACAAAAATAAATTATAATATCTGAATAAATCTGAATTTTCGGCAAAAACTTGATCACAATAAGAAGAGTCAAGTAGCAAAGTGAGTAAATGTTTACTTTAAAGTTGAAAAGAATAATTTTTTTTTTACTTGACATCTGTATAAGAATAACAAAAAATACAAACTCGGCAAATTTGATTCTGCTAAAAATGTGGGTGGTCCCAAACTTATGGTCGGTAGTATATATATATATATATATATATATATATATATATACGAAAAAAAATTTTTTAATTAATTTAAAACAGTGCTCGATATCCCACACACAACTGACCAATTATAAGAAAAGAGGCTTTCCATTCCTATCCACACCGCCTGATGAGACATTGTAGTTTCAATGTCAAAACAAATGTACTATTTGTAGTAGATATATAAAAAAATTCTGTACATGTTCTAAAATATAATTTATAATATATATATATATATATATATATATATATATATACAGAGAGAGAGAGAGAGAGAGAGAGATCAGTCAATTAAGTTCCACACTCGACAGACGCTTGGGCGGTCATGTCTCGGAAGAGATATGACTGACAGGATAGATTTTCCCGAAGTAGGTTGCTATTACTTTCTGCTGTAGGCTGGTTGCAGACCAAGGCTATAGAGCCCAACCTGTCGTGATATTTAACCTATAGCTGAAAGGAAAAGAGACGGATTAGTATCTTTCCCAAGGGTATTTGCACGTAAATAAATTTAATAATTACTGAAATATGTAATTATAATTACTATATATATATATAAATTATATAGTAATTATACTTACGTATTTCAGCAATTATAACAGATCATTATATTGTTCTTATCTATCTATCTATCTATCTATCTATCTATCTATCTATCTACTGCACCACAATAAACATACACAGATAGATAGATAGATAGATAGATAGATAGATAGATAGATAGAGTAATTATAATTACATGTTTCAGTAATTATTAAAAATCATTACACTGTTTTTATCTATCTATCTATCTATCTATCTATCTATCTATCTATCTATCTATGTGCGTTGTGGTGCAGTAGATATTGGCTCGAAACAAGTTCTTGTTCTACTTGAAGTCGTTGCATTTAATACCCATGGGAAAGATATTAATCCGTCTCCTTTCCCTTCAGCTATAGGTTAAATATCACGACAATTTGGGCTCTATAGCCTTGGTCTGCAACCAGTCTACAGCAGAAAGAAATGGCAACCTACTGCGGGAAGAGCTTCTACCCTGTCAGTCACACACACACACACACACACACACATATAATATTGCTTCGAACGTTTAACTATATTTATATTTTTACGTTTATAAATGAATTATTTTTATTGTTATAAAACCCTAGCGTTGATATTATTTCTTTATTCTTCTTTTCTTTCATCTTTTCTCTCTCTCTCTCCCTCTCTCTCTCTCTCTCTCTCTCTCTCTCTCTCTCTCTCTATCTATCTTCTTTTTTTGTAGTAACTGTAAAAAAATGTGAGCACGACCTAAAATCTGATGTTAATTTCAAACTAAAAGCATCTAATTTGAATGAAGATATTCACTTATTAAAAAGAATTGGGGTTGTTGCAAGTAGCTACATATTTTGATTTAAACATTAATGTAAGTATGAAAAAAAGCAGAAATAACATTAGACCTACTGTAGTACTATTAATAGCAATCACATGATTATCAGATATATTTACACATTGTGTATGAACCTAGGTACAGGGTTTTTAGTGATTTAACCTGAAATTCAATCACAACATTGAACACTTGTACGGCAAGCGTGTAGTGGTTATTTAAGATTATAAATTTAAGATGCAGTTCTAATTACCAGGGATTGATAGTTTGTGAATATATGCATGGATAAGATTTTTAATTGAGCAATTTGTGTAAAGTGCTAAAAGTTGTCTTCTAGACTAACAGATAGTTGAGGCTAGATCGGTGCCAGATATGCCACTAAGCTAGGTCTAGGTCTTGTTCTTCAGTTTTGTGAATCAGCACACAGTAGAGAGTTTGTATTAAGAATAAATGTGCGTTGTGGTGCAATGGATATCAACTCGGAACGACAAATCGGAGAGCCGAGTTCGAATTCCAGTTAAATTCCTTGCATTCACTTGCGCACAAATACCCTTGGGAAAGTTATTAATCCGTCTCTTCCCTCCAGTTATGGGTTAAATAATAGGACAGATTGGGTTCTCTAGCCTTGGTCGGCAACCAGTCTACCGTAGAAAGCAATGGCAACCTACCGCGGGATAATCATGCCCGGTCAGTCATGTCTCCTACGAGATATGATCGCCTAAAGCGTGTATCACGGATGGCACTTAATTGACTGAATGTTCGTACAATTAAAGAAAGGAGATCGTCATTATCGAAGCAGAATGTTTAAATATTTAGGTTTTGTTGCAAACACACTTTTATAATATAACCCTACACCCTGGTGTGGGACTAAATACTAAATACTTAAGATATATATTTCCAGATGAATAGAAAGTCAATATCAATGCCGAAGGATGTATATCTATGTTTTATATATTATGCAAAAACGTTTGATAAGGTACGACACAAATAATTATTTTAAATGCCAATGGAGTTTGACTAATTTCGAAAAGATATTAGAATAACACAGAACTTATATCGGAGACAAACATCTGCATATGAACAATAAAGGAATTTAGTAAATACACGAAAATAGAAAGAAGTGTATCTTAAGTATTTAGTATTTAGTCCCACACCAGGGTGTAGGTTTATATTATAAAAGTGTGTTTCGATAATGAAGATGTCATCTCACCAGACATTTTTAACCATAGTTTTTAACTTATAATAAATTGGTGTTTTCTTTTAAATGTCTCACTTTAAACTAATGACCTCCTTTGAATTTTTATGTTTGTTTCTATTTATATATGCACTTTTTGTTTGAAAATTGAATAATTCTGGAGTGTTGGGGTTGTAGTTTAAGCGCTTTTTAAATTTTTGGTAATTTCCACAATTTTGGTCTGAGTTTACTTATAACAAGAATGTGATCACGCCCACAGTCAGTGCTTAGATTTTAGATTGTAGAACTGCATTTTTAATCTTTTATTTTATTAGTAAGTTATCTATCTGATTCTTGTGACCCCCCCTTAGGCTATTCCATCTTCAAAAACGCCGAATGTTCATTAATATAATAGCTACATTGAATACCTCACTTTGTAGTTAAAAGAATTGTGTGACAGTTGTCGGCATGCCAGAACACATTTTTCTTGTCTTTATCTTATATTAATCCGATTCCTCTTTCATTTCTATCTTCGCCTGCATATGTGATTTAGTAATCGTCGTTTGTGAAGACACCATCACGTTTCACACACATCTATTTCGATTTACATATTCTAAGTATGTTTATATTTAGCATTTCATTTTCGCTGAATCTATAATTTAACCATAGCAATTGATTAAAAATAGACGAAACCAAAACACGTTAAGCAAAAGAATGTCATACGACTTAGAAAAAAAAAGATAATTAAATTGGTTTCGTCTATTTATAAGAATTTAATGGCTTAAAAAGGCTAAATTTTACTGATAATTATTTCTTAATTTGAACTCTGATTAGATAAAAAAAAATAATTAATGCAAAAATATTACTATTTTTTTCCAATATAAAAATTCCAAATTGGAATGTTTTTTTATTCACTTTCACTTTTAACATAATAATCTTTGTGTTTGGCTGGAAAGTTTAATTTTCGCAAGAAGTGTTTCTAATGATTAAAAAAACGTGACATTTTGAGGCAAAAAGAAAGTCAGATAAACATGTCATTACTTATTGTAAAATAAAGAAACCATAAATTTTTATAGAAATTTTTAAACTATTTATTTTGGGGAAGGATTTCTTTTAATGTTTCTTTTACTTTATGTGCCGTGTACTTTCAAGACGTAGGCGATCATGGATTTTCACTTGCCCTTATCCCTTGCTGTTCTTATGGATCGAGCATGTGAGCAATGATGAGGTCTTGGAAATGATGGAAACAAAAAGGAAATTAATACTGAGCATCAGGAAGAGACAGCTAAAGTTCCTGGGACACGCAATGTGGAAGGAGAGCATGTAGAATCTGATACTAACAGGCCAGATAGAGAGGAAAAGAGACAGGGGAAAGCAACGGATAACATATTTGAAGGACCTAATCAGGTGGATGACGGAACGAGGATTGCAAGGTGTAACAGGAGAAGGCGTGCTCAGAGCCACCAGGGATAGGGAAACGTGGAAGGCCGTGATCGCCTACGTCCTGAAGGGACAAGGCACATAGAAGATCTCTTCCAAGACCCGCTCCGCCATTCTTTTCCTCAAGCCCATCAAGTACGTATCGTGTTACTTTCCCCCGTCTCTCTTTCCCCTTATCCGTCCTGTGAGTGTCAGATTCCCTAAAAACTCCTTCATCATCACGTGCTCCAGAAACTTCAGCCGTCTCTACCTGATGCCAAATATAACATTTTTATTTTCTTTTGCATCTTCTCAAAATATCTTGTCGTTGCTCACATATTCGGTAAATTGAAGTTGAAAAATAAATTCGTCAAATAAAAATGTCCCGTATATTTGAGGAAGATGAAATGCTGATATATGAGAAAGCACTTAAATATGAAAACATGAAAATATATTAAATTATACGTGAATTAGAAATAGTAATAGTAGCTTTTAAATCCGGAAAATACAGTTTTAAATTGATTAAAATCAAATGACGTCGTAGGTTACATGTACGCTAATAGTTATCTGTATTATGAGTAGTAATAACGTTTAAATTTTTCAGTTGTTGCCGTTAAAACAGTTTCACATTCTACATAATGCGTGAATAAAACACAGTTTTACAGTCACTCCTAGTTTTTAAAGATTAACTTGGATGTATAAGCTTTCTTTTTAATATTGATATTTGGGGACTTTATGCATTATTAGGTTAAGGGCTACAAAGAACAGAAAATTGTCGAGAGCCATTATTGCCTACATCCTCAGGGGACATGGCACATAAATGTTCTATCCAATGGTGGCTTCACGAGAAATTAATTAAAAGCAAATCTTTTCAATATTTTAACATCATCATTCCTATTCGAGATTATTTTATTAACACCGTTGTCTAGATGGTTTCAGTTTTTGCTTTGATTTCTAATTCTTGTAATTTTACTGCATGATTCTATATATTTGTTCTAAATGAATCAAGAAGGCATGGTTATAGGTTTCCCTTCGTGTTCTACATTAAAGTGTTGTTCTTTGACAAGATCTAGACATTTGTCCAGTTTTTCCACACTTTTTATTTTTCACTGTCGTCAACCGGAACAGTGACGTCATTATCTGAATTAATGATAAGGACTTAACCATTCTCCTGGCATCAACTTGGGGGTTCTTTCGAATTTCAGTATCTATCGAAACTTATTTATAAATGGAACTTTGTCTCTGTGTGTGTGTGTGTGTGTGTGTGTGTGTGTGTGTGTGTGTGTGTGTGTGTGTGTGTGTCCGTTACCTATAGACTCCGAAACGGCTGAACCGATTTTCTTACAAATTTACACAGTTGTACTAAAAGCGTCTGCGAGTGTTCTTGGCTAGGTTTTGTGTCGAGGTACCCCCGATAAATATCGAAAATCAATAATCGAAAAAATCGGGTTTTAGAAGGAGTGGTCCGATTTTGATCAAATTTGATACACTCATAGACAAAGGCATAAGAAACAATATTAAGAAGTTTCAAGGTTGCAGTTCTTACAATAGTGCAGAAAATCGATAATATATATATATATATATATATATATATATATATATATGAGGTAAGATGTTTGTGTGTGTGTCTGTTTATCTGCCTGTATATCTGTATTTTTTCAGCCCTTTTATTTTAGTTTTTGCTTCGGGTTTGGCTCTAAGTAGGTATAATTGTAGTTCTTAGTTTCAGCCATGCTACCATTTACTCATAGGACTTATTTAGCCTTCAAAATTCAGTTTACGACGAAAAACATTATTTGATATCGATACAAGGAAATCAAAATTTGACTTACATCCATTGATTTTTCTTTCAGTCTACGGTTTCACTTTAACTGGAAACAACTATTGCTTTTTAGTCTTTCGTGCCAACGACCAAAGAGTCTGAGCTCCAGGACCATGGATTAGTTTTAAAGCTTTCATTACACCCGAGCAACGCCGGGCTATACTGCTAGTATATATATAATTGTACTGTTTTGTTTTCTAGGACAGCTTCTGACTTGTGTAAATATCATTATCCTGCAGACTAATGATATTTACACAAACCAGTGCAATTATATCCGTATCTTGGCCGAACCCGATTTGTTTGCCAAATTCTCAGTATATTATTAATTGCTATCTGATCATATAATTTTGGACATCATGTCATATGATAACATTCTCAGGACAGTTTTAATTTGAAACGAACTTTAATTGGTGGAGAAAAAAAGGTACATTCTATGTGACTAATACATATGTGTGGCTGTGTGTTACTGATAATAATTAAGGTCATCAGTAGTAGTAGTATATTTCAAGCATTTCTAAATGCACATCAATGGTCTGGTAAATATATTTATCTTTTGACTAATGGTGGCTTCAATTCTATAGTATTATTAGAGTTCGGACAATGGCAAATCCTTAAATCGTTATGTCAGTAAATCTCTAATAATTCTCGTTCCGAATAATTTTAGCATCGATATAAATGAGAATTAGCATCGATATTAGTGAGAATTAGCATCGATATAAGTGAGAATTAGCATCGATATTAGTGAGAATTAGCATCGATATAAGTGAGAATTAGCATCGATATTAGTGAGAATTAGCATCGATATAAGTGAGAATTAGCATCGATATTAGTGAGAATTAGCATCGATATAAGTGAGAATTAGCATCGATATTAGTGAGAATTAGCATCGATATAAGTGAGAATTAGCATCGATATAAGTGAGAATTAGCATCGATATTAGTGAGAATTAGCATCGATATAAATGAGAATTAGCATCGATATTAGTGAGAATTAGCATCGATATAAATGAGAATTAGCATCGATATTAGTGAGAATTAGCATCGATATAAGTGAGAATTAGCATCGATATAAGTGAGAATTAGCATCGATATAAGTGAGAATTAGCATCGATATAAGTGAGAATTAGCATCGATATTAGTGAGAATTAGCATCGATATAAGTGAGAATTAGCATCGATATTAGTGAGAATTAGCATCGATATTAGTGAGAATTAGCATCGATATTAGTGAGAATTCGCATCTATATAAGTGAGAATTAGCATCGATATAAGTGAGAATTAGAATCGATATAAGTGAGAATTAGCATCGATATTAGTGAGAATTAGCATCGATATTAGTGAGAATTAGCATCGATATAAGTGAGAATTAGCATCGATATTAGTGAGAATTAGCATCGATATAAGTGAGAATTAGCATCGATATTAGTGAGAATTAGCATCGATATAAGTGAGAATTAGCATCGATATAAGTGAGAATTAGCATCGATATTAGTGAGAATTAGCATCGATATAAATGAGAATTAGCATCGATATTAGTGAGAATTAGCATCGATATAAATGAGAATTAGCATCGATATTAGTGAGAATTAGCATCGATATAAGTGAGAATTAGCATCGATATAAGTGAGAATTAGCATCGATATAAGTGAGAATTAGCATCGATATAAGTGAGAATTAGCATCGATATTAGTGAGAATTAGCATCGATATAAGTGAGAATTAGCATCGATATTAGTGAGAATTAGCATCGATATTAGTGAGAATTAGCATCGATATTAGTGAGAATTCGCATCTATATAAGTGAGAATTAGCATCGATATAAGTGAGAATTAGAATCGATATAAGTGAGAATTAGCATCGATATTAGTGAGAATTAGCATCGATATTAGTGAGAATTAGCATCGATATAAGTGAGAATTAGCATCGATATAAGTGAGAATTAGCATCGATATTAGTGAAAATTAGCATCGATATAAGTGAGAATTAGCATCGATATAAGTGAGAATTAGCATCGATATTAGTGAGAATTAGCATCGATATAAGTGAGAATTAGCATCGATATTAGTGAGAATTAGCATCGATATTAGTGAGAATTCGCATCTATATAAGTGAGAATTAGCATCGATATAAGTGAGAATTAGAATCGATATAAGTGAGAATTCTCGTTGTTGTGAGAAAAATTTAATAGTCTTTATGGTTCATATTTTTCTAATTTCTCTGTCAAGGTCTTGGTATTTTGTAATATCGTGTGGCGTAATAATAGCACCTTGTCTACAATCTGGTCAATTTTCAATCCTTTACTCACAACTATCGGATCTGGTCTTCTCGCTTTGGCGTCGGGGTGATTGATTTGTACTTGTACTATTATACTTGTGCTTGTTAGTTCACACAATCGTTATGTCCTACCAATGCCATAAACAATGGACTATTCCGTTTTGATTGCATGGAAAGAGGAATGAAGATACTAAATGGTTTCAGTGAGAAAATTAAAGAAAACAAAATGGAGAAGATAAAAGTATTTAACGTCTATTTCAGGAAATGGAAAAAGTTACCAATTTCAAATCTTTTTATTTGTATCCACTTCTCAAAATAACGAGCAGCATGCATTTCTATGATTTGCAATATTTTGTTAAAGTTATTAGGCTCAAATATTTAACGAAGCGATAGGGGGACTTTCTACAGAATTGTCGCACAACTCGCTATGAGCTTGCTCAAACATAAACTTAAGAATTAGAAATTATCAGAATATTAAAATATGAAAAAAACCTGAAATTTTTACTGATCAAATCTAGTTCTATTATTATTTATTTTTAATAATGACCTCTGCTTTTTATTGATGACTTTTCATTACGTGATTGAACCCAAGTCACTTGCGTAATTCTTAATATATTACTGTGCCTACTCTACCGTGTTCGTTTTCATACTCCCATTCAGCTCCTGCCCATTAACATGGATCAGGCTTCTCTCCCTGAAAGTAAAACACTGCGCCTCCTCGGATTAACTCTCACATCAGACCTCAAGTGGAATAACTATATAGAATCCATAGCTAAATCCGTTGCTAAGAAAGTCGGTTCTCTGTGTAGGGTCCAGGAAGTTTTTTCCGTCCGAAAAAAATTCTGCACATTTACAAATCTTCCATCCGCCAGTGCATTGAATATTGCTGACATACCTGGTCGGGTGCTTCTGCTATCCACCTAGGTGTCCTCGACCAAATCCAACGGAGAATCTGTAACGTGATCAATCCCTACTTGGCAGCTAGGATACAGTCGCTTTCTCACGGACGCAGTGTGGCTTCCCTGTGTCTCTTCTACAAATACTTTCACGGCTTCTGCTCCGATGAACTAAGCTCACTGGTACCCCCTATATATGAATTTCCTCAAGCCACAAGATTAGCAAGTAGATCCTACCCTTTTACTGTGAAACCGATAAATTGTAAACGCAAATTCTACTCCATCAGCTTCTTTTTTCGTACTTCCCGCCAGTGGAATTCCCTTCTGCTTACTTGCTTTCCCGACAGCTACAATCTTCAAGAATTTAAATGTAAAGTCAATAGTCATCTCCTATCTCACTAACCTGCATCCTCTCTCTTATGCTCCTTTCTCTGTCCACTCCACTCTCATCAGTATTCTCATCTTTCTCATACTCTCTTCTTGACACCCCCTGTGAGCTGAAACTCTTTCACATAACATTCCTCCTATGTAACAACAGTGGCAGTAAAATGCCTTGCTTGGAGGCCTCACGATTATAAAAAAAAAATGGTAGCCTACTACATTCAATGAATTTATGATTTTCAGCTTTTTTTTCACAAATATTATAATTACTATTTCCTTGATTTTTATCTGTTCCAGCTTTAACGAAATTCCTTCGTTTTTCTTTTTCTATGATACAAGGAAGTTATGTGTCTATTTTTAGGTATTCTTTATACATAACGGATGTGCGTTGTGGTCCAGTGGATATCGGCTCGGAACAAGAAATCGGGGAGCCGAGTTCAAATTCCAGTTGAATTCATTGCATTCACTTACGCGCAAATACCCTTGGGAAAGGTATTAATCCGTCTCTTCTCTCCAGTTATGGGTTAAATAACAGGACAGATTGGGTTCTATAGCCTTGGCTGGCAACCAGTCTACCGCAGAAAGCAATGGCAACCTACTGCGGGATAATCTTCTGCCCAGTCAGTTATTTCTCTTTCGAGACATGATCGCACCAAGCGTGTTTCACGTATGGCACTTAACTGACTGACTTATACATAACATTTCATCTACGATAGTTTCTAGAGTACATAATATGGAAAGAGGGCTTTCAAAATGTGATACTCACAAGCAGGACCATTGCAAAAATCTCGTATCCCTCCACAATCTCGTATCTCCCCTATGATAAGACCCCCAACGAAATTGATACGAGTTTCCTTATCTACTATATTACAATTTTCTTAAATTGCAAATTTATTGTAACTGATTTATGTATAATAATAGATCAAGTGAACAATGAAACCATAAAAATTGGAAATAAATGCAATCTATCTAAATACAAATTAGAGACATGACAAGGGAAAGCAACGGATAACATATTTGAAGGACCTAATCAGATGGATGATAGAACGAGAATTGCATGATGTAACGGGAGAAGGCGTGCTCAGAGCCACCAGGGATAGGGAAACGTGAAAAGCCATGATCGCCTACGTCCTGAAGGGACACGGCACATAGAAGAAGAAGAAGAATAATAGATAATTCCATCTTAAATAAATTAACAATATTTTACGGCAATTTTTAACATCAACTTGAATTTTTTCTTGTTATAAAAGTCGAAAACTTTAACATATTATGTATAAAAATTATTTAATTTTATATCGTGTTTTTATTCGAGAAATAGCATGAGCAAAAACAAAGTCACGAATTTGGACAAAATAAACCCGCAGGATGACATCAAAATTCGGGGAAACGTTTCATCTATCTAAACTTATTTTAAATGGAACTTTGTGTGTGTGTGTGTGTGTGTGTGTGTGTGTGTGTGTGTGTGTGTGTGTGTGTGTGTGTGTGTCCGTTACCTATAGACTCCGAAATGGCTAAACCGATTTTCTTGAAAATTTACACAGTTGTACTATAAGCGTTTGCGAGTGTTCTTAGTTAGGTTTTGTGTTCAGGTAACCCAGATAAATATCGATAATCGAAAAAATCAGGTTATAGAAGGAGCAGTCCGATTTTAATCAAATTTGATATACCCATAGACAAATACATAAGAAACGATATTCAGAAGTTTCAAGGTTTGCAGTTCTTACAATAGTGCAGAAAATTTTATATCGATACCAGGGAATCAAAATTTAACTTACAGCCACTCATTTTTCTTTCAGTCTACGGTTTCGCTTTAACTGGAAACAACTATTGCTTTTTAGTCTTTCGTGCCAACGTCCAAAGAGTCTGAGCTCCAGGACCACGTATTAGTTTTAAAGTTTTCATTACACCTGAGCAACGCCGGGCTATACTGCTAGTCCTTTAATAGTGGTTTTTAGTTTAATTTGTAACATATAAATGTAGGTAGATAAATCAAATGTAGGTAAGGTTGCATGTATTATTGTTGGCAATATTCTTGGTGCTTATTGAGTTTTCACATCAGTAAAATCTATCTCTACTTTCATTCTAATTTCAAATCGCAGTCTCTGTTTTGGAATCACAGAGGTGGTTATGCCACTAAACAAGACTAACCAACTGTTTTCAAAAGGTGTATCTTGGATCCTATTTCTTGAAATACTTGGTAGAGGATATTGATGGTATTCCTAAAATAGATTGCTTATTAGTCGATTCTGTACACTTAATTCCATATTCACACGACTGATATTCCTATAATTGTTTTTTTTTTGTTTTGTTTTTTTAATCGTTTCACCACAAGCAAGGCGGTACCGCCACTGATGCGCAAAGGGTTGCATAAGAGTAAAAATTTAGATAATAGGAGAGTAAAGGGAAATACGAACCAGTTACAGGGGGGGTGTCAGAGAAAGGGCAAGAAAAGAATGAAAACACAGGTGTGAAGACAATTGTGGAGGTAGAGAGAAAGGAAAAGAACAAGATATACAGGGTGATGGAGAAAGAACTGGAGTCAATGGATAAGAGATGGGTATTGACATTGCATTTAAATTCCTGGAGGTTGTAGCCGTCAGGAAAGCAAGTATATGGAAGGTAGTTACACAGGCGGGAAGTGCGAGAAAAGAAGCTGCAGGAGTAGAATTGTCTGCTACATTTGGTTGATCTACCTGTAAATGGGTGGGACCTTGTTGCCAGTCTGATTGCACGAGTAAATTCTTCTGGCGGGGTCACCAGTGACTTAACTTCGTCGGAGCAGAAGCCATGAAAATATCTCTAGAACAGACAGAGGGAAGCCACATCCCGCCGGTGAGAAAGTGGCTGAATCCGACATATATTTTAGACGAAGCAAACTTAGCAGAAAGCAAATAGTTTTTGAGGACGATGTCGACCTAATTTTCAATTATGAAAAAAATATTTACAATAAAATAAATTTCGGCGTCTAGGGTAATGCTATACGCATCAATGACAGTGATAGATTTGAAATGTTATAACGCTGTACCGAGTTCTCTCCATGTGTCGGCCATTAGATATCAATGGGATTAATTTCTTAAAAAGCATTCCTATTTTGTTGAGCATTAGTAAACTTACAAGACTTATAAGATGATACAGTAAGGATAGCAGACATTGAAAGGAAACTACAAGACCTCCTACAGAAGGTAGCTAAAGAAAGCAAAAAGAAAGGGCTAAACATAAAATACAAGAAAACTGAATGCATGGTCATCAGTAAAAAAAAGACCCCAGAATGCCAACTACAAGTTGGTAATGCTGAAATCAACCAGGTACAGATATTTAAATAACTGGGAAGTGTTCTAACAGAGGACGAAAAATGTGACCCTGAGATCCGAAGGTGGATTGGCATGGCCAAGGATATATTCCAAAGGCCATTGAGAGACAGGGAGATTTAAATGAAAACAAAGAAAAGACTGTTATGAAATATTTTCCTATATGGCAGCAAATGCTGAACAATCTTCTCAAAGATGAAAGAGAAACTCGAAGCATCTGAAATATGGTTCTACAGAAGGATGATGGAGATAACATGGACCGAACATGTGAATAAAGACAAGGTTTTTTGAGAGGATGCAAGCGTAAAGGAAACATACTGAGTATCAGGTAAAGGCAAATGATGCTTCTAGGACCCGTAATGAGGAAGGAGAGCTTGGCTTGGAGAATTTAATACTCACAAGGCGGATAGAGGAAAATAGAGATAGGGGAAAGTAGTGCGAGACATACTTGATGAGCTTGAGCAAGTGGACGACGGAATGGGGTTTGGGAGAGATACCAAAAGAAAGAATGTGAAGAACGACAAAGGATAGGGGTAAGTCGAAGTCCATGATCACAGACGTCCTAAAAGAAGAATAATAAGTTTGTTTGTTTTTTCTGATTATTTTAGCAATGTGAATTCATGACAAAATGAAGCTACCCCAACTATCTAAACTTATTTATAAATGGAACTTTGTCTATGTGTGTGTGTGTGTGTGTGTGTGTGTGTGTGTGTGTGTGACCGTTACCTATAGATTCCGAAACGTCTGAGCCGATTTTCTTGCAAATTTACACAGTTGTACTATAAGCGTCTGCGAGTCTTCTTAGCTAGGTTTTGTGTCGAGGTACTCCTGATAAATATCGAAAAACGATAATTGAAAAAATCGGGTTATAGAAGGAGTGGTCCGATTTTGATCAAATTTGATACACTCATAGATAAAGACATAAGAAACGATATTCAGAAGTTTCAAGGTTGCAGTTCTTACAATAGCGCAGAAAATCGATTATATATATATATATATATATATATATATATATATATAAATATAAAAGGCAAGATATTTGTTTGTGTGTCTGTTTATCTGCGTGTATGTCTGTATTTTTTTTTCAGCCCTTTTATTTCAGTTTTTGCTTCGGGTTTGGCTCTAAGTAGGTATAAATGTAGTTCTTAGTCTCAGCCATGATACCATTTACTCAGAGAACTTATTTAGCCTTCCAAATTCAGTTTACGACTAAAAGACTTATTTGATATCGATAGCAGGAAATCAAAATTTGACTTACATCCATTCATTTTTCTTTCAGCCTACGGTTTCGCTTTAACTGGAAACACCTATTGCTTTTTAGTCTTTCGTGCCAACGTCCAAAGAGTCTGAGCTCCAGGACCATGGATTAGTTTTAACGCTTTCATTACACCCGAGCAACGCCGGGCTATACTGCTAGTAAATAGTAAGTTTAACAAGTATCAAAAACTTTAAAACAGTTCACCAGATTTGTATTATTAAATAAATATTATTTTTTACTCGGGTATAATCATTGATCCAACAAGGTATCGAAAAATCATTCATCTTCTATATAGGGTAACAATGATATTACTTCTAATATCATTGAATTCATTAACACGGATTTAAGAATAGTTGAATTCGTTGCAATCATATACGCGCAAATACCCTTGGGAAGGGTATTAATCCGTCTCTTCCCTCCAGCTATGAGTCAAATAACAGAACAGATTGGATTCTATAGCTTTGGCTGGCAACCAGTCTACCGCAGAAAGCAATGGCAATTTACTGCGGGATAATCTTCTGTCCAATCAGTCATGTATCTTTCGAGACATGATCGCCCAAGCGTGTACCACGTATGGCACTTAGCTAACCGACTGAATATTAAGGAGAAGCACTTAAGTTTTCTCAATCAGACCAACATCCCCAAATCTGTTAACCGGTGTCTCGCGAGAGGATTGTAGTTGTGCAGCGAAAATCTTTAAAGATCTTTAATTAAATTATTTTCGAAAGAAGTCTAAAGTACTATAACATATAAAAATTAAAACCCCTTTAAATTGATTATACGAATATCTCATTGGTTTAATAAATAAGCGTATGCAAATAAATATAGTCGGTGTATACAAAAAGAGCTCCGATATCTCATTAAATTATAATAAACTAAATAAATAAATATATTTTTTAATAATTTCAATTATGTTTTATTGCAAATTATAGTAAATTGTTTTGTTTGTGTTAATAAATAAATCATCAAATGTATAGTCTTTTATTTTTTTGGGGGGGTCATCATAAATTAAGTGTATCTCGGAAGTTTAAGTACAGGTTCAAGTATACCTTGCGATAAAAAAAAAGGTGGGGTTGAAAAACATTGACGTTGCATGTGAATCACAACGGCACTAATGAGGCAACTGAACCCAATAAGGAAGCTCAGTCTGCACTACTATCTAAACTCCTTGCTGGAGAAACATAGATGCATGCCTTTCCTAGGAGCATTGATGCATAGTAAACGAAATCAATGAGAATCTGGTGACTGCTCTCTTAAACAAAATATCCCTAGACTGAGATGAAGTTCAACATTCTTAACCGCAAAATCGATGTGTCAAAATAATTTTTTCCTTGGTACTGCTGTTGCTGTCGAAATAAAATGTACAATCTTGTAGTAGTTTGTACATGTTCTAAAGTAATAATAAATATTTATTGCTCTAAATTAATGTTTCGAACGTTGTACAATTATTTTCTTCGTTATATATATATATTTTTGCCCTGACGATCCGTAGTGTGGAACCGCGGTAGGTTTTGGCTCGCTTGAGATTGTTTGTGTATATATATATATATTGAACCTTAAGAATAAAGAGGTCATCCAAATAAATAAATTAAGTGGGGTCGGGAGGTTATGGCATTTCAAAAATGGTGTGCGTATGACTCATATACAGTAGTGTTTCAATGTTTTGACAATGAAAGCCAAATATGTCAAAAATATAAATATATAGTGTTTAACATTTTTGTTGTCAGATTAGCTCAAAGTATTTTACTGGATTTATGTGGCGAAATCAAATGAAAATTTGTTTTTTTGTTTCTTTCAAAATTTACAATTACAGTTACTTAGTTATGTATTTATTGAAATATTCTTGTTTTCTTGTTCACAGACGTTTTTATAAGTTTTTGAAGAAAATATTTGTTTTCATAGTTTTTTTTTCTTTCTTTATATGGTAAATAATAAATATTTCACTTTTAAAAATTTTGTTCTGGTAAATAAACAGCCTATCAAATAAATAGTGTTTAGTTCTTTTGTTGCTAATTGTCAAAAAAAAAGAAAATGCAGAAATCTATTTTCATATGTTTTGATTTTATTAAAATTCTGAAAATGCTCTTTTAAAACAATAAAAATTCTTAATGAAGTGAACAGTAATATGGATGTCACGAGAAAAATAATACTTTTAACAAACCGTTGTTTTATTTTTTTGTTTTTTGTTTTTTTACAGGTACGAATGTTAAAATTTGATTTTTAATTCAGGGTAAATTTATATGGAAAATTTTAAATTACTAGATAAAATGTGTATATCCTTATAATAGAGGATGAAAATATTTTAGTTTAGCTAAACAATTCAAATGGCACATTGTCGAAGGATCTTAAATTCTTATCTCTTTGTAGTACTGCTGCCATTTATGGTCAGGTGCCCCTGCCGTTCTCCTCAGTGTTCTTGACAAGCTCCAAAGGAGAGTCTGTAATGTGATAGGTACTGATCTGGCGACTCGTCTGCAGCCACTTTCCCATCGTCGAAATGTGGCCTCCCTCTGTCTCTTCTATAAATACTTTCATGGCTTCTGCTCGGATGAGCTTAAGTCACTGATGCCTCCTCAACAGGTGTTTACCCGTGCAACCAGACTGGCAACTGGGTCCCACCCATTCACAATCAGGTTAGCCAAACGATGACGACAATTCTACTCCTGCAGCTTCCTCTCTCGCACTTCCCGCCTGTGGAACTCACTCCCGTATTCTTGCTTTCCTGACGGCTACGACCTCCAGAAATTTAAAAGCAAAATTAATACTCACCTACTAACCACTGGACACTAGCTCTCTCCCCTCCCCTGTGTAATCTTCACCTTCTCTCCGCCCATGTATCTGTCATTGCACCTGCTTTCTCAGCTTTCTATTGTTCCTTTCTAACTAGCTTGTACTCCTCACTCCTTTCTAATTAATCTTTTTACATTTATGTAACCCCCTGCACATCAGTGGCGTTTCTGCCTTGCTCGGGGTGAAATGATTAAAAAAAAAAAAAAAAATTATGGATATATTCTTTACTACACTTAAAACTCTTGGTTTCTTTGTAAAAAAAAATGTGTAATAATTGATCCCGTTATTTGTCTAAAATGTGTAAAACCTTTCAAATACTATTTGATCATATGAACTCGTTAAAATCAAATTAATTTTATGAATCGAAACTTTATAAAAAGAAATGGAAGTACTTTAATTCTCATAGATAGATAGATAGACAGATAGATAAATAGATAGACCTGCGTTCCGTCTCTCTTCGGAACGTTGGCTATCATGGCTTTCCATAATTTTCCGTACTTTGTAGCTCTTTAAAATTTTTATTCTTTTTATCTCTCCTAAAACTTACTCTGCCATTACTCAACCACGGTAAGTAGGTGATGCGCTGTTTTTACTTTGTCCCTCTTGCCTTCAATCAGTTTTGTGGGTATCAAAGTTCTCTTTCCTCGTTATGTCCCCCTCAAAATTTCAACTCTCCCGAACAGATGTTAAGAATAAGTATTCTTTTTTATTTCATTTTATCTAAAACTTCGTCGTTGCTTATACATTCGGTTGATGGTATGTTCAGCATCCTTCTGTAGAACCACATTTCTGTTGTTTCAAGACTTTTTTCATCTGCGAGGACATTTTCTAGCATTCCTTGGCATGTATGAAAATAGATATTACGTAACAGTTCTGTATTCATTTCTTTGTTTTTAACCAAATTTTCCTGTATCTTTATACTTTGCTTAACCTCTGGATGGCATCTTTCGTTATCCCAATGGGCCTTTGGATTTCAGTGTCACATATTCTTCTCCTGTTAAAACAATTCTCAAATAGATAGATGACTTGGGTTCTTACACTCTTTTGTATCATTACAAAAGCTGGTTGTTTTTTGTCTATTAAGAATCGCGTGTCGTATGTAATCCTAGCATATAGTAAAATATTAGTCGACGTTGCTATTAAATCAACTCCTTTTTCCCCAGTTTAGTTTTTATCTCTAACTTTTCTCTTTCTATTTCCCAAGTTTTGTTTCTGTTCCTTTTTTTTCTCTCTTTCTCTCTCTCTTTCTCACCCACTTGCTACACACATAAACACTCAATGACTACTGTCAGTTCAACTGTCCCGAGTCCTGGCTTTTTTCTCCTATCGGGCGTTGCTAATTAACTCTCAGATAGACTGACTTTAAAACGAAAACAGCACAATACATTTATTAATGTCTGTAGCTGTGTTCTGATCACTCCCAGGATGCATTGGCGCCATCTTAAACAATTTTAGATTTGAAGATACGTTGCACGTCGTGTTTTGCGAGTTCAGCTGATGTCAGTGGATTCGGGACACCAAACTGAGCATCATTCTATGTCAAAATTGAATTAAACTAATTCTAACTCCAGGAATTTACATGAAATAAATCTTTAAAATGGTAAAGACTCTTTGTTTCTTTCTAATTGTTAGGTTTTCTCATGTCTTGTATTGCCATATAATTTTTTGAGACAATATTTCAGCTCACAGATACTTTCAGTTTCATCTTCCCTGTTATCCCCATGAAGAAAGAATAATTTCTTTCTTTCCTTAAACTTCAGTTTAAAAATAAAAAAAAACAATAGCTCTTTTATTCATGCAAAAATTAAAATGGACATTTGGGTCTTATTCAGTTCTTCGAATTCGCCGACTTGGGTTCTTAGACTCTAACCTAGTTGCTGCTTTGTCGCTTTCTTTCCCACTCTCGCTCTCTCTCTCTCTCTCTCTCTCTATATATATATATATATATATATATATATATAATAGACGTAGGTTTGATATAGGAAGTTTATTTTAAATTAATTTAAATTCTTTTCTATATTGTTCTAATTTGTTATCGCTTTCTTTTTATTTTCCCCCTGCCTCTTTTTAGGCTTATCTTTCTAACGTATCATTTTTATTTTTTAATGATTCAATTATTTTAACTGAATTTTTTTTAAATTAATAAAAAATTTTGGGATACTAGTAAGAGCAGTTATTCTTTCAAATTGAATTGAAATTATGTACCGTAAATATATCCCATTATCTTTTAAATTAAATTTCAATATTAAATTTTTACATGTATGTTAATATCATATTACAGCTAAATTTTCCACGTCAGGTTAATATTAGTTTACAGCAAAAGCTTCTTTTTTTTTTTTATAATTATTATATTTATAGGTATTTTTGAAATTTCTTTTGTCTTCTTTTGTGATAGAATGATTATTATTATGTCATTTTTCATCATATTTCGATTTCTACTTTGGTCTCACTACCAACCAAGTCTGCGGGGAGACCTAAGGCAGGTCGTGGCGTGTTGTTATGGCTCCATTTCATGTTTTTCTATCTTCCCTATCATCCCTAGCATTACATAGATAAAGTTTTCCTTAGTGTGTGGGCTGTACTTAAAAAGACAATTTTATGTATCTCTTAAACTGGGGTTTCCAGGGATTCTTTCAATGTGTTGTTTTGTTCCATTTTTTATCATTCCAAGTGCACCTACTATCACTGGCACAACTCTTGTTTTCAATTTCCACATTTTTTCTATTTCAATTTCCAGGTCTTTATATTTTGACAGTTTTTCAAATTCCTTGATTGCTATGTTACAATCCGCTGGACAAGCCATATCAATTAATAGACAAGTTTTCTCCTTCTGGTTTTTAACAATAATGTCTGGCCTGTTTGCTTCAATTTTTCTGTCTGTGTAGATGGTGTAATCCCATAGAATGGTTACATCTTCTATTTCTGTAACCGGTGCTGGGTGATGTTCATACCATTGTTTGTTTACAGATTTTCCATAATGTTTGCACATTGCCCAATGTAAATATTGCCCAACTCTATCGTGGCGATTTTTATATTCATTTGGAGCAAGCACAGAACAGCCTGAGATTAGGTGGTCTATTGTTTCTTGGTGTTTATCACAAAACCTGCATTTTGGATCCATATTATTATGCATAATATTTGCCTGAAAGTTTCTAGTGAAAAGACTTTGGTCTTGTGCTGCAAGAATAAAGCCTTCAGTTTCGGACTTTAATCCAGATGCACGTAACCATCGATGAGTATTAACTTTGTCAACATTGGATTTATTGGCACGTACTGGATATTGGCCATGCAGAGGTTTGTCTTGCCAGCGCTGTTTCATCTGTTCAAGAGCTTTATCTTTGGCTTTCATTTTCATATTTTTTGCCGCAATAGTTGGTTCTTGGCTTCTGTTTTGCTTTTCTACAGAATCTACTAACTGTAAATCTTGTTTGTATTTACTGCCTTCTTTTATTATTGAATATTTTTTCTTTCTTTCTTCATGTTGCCTTACTAATTGTATCATCCAATCCTTTGTTGTTTCTATGTATGTTAGTAAGCCAATAGTTGTTGTCTTGTATGACAATTCCAGCTGAATAAGACCTCTTCCACCTTCTTTACGGGGTATGTATAGACGGTCTACATCAGCCTTTGGATGATGCATCTTATGCTTAGAAAGAAGCTTTCTTGTTTTAGCATCCATTCGCCTGATGTCGTTTAGAGTCAAGTTTAAAATGTTAAAGCTATATTGGACAACTGGAATTGCAAGGCTATTAATGGCCATAACTCTGTTCTGTGAATTTAATTCAGTTTTTAATATCATTCGTAGCCTTCTATAGTACTCTTTACGCACTATTTATTTCATTTTTTTATGGTGAATGTTTTCGCTCTCATTTACACCTAGGTATTTATAAGCTTCTCGTGGTTTCAATTCTTTTATTGTTACAGCAGGGTCTAGGCTAATTGAGGATGTTTCTTGTATTGATCCACGTAAAACTAGCTTTAGCACATTTATTCAAATTAAATTTCATTCCAATGTCTTCGCTGAAGCAATTTACAGTTTGCAGAAGACCTTCCAGCTCATTATCATTCTTAGCATATAACTTTAAGTCATCCATGTAAAATAGATGGCTTATTTTCTTTTGGCCTATTTTATAACCACATTCTGTCTTATTAAGTTGACTGGTTAGTGCTATTAATGATATGCAGAATAGTAAGGGAGATAAAGAATCACCTTGAAATATACCTCTTTTGATGTTTATTTCATCAGACTTATAGGTTCCATTTATATGATTGAGGTAAAGGGTTGTTTTCCATATAGACATGCACTGTTTGATGAAATTGATGATGACGGGCGATATCTTGTATATATTTAAAGTCTTTAAAATCCAGGAATGTGGCACACTATCGAATGCCTTTCGATAATTTATCCAGGCAGTACTAAGATTTTTCTTTGTACTGTAGCAGTTTTCCAGGATCATTTTGTTAATTAGCAATTGGTCTTTACATCCATAACAGCCACGTTTGCACCCTTTTTGTTCAAGCGGTATCATGTCATTTCTTTCTAAGAATAAATATGTTTGTTTTGTTAAAATAGATGTTAATAGTTTATATGTTGTCGGAAGACATGTAATTGGTCTGTAGTTTTTCGGGTTGTTTGTGTCACCATTCTTGGGTAGAAGAAATGTAATTCCTTTGGTCATCCATGCAGGAATTTTAGTGGGATCGTCAACCATTTCTTGAAGTTCTTTGGCTAATTTTTATGTGCTGTATTTAAATAATATAGCCAAAAGTTAGGAATTTTATCTATACCTGGGAATTTCCAGTTGTGTGCTTTTTTTAGTGCAAATTTAACATCCTCTTCTGTAATTCCAGCCCATGTCTGTTCTGGTTTATTTTTCATTCGTTCTATCTCTTGTGCAATCCAATTATTCGTTCTATCTCTTGTGCAATCCAATTATTATTATTATGTCATTTTTCATCATATTTCGATTTCTGCTTTGGTCTCACTACCAACCAAGTCTGCGGGGAGACCTAAGGCAGGTCGTGGCGTGTTGTTATGGCTCCATTTCATGTTTTTCTATCTTCCCTATCATCTCCAGCATTACATAGATAAAGTTTTCCTTAGTGTGTGGGCTGTACTTAATAAGACAATTTTTTGTATATCTCTTAAGCTGGGGTTTCCAGGGATATATTATTATTATTATTATTATTATTATTATTATTATTATTATTATTATGTCATTTTTCATCATATTTCGATTTCTGCTATTGTCGCACTACCCACCAAGTCTGCAAGAAGATTTAAGGCAAATCGTGCTGTGTCGTTATGGTCCCATTTCATATTTTTTCTATCTCCCCTATCATTCCTAGCGTTAAATAGACAAAGTTTTCCTTAGTTTGTGGGCTGTACTTAACAAGACAATATTTTGTATATCTCTTAAGTTTGGGTTTCCAGGGATTCTTTCAATGTGCTGTTTTGTTCCTTTTTTATCATTCCAAGTGCACCTACTATCACTGGCACGATTCTTGTTTTCAATTTCCACATTTTTTCTATTTCAATTTCCAGGTCTTTATATCTTGACAGTTTTTCGAATTCCTTAGTTGCTATGTTACAATCCGCTGGATAGGACATAACAATTAAAACATATTTGAAGGGCCTGAGCAGGTGGATGACAGAACAGGGGGTTGCGTGGTGTAACAGAAGAAAGCGTGCTAAGAGCCACCAGGGATAGGGAGACCTAGAAAGCCATGATCGCCTACGTCCTGAAAGAATAGGGCACATAGAAGAAGAAGAAGAAGAAGAAGAAGAAGAAGAAGAAGAAGAAGAAGAAGAAGAAGAAGAAGAAGAAGAAGAAGAAGAAGAAGAATTGTAAATGAAAATAGAATGGTTCTTTTGTTAATAGTGCACAATAACATGTGTATCAAATGAATTTATAAATATTTCATAATTACCTATATTGCAGTTTCATCAAAATAACCTCCTTTTGCCTTTACAACGGCTGCACACACGTTGGGCATTCTTTTCACAAGTGTTTAAAAATAATCCTCCGACATCTCACTCCATGTATCCTTTAGATACCTAACTAAATCCAGAACATTATTGGGCTGTTTCTTCTTACTTCTCTTGACCAACTCACCCCATGCAAGTTCAGCTGGTGAGAGGTCTGGTGAATGGGGTGACCAACACATAACTTTTAACACTCCAGCAGATTCTTTTAATTTTAAATAATTTTGGCACAATTTAGAAATATGTTTTGGGTCATTATCCTGCTGGAGGATGAAATTTTGACCCACAATACGCAATCCAGATAGAACTGCATATCCCTGTAAGAATGAATGGTATTGTTCTTTCTTCATAGTCCCCTTTACTTCAGCCAAATCACCTGAACTCGTGCCTGCAAAACATCCCCAAACGATTCAGGATTCACCACAACATTTCATCGATGACTGTACACACTCATCTTTGACTCGCTTCCCAACCCTCCTCCGCACGTACACCCTCCTTTTACTCCCAAACAGTTCGAACTTACACTCATTAGTCCACAACACTTTTGACCACTGTTCTGGTGTTCAAGTTTTGTGCTGTATTCACCATGCCAGTCTCTTCTTATTGGCTGGCCAAAGCAAAGGTTTCCTGGTTGCCACTCGTCCAAAGAGACCCACCTCTCGAAACCTTCACTTCACTGTATTTACAAAGACTGGATCAACCCTGTCGGTACTCTTTTTCTATTTTTCTTTTTCGATTGGCATGGCTTCCAGTTTTGTCTCTCCTATGCAGTGCATACTGAACTGTTCACCTGGACACATTCAGTCTCTTAGCTATCCTACTTTGGGAATAACCTGCTTCATTCAAGATTTGAATTTGAGCTCTTATTACTACAGATAACTCTTGAGGCATGACTAAATTGAAATACAAATTAAAGTGTAGAACCACCTTACATGAGCACTTACTAGTCTGACGGCATACAGAAGAATGAAGAAAATTTCGGGTGATTCGGACAAGTTCATCTTTGCTTTCTTTCTTGCCTTTTAAAATTTTGCAAAGTAATACTAACAAAAGAACCATTCTATTTTCATTTAGAATTATCCACTTGGCAATAAATACTAAAAATATTATGAAATACATCATTTCTTTAAAAACTGGGGTGGCTTAATAATTATGGCCGGTAGTATATATATATATATATATATATATATATATAATGTGGAGAAACTTTGTAATAATTTTAGCACAATGTCTTTTTTTTTTACTTTTAATTCATCAAAGCATTTTTCTGATCAGTTATTGCAAATTTCTTAATGTTGATATTTTCTGTGCGCAAATAAAGTGTTTTTGTATGGATTTGTTTATCTAACAAACAAATATGAGTTTTATAAATCATTAAAATAAGAAATTTGAAGTTCTCTAATTGCGATTACCTTTCAGACGTACTTATAACTATTACGAATAAAGAAGAACTAGATTAACAAATTGAAAGTTAATTATATGAAAAGATCATTGTTAGCAATAAATTCAATACGACAATTGACAGATACCCCCCCCAAATAGTAACAGATATAAATATAATAATCAATATAAAAATGTAATAAAATTGAATGACAAATATACGAAATAAACATAAATGCGTTTTCATTGGAAGTCATTTTTGTATATTTGTCGGTAGACAAGAGAAAATATTCTGATACAGAATATGAAATTTAATAATAAACATTATTCTTAAAAAAGTTTAATTACAAATGCAAGTCAAATAGTGATCAAATATCTAAAAAGATAAAAGCAGAAATATACAAATTAGATACCAACCTATATATATATATATATATATAATATTAACTAAAGCAACAACAATACCAATATTAAGAGAAATAACTCTAAAACTAGTATTAATCAAGCTATAATTTAAATCGTCTTGTATAACTCACCGAGAACAAACTCGGAGGGAAAATAAGGGGAAGCAAAAAAAGTAACAAACGAACTACATGAACAAAAAGTCAAGCACTCGTAAGAAAGAAAAAAAACCCAAGACCAAAACCCTAACACTAAAGCGCTCAATACGAAAGTAGAGCAAAGACAGAATATCTAAGCAAGAGCCAACAACCGACCACGGTTTTGCCTAACGGCTCGTCAGGGAAATTGGATCCAATTTCCCTGACGAGCCGTTAGGCAAAACCGTGGTCGGTTGTTGGCTCTTGCTTAGATCTTCTGTATATATATATATATATATATATATATATATATATATATATATATATATATATGCAAGTCAAATAGTGATCAAATATCTAAAAAGATAAAAGCAGAAATATACAAATTAGATACCAACCTATATATATATATATATATATATATATATATATCAATTACTCACGACTTGAATGGAATTTATCAATTTGTATTGATGGATGAATACGGAAATTTCAATATCTAGGAAGTAGTTTAACAGAACGGAAAATATGACACCGAAATCCGAAGACACGATGGAAAAAAGAAAGATGCCTTCCAAAAGCTAAATAACGTATTAAAACACAAATCACTTCCGTTAGAAACAAAGAAAAGACCGCTGTTCTGCTCCGTAATATTAGTCTTATTATACGACATTGAATGCTGAATAATGACTTGAGACGCGACGGATATGTAGTTCCATATAAGCAAGTGACATTGACAATATTAGTCTTATTATATGACATTGAATGCTGAATAATGACTTGAGACGCGACGGATATGTAGTTCCATATAAGCAAGTGACATTGACAATATTAGTCTTATTATATGACATTGAATGCTGAATAATGACTTGAGACGCGACGGATATGTAGTTCCATATAAGCAAGTGACATTGACAATATTAGTCTTATTATATGACATTGAATGCTGAATAATGACTTGAGACGCGACGGATATGTAGTTCCATATAAGCAAGTGACATTGACAATATTAGTCTTATTATATGACATTGAATGCTGAATAATGACTTGAGACGCGACGGATATGTAGTTCCATATAAAAATACTGAGAATAATATGGTCGGAGCATTTGAGAAAAATCTAGGGAAAAGGGTGAAAACGCGATTATATTTAGAATCAGAAAAAGACAGTTAAACTTTTTAGAAGAAAAAAATGGCTTACATTATTTGACACTCACAATACATATTGGAATCAAGAGGGTCAGAGGGAAACAAAGAGTAACCTACCTGACAATCTTATCAGAACAAGGAGTAATAATAAAAAAAAGAAAAATTATTAAAAGCTACATAGGATAGACAGTTGTAGAGAGTCATGATCGCTCATGTACTGAATCCATGGGTGAAATCAAACAAGGCTTCGAAGTATATTCATCTCACAAGAGGGCCCTCCTTGTTTTAAAAAAAGAACGCATGTTACCAAACTTGAAAAGTTACCTTTCATTTAATTAGGAAATTAATTATTTTTATCATTCACTGTAAGATTGACACATGCGTAATTGTATGTATTGAATATCCTGTACATAAATTCTGAGTGACGTGATAAAAATGGACATCGATTCTAAATGCATTGTTAACTAATCCTGCAGGCTATCTGTAAAGGTTGAATAGCCGAAGAAAGTAATCTTATAGTTACGAGCTGATATCGATAACCAAAAAGAAAGCAGGTGCTTCAGAAACGAGAAGGCAGAAGAATGTATAGTATTTGTCAGTTGCTCCTTTGTTCATCCATAAAATTCTTGAACATGCTTTGAAAAGGAAACATATAAAAAAATAAAATGTAGAGCATATTTCTTTTCGCTTTGTATTACACAACACAAAAGAGCACTCAACTGGGAAAACATTTGATAGTTCAAAGGGGAACCATTCAGCAAAATGTATGTATGTGCTCAAAATGCGTGGTTACCTTTTTTGTCCAATGTTTCTAAGCTAATACACAAAGTTAACATCTCTTCAACAAAACGTCCATGATTATAACACTAAAAAAAAAAATTTTAAATTTATAGAATTTCAAAATCATTATTATATAAGTCTACCATAAGTCCATGTTTGGTGCTCCTGCTAGACATTTAGATATTCTTGATGAAATCCAAACAAGAATCAGTAATGTTATTGGTCCTGACCTGATATTCCGCTTTAAGGCATTTTTCCACAGCTATAATGAAGTTTCCCTGCGCCTTTTCTATAAATACTTTCATGATTTTTCTGAAGTAAGCGCTGCACTAGATTATTTTTTGTCATCTAAAATTCTTTTTATTTTATGATAGTTTCTCTTTAGTAGTAGTTTTCTTTTATTTTTTACTAGCAGTATAGCCCAGCGTTGTTCAGCTGTAATGAAAGCTTTAAAACTAATCCATGGTCCTGGATCTCAGACTCAACCTAAAGAAGATTTGAAATAATAAAAACATTGCGACAATTTACCAATCGCACCTAGTATATATATATATATATATATATATATATATATATATACTAGCAGTATAGCCCGGCGTTACTCGGGTGTAATGAAAGCTTTAAAACTAATCCATGGTCCTGGATCTCAGACTCAACCTAAAGAAGATTTGAAATAATAAAATAATTGCGACAATTTACCAATCGCACTTAGTATATATATATATATATATATATATATATATACTAGCAGTATAGCCCGGCGTTACTCGGGTGCAATGAAAGCTTTAAAACTAATCCATGGTCCTGGATCTCTGACTCTTTGGACGTTGGCACGAAAGACCAAAAAGCAATAGTTGTTTCCAGTTAAAGCAAAACCGAAGACTGAAAGAAAAATGAATGGATGTAAGTCAAATTTTGATTTCCTGGTAGCGATATTAAATAAAATTTTTTCGTCGTAAACTAAATTTTGAAGGCTAAATGAGTCCTCTGAGTAAATGGTATCATGGCCGAGACTAAGAACTACAATTATACCTACTTAGAGCCAAACCCGAAGTAAAAACTAAAATAAAAGGGCCGAAAAAATACAGACAAACAGGCAGATAAACAGACACACACACAAACATCTTGCCTTTTATATATATTATCGATTTTCTGCACTATTGTAAAAACTGCAACCTCAAAACCTCTGAATATCCTTTCCTATGCCTTTGCCTATGAGTGTATCAAATTTGATTAAAATCGGACCACTCCTTCTATAACCCGATTTTTTCGATTATCGATTTTCGATATTTATCGGGGGTACCTCGACACAAAACTTAGCTAAGAACACTCGCAGACGCTTTTAGTACAACTGTGTAAATTTTCATGAAAATCAGTTCAGCCGTTTCGGAGTCTATATGCAACGGATACACACAGACACACACACAGACACACACACACAGACAAAGTTCCATTTATAAATAATTTTAGATTAGATTTTTTCTTTTATTTTCTTATATTTTCTGTTCTTTTTTTTTTTTTTTTCGTATACTATGTAACATCGAGTAATACCTTGTGTCTTTTGTGTTGCTTTATTGTCTTGCTTGGGGCGAAATAATAAAAAAAATATGCCAAAACGTGATCTCCCGATCCTGAAACAAATTAGCAAATTCAAGTCACACAGTCAGCAACAATTCTCATGCGATCATTGATGTTAAAGTAACGTTGAACGTGGTCAATAATTAGAAATGCACACTTTTTTATAAGCGTTTCACCCCGAGCAAGGCATGTCACTGCCACTACTGCGCAGGGGGCTACATAGAGTGGAGAAAGGATGATTAAATATAGGAAATGTCAGAGGGTGGGTGATAGGCGGGTAGGGATACCGAGAATGAGGGTAGGTTAAATGAGAGTGTTCTGAGAATAGATGGGAGTTAGTGTGATAGGAGGTGTCTATTGACCCTACATTTAAACACCTGGAGATTGTAGCTGTCGGGAAAGCAGACTTGTGGCAGGGAGTTCCACAGGCGGGAAGCGCGAGAAAAGAAGCTGTTGGAGTAGAATTTACGGTTACATCTTATTTGTTTAACTGTAAAAGGGTGGGACCTAGTTGCTAATAATATCAAATACAGTAAGTAGCCTGTTTCTTTGTGCCGGACTAAGTAAAACTCAGTAAAGTCAGGAAATAATTTTATATATGGGTGCGCGGGCGAGTAGCTTGAACGCAACTATATATAAATAGCTGGCGTTCGATGAACAGACAGATTACTCAAGATTTCCACTCGAAATCAAACTTGTCGGACTCTTTGTCTTCTGGAAGAAACAAACAAACGTGGCTATGCCGAAGAACAAAGTCTCATCTGGTGGAAAAGTAGACAAACCTGATCCCGCTCATACGGGGGTCTACGGTTAATTTTTACCCGAGAGTGCGCCCTCGGAAATGTCATGTTAAAAACTGACCTTGTTTGGCATCCTGCCTCAGTGGGGAGGACTTTGGTAAGTACCCAGATTAGTCAAGTAAATAATATCTTGGTACTATCGACTTGAGGAGACAATCCCAGAATATGAAACCGTTAAAAATTATTTGAAAGATATTACCATGGGTTGAACCAAGTCTTGCGAGCAAAATTGGTTAAACGAAACTGTTATGTAGCCGTTGATGGTTGTGCTCACACGAAGTCATAACACCTCGCCTAATTGGCAGATTGTGGCCTTAATTTGGAATCTATTGACAGATGGAAACAAGCACATTGACTGAAATATTTTTTTAAAAAGATGTCACATGTGTTTATGATCTGTTGCAAGTAGAAATAGTGAATGATGGTGACTCTTTATTAAGAGATAAACTGTTAATAACGTTATGTTAAGCAATTGGCACGTGACGGAAATGACTTCCAGAGTTTAGAAAAGAGTTTTTGCGATAAAAGAAAAGATACCCGAACGTAAAAACTAACGAATAAGAGCAATTTAAAGGAAAAATTCTACAAAAACTTTAATTTATTGTTTCAGTTTTTACGGTTTATCAACCTATTGCAAGTTATTTAAAGCCCAGAAATATTTTTAGGTTGTAATATTTATTGAGATAATACTGATATACTGATGCAAGTTCTACTAATTACCCCATAGTTGGGGTAAAAGAGTACATTTCCTAACGGTATTTGCACGTAAGTGAATAAAATAAATCCTACTAGAACTGGAACTCGGTTCTCCGAGTTCCAATTCTGAACGATAATCCGCTGCACTACCTGCACATCCAAACTTACATCCTGATATCGCCAGAAAAATGTTTATTGAGTTTATACAAGTAACAGTAGCGTATTGTTTACAAAGCTTTATAAAACTTCTGAAGCAATGAAAATGGGCTCCATTTAAACTTGGAGATAGGAACCTGTCAGCGTTTAGACCATTGTCTTACTCTTCATTTTCTTGCTCAACACGAAAAAATTCTTTCTAAACGAAATAGTCAATGTTTATGAAGAACGGAGTCACTGAATCTATGGCAAATAAATCTTTTAATCATCTTAAAGAACTTATTTTCCTTACTTCAACATGGCTGATGCTAACCTCCAGTAGAATAACACATTGCACCTCCTCTGCTTAACATTTTCCATTGATATGAACTGGAATTAACTGCTGAGCCTGCTGATAGGCAAGATGGTTCAATTACGATCTTCAAAAATGCAAAGGCAACATTAATCATCATATTTTGATTTTTTGAATCCTGTTTTTGTTTTTTTTCGGTTTCTTTCACTGTCAGTGCCTCATTGTGTCTTAGCAGCTTTATCGCCTTGCTTGGGGTGAATTTTATTTTTAACAAAGTATAGATTTCAATATTTTAACCTAAATAGAATCACCTAGGGAAAACTTTTTTGTCCGTGTCTTCGTGAGATTCAAGAGAAAAAAATTTATAAAGAACTATCTTAAAAGCCGCACCACCACGTGCGGAACATGAAAATAGCTCTGCCGAGAGTTAATTCGGCTTTAGGCCCAAAACTAAAGGACTTCTAGTTTATCACAGAAAACAGCAATGATAATTTTGAAGAAATAACTTTGAATTCCTCAATTCATTCCATGGAAATTCAAAACCTCATTTTAATTCTGATTCGGGCTATAAGTCCAGTTTCGATCAAAATATCGATTTGGGCCGAAAGTTCGATTTAGTCCGAAAGTCCGATTTAGGTCGAAATTCCAAATTCAGGCCAAAAAGTGAGTTCTTCAAATTACAACCTCTGCGGAACTTCAAAACCTCACATCACGAAATTTCTTATAATTACTGATTTCTTTGTGTTTTGAAGAAATAAGATTTCCTCAATTCACAAAGTTTTAGAGACACTTTAATCTAAATTTCAAACAAAGATTTTTGAATTCACAAAATGTTTTGTCACTTTAAGCTCAATATAAATTAAAACTTTTAAAATCACTAATTTTTACAGTTATTTTTAAATTTGGATTTTTTAAAATATTCTTCTATGTCCGGATACAAATCCCAATGCTGAATCTTCATACAGCAGATGAAGGGCAGATTTTCAATCTTGGGATCATCCTGATTCCAAAGAGATACAATATGAGCAAGTATAGTCCGAGTTAGAGGACGGACAGACAGAATTTTCCGTTAATTTATTTACATTATTAAAGCACAAAAAACGTATTATAGCGCATTGCTACAGTAAGTAACTTTCCCTTGAACGCTGCGTTTGATTAGAAAAAACAATTCTAACAAAGGAAGTGACTTGGGGGTTTTACTGCATGACGATATTTTTTTCATGTTACAAATGCGATGCAGCAAACAAAAATAGAACTTTGATAGAACGTCATTTTTGGAATTTCTTGTGGAATATTCTTCAAATCTTCTGCCTTCAAACTTTTGTTGCGTTCCAAGCAATACTCCTTGTATAATTAGTGCTTTCAACAGAATATTGAAAACGTTATTAAACGCTTCTAAAACACAACTGTAAAAGTTGAAAAGGAAAGCAAGTTACGTAATACATTGCATTTTACCTTAGGAAACGAACTGGCAAAAATGGCAACATTCGACTTTCAAGAAAAAATAGCCATAAAACTCTGACAAAAAAGCGATCTTTTCTTTTTATGACAGAAACTTGATCGTATTCAGTTGGATTGAACGTGATGTGATAAAAGAAAAAGAAAACTCTTTTTTTTTTCTTCTTGAGACGTTTTTTGTTGGGAATTCAAATTAAATATATATTCATTCAAACTGTTACTTGACATAAAAGTTTTGATAACTGCGTTCCGATTCATATTAAACAGCAGAACCGAGCAAGATGTCCGATGTCCAAATTAAATTTGTATTCATACCCCCAAAATGCCAAGTTCTTAGAAGACGGATTCAGGAAGTTCCTTCAAAGATGGTAAAAGGTAGTGGAATAAAATGGTATATACATATTTGATAAATCATTCTATTTTCTTTCTTTTTATAATTTCACCTCAAGGAAGGCGGTAATGTCTCTAGAATGCAAGGGAGGGTTACAGGAAATGAGTGAAAGAGAATGTGAAAACTGCGGATGACTATATATATATATATATATATATATATATATATATAGTGATGATCATCCACGTATACTGTCTTAATATGTATAGGAAAGAATATTAATAAAAAGTTTTGAATTTAAAAATGTACTTTTTTTTAACAGTATCTGAAATATAAAATATAATAAAAATAAACAAATACTGTTCAAAAAAAGTACATTTTTAAATTCAAAACTTTTTATTAATATTCTTTCCTATATATATATATATATATATATATATATATATATATATATATAGGTATAGATGTCCTAGGATTAATGTCTAGGATTCTAAAAAAAAAAAAAGAAAAAAAACTCAACACGTCATTTTAAAAAAAAAGTTTTACCAAATGGAACGGATAGGTGTGGTCTGATGAAATGAGCTAATTTAGCACATTGAAATGAATTATAATTTATAACCAATTTAAATGACGTGTTGATTTTTCCTTTATATATATATATATATATATATATATATATATATATATATATATATATACTTCCCTCATGAACTCATCTTCTACTTTCTGTCTCTCATTGAAACCTTAACTTTCATTTAATCTTTCTGTATTATTATGCTATATGAAGATTTATTTTGTATTTTCAACACTTTGTGCTTTTTCTTTTAATCATTACATAAGGCCTGCATACACCCAAACCAAATATAGCGTTATATGGGATAAAATAGACGTTATTATAAGTTCTGGAAATTTGCCTGATTTCTCGCTCATTTTCCGGGACCACAATTTTGTAAAGAGCTCGTGTAGCTTCTGCATTAAAAGTTATTCATATGTTTTCTTGTTGCTTTTTGTTTTTTGTAAGTTTTGAAGAGTGTGACACCTCCTCTTAATTGCTGTTGTTCCCAGGTCTACTCACGACTCAGAGTGGTGGTGCTTTTTAAGAGAAGGAACAATTTGATGTAACACCTGTGGCACACTAGCATAATTTTGATGCCTTCTTTATTCTGGGTAATTGTCTGATTACTTAGAAAGTGGAATTGACTCTGTGCACTGTTTTTCTTCCTTTTAAAAATCTTTTACAGATTTCAGTTAACGTTCATAGATGAAAGTCAGTCACTTTTTTTGAGTTGATATCTCCCGAGTTTGTTAGTTTTATATGCACATTATGAAATCAAAACATTTGGTCAGTTATTTTGAAAATCTTACATATATTGATCGGTTCATTATTTACACTATTAATATTCGAACTATTTTCTTCAACTTTGTTGTTGCTGTCACAATGTTTTATTGGTAACCTACAAGAAATTATGAAGGGAAACCTTTTTAAAACCTTATTCCACCGCTCATGTCTAGGAATATCATGTTTAGTTCTTATATAGTATTGTTCAACTCTTGCTCTCCTGTTTCCACTGTGTGCAAGTACACACTGCCCGAACCAGAGATTGAACTTACAACCACTATGTCACCGAATTCGTAAACCAATACTTTTAAACCCTTGGCCACAACCCCCATACGTCAGTGTATTGAATATTGCTATATTTGGTCTGGTGGTCCCATTATATATCTATATAGTAAAAAGAAACTTCAGATATTGGAGGCCATCTATATTAAATCTAAACAATTCACACTTAATAAAATCACATTTCATTCTAGTCACAACACATTACATTGCATTTAGATATATGGTTCTGTTAACATTTCGGTCTCTCACGCGGTGTGACGTCATAGAACCGCATTACAAATTTACGAACTACGTCTGCTATTCGGTGATTGTTATTGTTGCATAGCAATGTTTTATGTCAAGATAAAATCATCTTTGACGGTGGATGTCTTTATGTTGACGTCTTTGTAATCTTTCTAAGAATGGCTCATGTGAGCCAAAAGCTTAGAACCAGCATAATACTAAAAATATCCAAATGTTGAACATTTTTTTCTTTATTTTCATCTGAAATTAAAACCAAAATACGACGTTTAGAACGGCTCATGATTAAACATAATAGACATTCATTGTCTCTTATATTTAACAGTATATGTTTAGAATATATATATATATATATATATATATATATATATATATGAAAGAGAGACAGACAGCCAGACAGCCAGACAGACTGACAGACAGAGAGAGCCAAATTCAACCTCTACAAGGCCCGAGGGCTACTCGAGGAAGAGGGTTACATAAAGAGGAAATTTATATGAATAGGAAGGGAAGATAACGGTTAACCGTAATCTTGAACGAGTTATGATTATAGTGATCGAGAAAATATCCCGAGTTTCTTGACAAAATTCAAAGAAGGGTCTGTAATTTAATCGATCCTGACCTGGAATCTCAACTTCCGTCATTTTCCCACCGACAATACATTGCTTCCCTCTATCTTTTCTATAAATATTTTCATGGAAATTGTTCTGATGAGCTTTCTCGCTTAATGCCTTTATTGCATGAATTTAAGCGTTCTACTAGATTGGCAACTTGGTCTCACCATTTCACTGTGCAACTGTAGTTTGTATTCTAATAGTTTTGTTTCTTGTCTATGGAACTTCTTTCCAATTTATTGCTTCTCTGATAATTAAAATCTTCAAAACTTTAAAGCAGTGTCAAATGCCAGCTTCTGTCTTCCAGAATAGATTCCTTTTTTTCTCCTTTCTCTTCATTATCTTTCATTCCCAGTAACTCTTTGCATCTTAGTGGCATTATCTCCTTGCTTGGGAATAAAATGATTAAAATAAATGTGGAAAAGAGACAAAAATTTGAATATAAAGATAACGATACAGACTCACACGGAATTTAATTCCATTTTCCGCGATGTCTGTCACACGACACCACACATCTCGTCTATATCCACATATACTGAAACGTGTCTGTTGAAATAATGTGTACAGGTATGTCTTTTTCCAAGTGCGTATAGGATTTCGTAGTTTTTATGCATAATTAAGTTTATACATCTGTGCTTATTTGCAGCATCGTAATGTAAGTCATAAACTCAGCTGAAATAAATTAAAAACTCAAGAACGGATAAATGAGTCTTTCTCAATCATTTTAGATATAATCAACACAGTCTATTAAGTCAAATATTGTATTTAATATGTCGATGCATAAGTACCACCCAGTGCGTGATTGTGCGCATAGATACTTACATATCTGTGAAAAATAGATTTTAAATATAGCAGGGGAGGGAAGCATGAGATTCAACAGTTCTATTCTTATTAAAATTACTGTTGATTAAAACTGGCGGTAGATTAAGCTATTCAAAGTGATCTAATATTTTTGTTCGGTCGAGATAGCTCAGAACTTCATGAGTCTATCACGCCAAACATGACGGACCTACATCAAGGTCGAAAGGTCATTAGGGAGGTATGCTGCATCGTAACATTGCTGGTAAATGTAGGTGGTTTCTGTGCGACCAACCAGTCTTGCTCCTATTGTGACTTTTTTTTCTTTTTTTTTTTTTTTGCTCACCAGCAGTGTCCTGCAAATTGCATTCTGCGTTCGTGTAAAATTGTAGAAATATCAGGGATGGGTCCATAGAGCTTTGATTTAGTTGGATGTTGTCTCCATGAGATATTGAGTATAGCTATCAGCCGAGTTTGAATTCCAGTTGAATTTATTGCATTCAGTTACGCACAAATACCCTTGGGAAAGGTATTAATCCATCTCTTCCTTCCAGCTACGGGTTAACTAACAGGACAGATTGGGTTCTATAGTCTTGACTGGCAACTAGTCTATCACAGAAAGCAATGGCAACCTACTGCGGGATATTCAACTGCGCAGTCAGTCATGTCTCTTTCGAGACATGATCGCCCAAGCGTGTATCACGTATGGCACTTAACTGACTGACTGACTGACCAGCATTCGAGTTTCATCAAACTTAGACTAAAGTTTTAGTTATTGTCTATGCAGTGACATTATGCATTAAAGTGGATTGAGGGTTTCTGGTAGATCAGATTTTCAAATTACATCCATTTTATTCAAGGCAGCCTGGGCTTTAGCTATACAAATTTTCATATCCTTCTCAATCAAAATTATCTCACTTTCTAGGTATGTAAATGATTCGGAAGATTTTATTGATGCATTTCAGAGAGTTTGTATTGAGCCTTGCTGGTTGAAGCCTATGAATTCAGTTTTAGAGTCATTGACATAGAGTCCTGTATCATTAGCAGTATTTCTAGATGATGTAGGAAAACTGTGACCTTGGTAATGGTGTTTGCAGTGATGACTAAGTCATTTGCATAGTCAATATCTATCAACTTTTGGCAAGATATCGATTTGAGAGTCTTGGTGATATAAAAATAACTGACATGAGGAATATTGCCGAGTGAAGTTCTCAATACGTAGTTAGGGGTGATAACAAAGAGAAAAGGTGCAAGGACCTCTGCTTTGATGTCAAAGAAGTTAGTGTCTCCATCTGGGGATCTAACCCAAGATTCGGTATTTTTGTATAGCATCATTACGGTAGTTACGATGTCAGTGGGGATAACATACACCATGACTAACTTCTCGATTTTCCACTATATACAGAATGGAAGGCTTTAGACAAATCTACAAAAAATAAAGCAGCCTGTAGATAGTTCACTCTGACGCTCTTAATAATCCACCGGACAGTCAGGATTTGTCCAAACAGAATTTGATAACTTTTCTCTGGAGGTTTGGAAGGTTCAGGATTTCACTAATATTCTACTTCAACTTTCTAACACAACATATAATGGAGAAATCATAAAATAACGGACAGAAGGGTGTATACTTCCTTTCCTGAAGAAAGATCGAGAATCGGCAAAAAGATTATAAAATCTTCCATTGCATCAGACATTTACAACTCATTGCTTCTCTATAGATTTAAATTGAACGCCATAAAAGACAAACTTCGTGATAACCAAGAACAATTGTTATAAAATATGAGCAAATTGTTTTTTATAAGAATTTAATACTATTTCATTTTGAGAACAAAAAGAACAGCTTTTATGAATGCAAAACTAACGTTTGACTTTATAGAGTTTTTGGTAGGTTCCAAAAGATTATATATAAACAAAAATATATAACCCCCTTGAAAATCTAATTCACAATACCTGTTTAGTTGCAATCGGATTAATGTGCGGGGAGCTATAAGAATATTGGGGTAGGGCTTAATACCAAGGCCACATTTTGCTAAACAAGAGCTCAAATTTGTCTTCTTTTATCTCTTTTTTCTTTTTTTTTCTTTTTATAATTTCACCCCAAGCAAGGTGATAATGCCACTAAGACGCAATAAGTTATTGGGAGTGCAACAAAAAAAGAAAACTTTAGAAGGAACCAGAAACTCAATCCAAAACAAGGATAAACTACTCTTGTTCAAAATACTGAAAATGATTTGAACCGGGCGTAAGTCTCAATCTATGACAATACTACTGATCTAAGTAATATCATTTGTCTAAAATATAGTTATTGCTATTAATCTTCAAAATAAATCCGAAAATTAAAATTTCTAAATATAACTTCTAAACAGAAAAAATTGCTGTAGAAAAAATAAGTAAAAACGAAAAGTCAAAAATGAAACGTTTACTGTAGAATAATACGAAGTCTGATAAAAAAAATAAATAAATAAAAATGAAAACTCAAATAGGATCTCTTGGTTAATATTTTAGCAATACATTCTATAACAGCCCTTAAGATGTCATAATGAAAATAGTTAAAAACAAAAAGAAAAAAAAGGGGGGATTTTAGCACGATTGTTCGCCATACATTGCGTTCTTGTCAACATCTGGTATCAGTCATCTGTCATCGCTTCCATGACTGACATAAAAACAGGGCTACCGTAATTAATTTCTTTTTTATTGTAAATTTCTGGCAATAAGCAATTATTAATTGATTGAAAACAGGTAAAGGTAAGTTTTAATATTAAAATTTGACTTAAATAACGTAGCAGCGCCGTATATTTTATTTTTACAAGATTTTTAAAAACAGAAATTGGCTACTGTTTACGTAATGAGTCAATCAATCAACAATGGCGGTATATTTTTAAAAAATTGGTAAAATCTTAAAATTTTAGATTTCAATCAATATAATTTCAGTTAAAAATACACCAGTATGTTTTGCTTACTAGAATTATTAAATTTAATCTCTTGGCTTTCAATTAAAGCTAATTTTAAGGCTTGAAGATAACTTGTTTATTTTTAAAATTTAAATTTAAATTTAGGCATCGAAAATGAGTGGAGGTACCTACTGTAGAATAATACGAAGTCTGATCAAAAAATAAAAATGAAAAATAAAAATGAAAACTCAAATAGGATCTATTGGTTAATATTTTAGCAATACCTTCTATAACAGCCCTTAAGATGTCATAATGAAAATGACCAAAACTGAAAGAAGAAAGAAGAGAAACATTGAGCCGCGGAGGTGAATGATAATCGGATAAAAAAAATGACACAAATAGAAAATCTATACGTTTCCTTGTTTGGAATCTGAGTAGAAGAATTGATCTAGAAGTCAAATAACTCAGCCGAATATCGTATGGCACTTTTCAGAACGCACTTAAATCGAGAAGTAAAACGGAAAAGCCAACACATTTAGCATTTCTACAATTATCTTTTAAACAGTAATCAGAAATCAGGACGTTGGTCGATAGCAAAACAAAGATCATTTCGTTGACGATTTTGAATCAATAAATATTAACCTTTCTCACTCTGCATTATTAATATTGCTTCCCTTTCTACTGCATTCTTTTTCAAGACCTCTCAGTTACAGTATCCTTATTACTAATTGCACTCAAAGTTGTTTTCTGATGCCCTAGCAGGATATGACAGCACAACTGTGAAATTCAAATGCACTATTGCTCAAGGACCAGTCACCTTCAATGGCATAAAAAACTTTTTGAACAGCAAATGAAGTCAGATACAAAATGATACAGGTTAACAGTAAAATAATTGTCACTGGTCTCTAAGGCAGGATTCATCACTCACATTTGACACCTGTCTACAGATTTCAACAATTTTTTCTCTAGAACTTTTATATTAGCAAATTGTCTTCGTGGTTCAGATATTCGTTTCCGCTGACGAAGTTCCTTTTCTGAACGACGCTTCAATTCTCATGCGAGGATGATTGTATAAGTTAGATAATCAACGAGGAATTTCGATTCGAAAGTATCAGAAACGTAATTTAAGTATTTACCTATCAATTAAGTTCAAGCTACATATTCATTTCTACTCTGCTGTTTCAATAACAGATCCCCGATGAAACATACAGAAAATAAAAAGGAAAGAGAAATATTATATCTCAGTGTATCAAATTTCAGTTTGTAACAGTCCACACTGTTTTTCTGTTCTTTCTATTAAGTTGTCCCAAAAGTTCGTAAACACTTGCAAAATATTGAAATTTTACTTGCCATGTAATCTAAGGTTACCAGAAAACACTTGCAAAAAATTGAAATTTTACTCGCAAAAACAACAAAAATTATTGCTCAAAATAAAGACAATCATTTTCCAAGACATTCTGCCATCGATCTGCAAGCTTTCGGATCTAGTCAAAGTACCATTCAGCCGGATTCGAATCAAAGAATTCTTGACACGCTTCCTCGACTTCATCAAACGAGTCGAATCGGCAGCCCTTCAGAAAGTGTTGCATTGAGCGGAAAAGGCCGTAATCTGATGGTGCACAGTCAGGACTGTAGACTGGATGTGGCAGAAGCTCAATGCCGTCCAGCTCTTCAAACTTGTCTTTGGCCTTCCTGGTGGTGTGTAGCTTGGCATTGTCCTGCTGCATCAAAGCGCGCTATAGGTTGATCAGAGCCGGGTACTTTTGCTTCAACTTTTCGTAGACTCGCTCAAGTTGCTGACAGTAAAGTTCAGCACTGATGGCACGACCATTCGGAACCAACTCAAAATGCACGATTCCTTCAAAGTTCCACCAAACGCACAACATGACTTTCTTGCCGATCATTTTTTTTTTTTTTTTTGGAACCGACGGTGTCTCTTGCCTTTTCTGAACCAATCGCTTGTCTAGATTGTGCTGGACCAGATAGACCCATTTCGCAAGTGTTTACGAACTTTTGGGACAACCTAATAAAATAAATTATATTTACTTTAAAATGTTAAAAAAATTATAAATTCTTATATAGGAGATGGTATGAAAAAGTACCCGGATAGTTGCCTTTAAAAACTATACATATTTACCTAAGTTTTCACATCATGTTCTTCGAAATGGTTACCTTATGTAGCAAGACCCTAACGTTCTTGCCACTTCTGGATCCGTTCTGTAAGTCGTTTTCCGAAAGCGAATCAAGGACATTTTGCAATTCGCTTTGGTAAAAACGCTTGTGTTTATCTGCATTTTCAGTTTGGAGCGAATATGATGTGTAGAGGAGCTATGTGCGTTGTGGTGCAGTGGATATCGACTCGAAACGATAAATCGGGGAGCCGAGTTCGAATTCCAGTTGAATTCCTTGCATTCACTTACGTACAATACCCTTAGAAAAGGTATCAATCCATCTCTTCCCTCCAGTTATTGGTTAAAATTGGTTAAATAACAGGACCGATTGGACTCTATAGCCTTGGCTGGCAACCAGTCTACTGCAGAAAGCAATAGCAACCTACTGCGGGATAATCTTCTGCCCAGTCAGTCATATCTCTTTCGAGACATGATCGGCCAAAGTGTGTATCACGTATGGTACTTAACTGACTGACTGACGGAAGCGATACGATGTTGTTTTGGGTTGGAAACTCAAGAGTGTGGAGAGCTCGGTGACGGTGCATTGTCCTCGGAAGGAATCCAATTCTTCGCATTCCACAGATCCGATCGCTTTCACGGAACGTCCGCCATCAAACGCCTCAAAACGTTACAATAGAATTCTCGATTGACTGTCTGGCGATGCACAATACCGTGGATGTCGAAAATAAAATGATGAGAATGCTCTTGGTTGAGCTGCATCTCTGTCCTGCTTTCTTCGGTCGTGGAAATGAAGGGCTGTTCACTGTGTCGATTGCTGCTTCATCTCAGGATCTTAGCCGCAGACCTAACTCTTGCCACCGAAGATGATCCACGACATGAAGGATGAGCCATCAGCGGCACACTAATGGGAATCTTGACAGACTTCGACGCAATGTTTTTTCAGCTCAGTGGTCAGCAGGCGGGGGATGAACTTAGTAGTGACACGCCACACGTTCATTTCAGACATTAGGATTGCCTGCACGGAGCCAATACGACAGACCAACAACATCAGCAATATTGTTGATTGTCCACCAACAACCATCATACACAAGCTGATTAATTTTCTTCACATTTTCGTTGGTATCGCTCTTAGCTCGTCACCTTCCAGGGGCGTTCTTACGTTTTTGAAGCGTCCGTACCACTTGAAACATTGCGTATGACCCATTGCTTCGTCGTCGTAAACTTGTCAAAGCTTGCTCAATATCTCTGTGGCAAACTTCTCAAGTTGAACGCAAAATTTCCCTTTGGTTCTTTGTTCTAACTTCCTATTAATGACAATAAATACTGCTGTCATATAAGGTCAGGCGCACCCGCTGTTCATCTCAATGTTCTTGACAGGCTCCAAAGGAGAATCAGTAATGTGATAGGTACCGACTTGGCTGCTCGACTCCAACCACTTTCTCACCTACGGGATGTGGCTTCCCCCTGTCTGTTCTACAAATATTTTCATGGCTTCTGCTCTGACGAACTTAAGTCACTGGTAACCCTGCCACAGGTGTTTACTCGTGCAACCAGACTGGCAACTGGGTCCCACCCATTCACAGTTAGATCAACCAAATGCAGACGACAATTCTACTCCATTAGCTTCTTTTTTTGCACTTCCCGCCTGTGGAACTCGCTTCCATATTATTGCTTTCCTGACGGCTACAACCTCCAGGAATTTAAATGTAATGTCAATACCCATCTCTTAATCACTTGACTCTAATTCTTTCTACATCATCCCTGTATATCTTTTCTTTTCTCTCTACCTTTGCAACTGTTATCACACCTGTATTCCCATCCTTCTCTTGCTCCTTTCTAACTGGTTCCTCTTTCTCTTTACTCTCCTCCTACCTAATCTTTTTACTCTTATGTAGTCCACTGCACATCAGTGGCGTTACCGCCTTGCTTGGGGTGAAACGATTTTAAAAGATCGCAGACTACAGCTTACATGTGATTACAAAAACACAAATTTCATATTTGGTGAAGTGACCACAGCGATGTCACTCGGCACACTGGCGTATAAATGTCACTGCTATCTCCCACCGCGCGCGTAACTGTGTCTTGCCGTCTGTTAGCGCGGTATACAACTAGCTCAGAAACCTTTTGATACCTCCTCGTATAAAACGCAGTGTGTATCAATTTAAATATATCTTACGTGTAAATCTTTTCAAGCGTGTTAGGAAACGGAAAGAATTATTATTTTTGTCATTCCGATGTTGTTTGTCCCATAAATAATATTTTACAGGATCACGTGATTTCAGATAAAAAAAATACATACAAAAGATGGAGTTTAAACAAGCAACAATTAATAAATCTGTTATTTAATTTCTAAGGTGAATCAGTCATTTAAGTGCCATACGTGATACACGATTTGGACGATCATGTCTCGAAAGAGACATGACTGACTGGGCAGAAGATTATCCCGCAGTAGGTTACCATTGCTTTCTGCGGTAGACTAGTTGCCAGCCAAGGTTATAGAACTCAATCTGTCCTGTTATTTAACCCATAACTGGAGGGAAGAGACGGATTAATACCTTTCACAAAGGTATTTACGTGTAAGTAAATGCAAGGAATTCAACTGGAATTCGAACTCGACTTCCTGATTTGTCGTTCCGAGTCGATATCCACTGCACCACAACGCGTGAGTAATTGTCAATATTTTGTATTATTTCAAACTATTGTTCTCATCCACTATGCCACCGTCCTGAATGACGTTAATGGTGTGTTTTAGGGAGTCTTTGATATTCAATGTCATATTGATTTTTTTTAAAATTTGAATCTGATGGCGGAATACAGTGGCAGGGTGGGTACAAGAGTTGGTTATACTTGTGTTACTGTCATCTAGTGGTCATAAGTTCAATCCTTGAATAGGGTAGTGATGCACCAATTCAACAGGAACAAACAAGAACTAATATCGCAATAATCAACATCTATCCCATATTATTCAATCAACGGACACCTGATGATGACCAGCGGGTATTTGATCGAAACGTTGTGTCTATAATAACATCTCTATCAACCAAGATGAGAACAATAGTTCCAAATAATACAAGAAAATTAATAAATTTATTAATAAATGTATTAGCAAAATATGTTAGACAAGAGGAAATTAACTTCATTGTTGAAGTTAGGAACATTTCAACAGCATCTGCAGTTGATGTCTCGTGTGGTCTGCGGTCGAGAAAGAGAAGGAGAGAGAAAAGATTCGTGTTGATTCTTTTCAACTGAGAAATAACGAATAGCCTTTCAAAAGTCGCGCCGCCTGTAATTTTAGTCAGGAGCGGTAATGCAACTCACTTCAAACAGAGACTACACTTTGATCCCAGGTATTGTAAACAGAAAGCACATATATTCTGATCCTACTAAGAAGTGCAGATCTATACAAAAATAATCCCGTCATTTTTGACGGACACGATGCTCCTATAATAAATGGCTCACCTTATCAACTAGAAACAGAACATAAACTCTGTAAATGAACGGAAAAGGGAAAATCAAAAAGAAAATACGTAATATAAAGCATGAAAGATTTGTAGCCATTAGTATGTAAAATCCGATTTCTCGGCTTTCTTCGTGAGCTTTAAATTAATATTATATCTTAGTAAACTACGAAAATATTTATAAACAAAACAGCAGCAAGACAGGAAAGTCGAAAGATAAGATGCAATGCATAATTAAAAAAAATACCTAAAAAACTAAAAAGCAATTAATGTTTTAAAGTCTACACATAATACCCACTAAGTGTTTCCTGAAATATCCAAGTCTGAATATATTATTTTAATTCCTGAAATAAATACATTTTGTTTTCAGTGTGGCGTTGATTAGGAAGTGTTCCTTACATCATCCAGGGCGTCTTACATAATAGAGATATCATTAACAAAGACGTTACCATATAAGTTTATTTTGGTTTTATATATATATATATATATATATATATATATATATATATAGAGGCAGAAAGTAATTTTCTAAACATGCTATTAAATATAAAGCTTAGAAGAAAACCAATAAATAATTATCCAAATGTTGGAGAATTTTTGTCTTTATTTTCAACTGAAATTAAAGCAAAAATACGACGTTTAGAACGGCTCATGATTAAACATAATAGACATTCATTGTCTCTTATATTTAATAGCATATATATATATATATATATATATATATATATATATATATATATAAGCTTGTCTCACAGGGGTTTGGTTTCTGTCTGAATTTCCGACATGATAATTACCATTATTACATACTGGTTTACTTGACTATTGTCCTAATCTTAGTTCATATATCTAATCTAAACTTATTTATAAATGGAACTGTGTGTGTGTGTGTGTGTGTGTGTGTGTGTGTGTGTGTGTGTGTGTGTGTGTGTCCGTTACCTATAGACTCCGAAACGGCTGAACCGATTTTCTTGAAAATTTACACAGTTGTACTATAAGCGTCTGCGAGTGTTCTTAGCTAGGTTTTGTGTCGAGGTACCCCCAATAAATATCGAAAATCGATCATCGAAAAAATCGAAGGAGTGGTCCGATTTTAATCAAATTTGATACACTCATAGACAAAGACATAAGAAACGATATTCAAAAGTTTCAAGGTTGCAGTTCTTACAATAGTGCAGAAAATTTGATATCGATACCAGGAAATCAAAATTTGACTTACATTCATTCATTTTTCTTTCAGTCTACGGTTTCGCTTTAACTGGAAACAACTATTGCTTCTTAGTCTTTCGGGCCAACGTCCAAAGAGTCTTTAGCTCCAGGAACATGGGTTAGTTTTAAAGCTTTCATTACACCCGAGCAACGCCAGGCTATACTGCTAGTACACGATTTTCGGCTGTTGTAATCCCGTCCTTCTTTAGATGACTATCATAAAAAATCGATTGATTGATTCGTTTTCTTTGACTTATCATTCCATTGCAATTTATTTAAAGCCAGAAAATATTTCTAGATTGCAACAATTTTTTGAGATAATAATAGTCTAGTGATACAAGTTTTACTAATTAACCCATAACTGGAGGAGAGGAGAAGAGCTACATTTATACCTTTTCCAGTGGTATTTGCGCGTATTGAAGCTCTCCGGTTAATTATTCATTATACCACCCGTACATTAAAGCTTACAGCAACTGGTCACCCATCTAGGTACTAACCAGGCTCGACGTTGCTTAAGTTCCGTGATTTACGGAATATGGCTATAAACCGAAGGAAAGAGAGGATAAAAGCAAAGAGAGAATGAGAGGGGGCGAAATGAAGAAGAGACAAAACGATTCAAGCCTCGATCAAAAATCTGCTGAGGTTGACAAAGCGAACCTCGCTGCCGAGCCTGAGAAGGACCTCCATTCCGTGGTGGACTGGGTAAGAAATGGCTCGTAAATTTTAATGCTTCCAAAATGAAGCTGCTATCTATTAACCATCATAAACAATCGCTACTACCCACCATTAGCATGGAATAGGCTAGCCTCCCTGAGAGTAAAACACTACGCCTCCTTGGCCTCACACTCTCAGCGGACCTCGAGTGGAATGACTATATCGAATCTATTGCTAAATCTGCTGCTAAGAAAGACGGTTCACTGTGCAGGGCCAATAAGTTTTTCCCGTCTGAGTCCGTCCTGCACATATATAAATCTACCATCCACCCGTGTATTGAATACTGCTGCCACATTTGGTCGAGTGCCCCTGCTATTCACTTCGGGGTCCTTGACAAAATCCAACGAAGAATCTGTAATGTGATCGATATCGACTTGAGAGTTCAGCTGCAGTCGCTATCTCACCGGCGTGACGTGGCTTCCCTGTGCCTCTTCTGTAAATACTTTCACGGTTTCTGCTCCAATGAACCTAGGCATGAGTTTACACGAGCTACTAGATTAGCAACTAGGTCCCACTCTTTTACAGTGAAACCGATAAAATGTAACCCCAATTTCTACACTAACAGCTTCTTTTCACACACTTCCCACCTGTGGAATCCCCTTCCATATACTAGCTCCCCCAACAGCTACAATCTCCAGGAATTTAAATGTAAGGTCAATAGACATCTCCTATCACACTAACCCGCATCCATTCTCTCAAGATCTTTTTTACCTACTCCACTCTCATTTTCGGTATTCTCATCACTCTATTACCCTCCTCCTTCAGTCAGTTAGTCAAGTGCTATACGTGATACACGCTTGGGCGATCATGTCTCGAAAGTGACATGACTGACTAGGCAGAAGATTATCCCGCAGTAGGCTGCCATTGCTTTCTGTGGTAGACTGGTTGCCGACCAAGGCTATAGAACCCAATCTGTCCTGTTATTTAACCCATAACTGGAAGGAAGAGACGGATTAATACCTTTCCCAAGGGTATTTGCGCGTAAGTGAATACAATGGATTCAACTGGAATTCGAACTCGGTTCCCCGGTTTCTCGTTCTGAGCCGATATCCACTGTACCACAACGCACATCCTACTCTCCTCCTTACATTTCCTATAACTAACCCCTCTTTCTCATCATTTTCTCCTATGTAACCCCCTGTGCAACAGTGGCAGTAGAATGCCTTGCTTGGGGTGAGATGATCTTAAAAAAAGATACTTCAAAATATTACAACGAAATAGTAATACTCCTTTTATCTTAGGAATAGAAACGATGTTATATGGCACATGGCTACACGCAGGGCCGGTGCGCACTACCTCCGAATTCCTCGACCGAGGCGACCAAGATCGATTGGTTGTACTGGGCAGTGTGATGTGACCCTCTCTATCTTATCAACATTTGCTTTTTTCTACCTACATATATATATATACTTTACAAATTAAACTAAACAACTGTTAAAGGTTTATGAATTTTCGCGTATTTTGACGTCATTCTGGGGCCATTTTTATCGTTCAAACCCGTTTCGTTTCACTTAAAACATTATATAAATTCATTACTTTTTTAACCATAATATTGAATGTGTTAAATTATTCACCATTTTAACAAGAACATTCTCGTCAAGTTGTTGTAAAAAATGCCGCAAAACATTGTTGATTTATTTAAGATGGAATGGACTATTTATGACATGTCTCTATTTATGGAATGATCTATTATGACCTGTCTCTCATTTGTATTCAGATAGATATATTTTCATTTTGAACTGTTCATTTATATTGTGTATGATTCATTATGGTACTTAATTAGGTTATAATAAAATTAGTATTTTACATGAATATTATTTAAGAAAATTGAGATATTGTAGGGTAGTGGCTCCGTATCATAAGTTCGGTGTATAGGCACGAGACTCTGGCACCTATTCTGTGCGTGCGTGCGTGCGTGCGTGTCAGAGTTTCGAAGACTAAAACTCTAAGTATTCAGACGTTTTTCAGAGCAAAAAATAAAAGAATTGTGGCTTCTTCTTCTTCTATGTGCCCTGTCCCTTCAGGACGTAGGCGATCATGGCTCTCCACGTCTCCCTATCCCTTGTGGCTCTTAGTATGTTTGCTCCTGTTGCCCCTGGCAACCCCCGTTCCGTCATCCACCTGATCAATCCATGCAAATATGTTATCCGCTGCCTTCCTCTGTCTCTCCTTCCTTCTATCTGTCCAGTCAGTATCAGGTTCTCCAGGCTCTCCTTCCTCATTGCATGTCCCAGGAACTTCAGTTGTCTCTTCCTGATGCTCAGCATCAATTTCCTTTTCGTTGTCATTCTTTCTAACACCTCGTCGTTGCTTGTATGCTCAGTCCACGATATCCGTAGCATCCTTCTGTAGAACCACATTTCGGCCGCTTCCAGTTTTGTCCTCATTTTCGATGATATTGTCCAGCATTCACAGCCGTATTGAAGAACTGACATCACGTAGCAGTCTAGAACTCTTTTCTTTGTTTCTATTGAGATTTTCCTGTGTGTTAGTATTTTGCTCATCTTCTGGAACGCGTCCTTTGCCATGCCAATTCGCCTTCGGATCTCCGTGTCGCACTTTCCATCTCCTGTTAGAACACTTCCTAGGTACTTAAATTCTTGTACTTGTTTGATTCTGTTATCCTCCACCTGTATTTGGCATTTTGGGTTGTATCTTTTGCTGATGACCATGCACTCAGTTTTCTTAAAGTTTATTTGTAGTCCCTTCTTGTCACTCTCCACTGCTACTTTCTGTATGAGGTTTTGTAGTTTCCTTTCCGTGTCCGCAATCAGCACTGTATCGTCCGCATATCTTATGTTGTTCAGGTTGTTCAACCTATACAGCGAGAATATTTTGAGGACCCTAGATGACACGCCAGGATTTGTTATTGGAGGCCACAACCTGAACAACCTGAATTGTGGCTACTATTTGTATAAATAGCCGTTTTTCTGATCTCCCTAATATTGGAAACGAAGGGTATTTAAGAAACATTATTTGCTCGTGATTTGAATTGTAGATGTATTACGACAGGACAAAAAAGAGTCAGTCAGTTAAGTGCCATACGTGATACAAGCTTGGGCGATCATGTCTCTTTCGAGACATGACTTTTTTTTTTTTTAATCGTATCACTTCGAGCAAGGCGGGTAACGCCACTGATGTGCAGGGGGCTACGTAATAGTGAAACGATTGGAAAAGAGAAAACCGGAAACCACATCCTAAACAGGGAACAAGGGATGAGCCTCTTAACCGGTTCAATAGACGTGGGTGGAGTGTGAACCGGGCGATAGATAGATCTATCTCCTCCAATAAGATCTATCTACTCCAATAGACTGGCCAAAAGATTATCCCGCAGTAGGCTGCCATTACTTCTGCGGTAGACTGGTGCTGGGTAATGTAACTGATCTGCCTTGTCCCTTTGGAGGGATGTGCGTTGTGGTGCAGTGGATATCGCCTTGGAATGAGAAATCGGAGAGCCGAGTTCGAATTTCAGTTGAATTCCTTGCATTCACTTATGCACAAATACCTTTGGGGAAGGTAGTAATCCGTCTCTTCCCTCCAGTTATGGGTTAAATAACAGGATAGATTGGGTTCTATAGCCTTGGTCGGCAACCAGTTGACCGCAAAATACAATGGCAGCCTACTGCGGGATAATCTTCTGCCCAGTCAGTCATGTCTCTTTCGAGACATGATCGCCTAAGCATGTATCACATATGGCACTTAACTGGCTGACTTGTCTCTTTATCTTCTTCTTCTATCTTTTTTTTATATTATCTGGTCTATGTCATGTGATGTGTTGTTTCATCAGATGATCGAACCATGTGTTAATGATGGAGCATCTTTTTCAGTAACAAATGTTTAGCAAGAATTCTCCATTCTTGTTTCAGTCTTCCATTTCAGGTAGCATAGGGAAAGTTAGAAAACTAATCAACCCCTTGTCACAAAAAGGTGAGAATAATAATTAAATAAAACAGCCACCCATTCCAAACTCTGTTTTCCCTCCCTTCCTTCTTTTATCTCTCTTACCACCTTTTTTCCGTGTTGCTTTAACTGATGTCGATTTAACACGGCTGTCTGTTAATTTTTAGTTACATTCTCCCCTTTTTTTTGCGAACCCAGACGATGTCATTTTTTTCTTTTCTTATTTATTTGATTTTATTCTATCTTTTTCTTTTTCTTTTTCCTTTTCTTTTTCTTTCCCTTTATTTTTATTTTATTTTATTTTATTATTTATTTTTTAATTTCTTTGCAATCTATTTATAAGGAAAAGTAGACTAATTTTTCTCCAGTTTCTGAAAGGTTTTTTTCTGTTGCTGAGGTGATGTGTCGTTCCCCGTGGGGATCTTCATATCGAAATGGCCATTCAACATCTTTGAATTAATCCTTTTTTAATATATATATATATATATATATATATATATATATATATATTGTAAAACTAAAAAAATAAATTATATATATATATATTAAAACAATTCGAACTCGGCTCTCCGATTTCTCGTTCCAAGATGATATCCACTGCACCACAACACACATCGCTCCAAAGGGACAAAGCAGATCAGTTACATTACCCAGCACCAGTCTACCGTAGAAAGTAATGGCAGCCTACTGCGGGATAATCTTTTGCCCAGTCAGTCATGTCTCAAAAGAGACATGATCGCCTAAGCTTGTATCACATATGGCACTTAACTGACTGACTCTTTTTTGTCCTGTCGTAATACATCTACAATTCAAATCACGGGCAAATAATGATTCTTAAATACCCTTCGTTTCCAATATTAGGGAGATCAGAAAAACGGCTATTTATACAAAAAGCAGCCACAATTCTTTTATTTTTTGCTCTGAAAAACGTCTGAATACTTAGAGTTTTAGTCTCCGAAACTCTGACACACACACACGTACACACGCACAGAACAGGTGCCAGAGTCTCATGCCTATACACCGAACTTTTTTCAATATATTCAAAAACTATATATATATATATATATATATATATATATATATATATTGTAAGAACGTTATGGAAGATGTAGGTTTTAAACCCACTGTTCATACATACATTTACTCTTATAAAGAGTGCTCATTACAATGTAGAGCTTTATAGTCATCCACAGACAGTCCTGTTTCACAGCTTATCAGAATTCTCAATCAGCAGACAAGAGCATAAATAGTCATTCACAGACAGTTCTGTTTCGCTGTATATATATATATTTATTATTACAATGGTTTATAAAAGCATATCACTATATTTTTATGTTTCAGAATAAAACTGTTACTCTTCAGGCGATATGTTAAACCATTTAAGTTTTCACCATTTATTTTAACATATCACCTGAAGAGGAACAGTTTTATTCTGAAACATGAAAATTTTTACGTAGTGATATTATGCTTTTATAAACCATTGTAATAATAAACTTTCAATATTAAGCCCTACTTTGTATCGAGCACTCTTTATAAAAGTAAATGCTTGAACAGTGGGTTTTTAATCTACGTGTTCTTTCACTTTTTTGCAATATTTATATATATATATATATATATATAAGAAAAATTAAAGCAGACACATTATTTCATGGTAAATAAATATATAACATGTCTGCCTTAATTTTTCTTATATTTGCTCTGTATGTATTTATATATATATATATATATATTTAGAGCTCTCCTAGAGAGTTATCCTACCACTTTATGTACTGGATGCTCCTTTGGATTCTTCTATATCTACACAGCATGCTGATATATATATAATTTATTTGTTTGAACATTATTTTAATCGATAATCTATTTGAGTAGATATTCTGTTTTTAATCAGATGGAATATTAAACTTTTTGATTAAAAATAGAGTATTTACAAATAAAAGTTCAAGTTTCACAGATTAAATTCACTCTCCAGAGTTAAATAATTAAATTTAATTTATTAACAGATATCTAATATAGTTTACAAGACCTAGAAAAATTTTAACGTTATTTTAAATTTGTTTTTTTCTTAATAAATCTACTCTGAAATTGTTTGATTATGTGTTTTTATAACAACTAATTTTTTTCTATTATTGATAGTAATGTAATTTTTTAATACTAGATACAGTTGATTTATTCAAATACTAATTAATATAATTTTCTTTTTTTCTTTTTTTCACTAATTACTACAGGCCAAGTTACATTCAAGAACATTAGACACAGAAATTGCACTATTGATTAATAGAAATATTTAGCAAAATAATTGGCATAAGATGTATAGATTTTTAAAGGGAGGTAACTTTATTCACGTCATTAAATGTTGTGTATTGTGGTGTAATGGATGTCAGCTCCGAATGAGAAATCAGAGAACCGAGTTCAAATCCCAGTCAAATATATTTCATTCACTTACACTCAAATATCCATAGAAAATGTATTAATCCATCACTTCTTCTTCACTGAAGTGTTAAAATGACAGTCAATGCAGTGTTGATTTCTATATCCATACTATTTGTATCTATTATGTCTATGATACTGAGCTCTCTTATATGTAAATATGAACAAATTTTGAATTAATATGTGTGTAGGTATTAAAACTTTTCTAGAGACACTGCAGAACATTGTTCCCAAGAACCCTAGGTTTCTGTAAGAAATCATTAGATGCTCTGCAAGAAACAATGATAGGCTAATTTACTTTTGAATGTAATTTTATGGTAAATTTCTGTTTTGTTCCCCGAAGGCCTTTACCCCTTCAAATATTTTCAAAACATCCCTATTTCCATGCAAATGTATATGCTGAACACAAATCGATAATTGTTTATTGAAGAAACCTTTCTTTCAATTTATTGAGAAGAAAAATATGGAACTTCTTGTCGCTGTTTATCTCATCCCCTAACCACGGTTAGAAAATGTTATTTGCTGCAGACTGACTTCACGCGTAGATTTCCGTTTTTTCGGTTTTTGTACTTCCATTTTGCGATTAATACGCGGAAAATGATTTCCGAAACCCAACAATTCGGAGTAATTGCTAAAAAGGGAGTTAAATAGAACAAATTCAGTATCCTATGCCTCAAGCCATTCAGCAATTAATCAGATATGAGAACGGTGGTAAGGGGTGAGATATAGTTCGATTTATTTCTGGTCGATAACATGAAAAAAAAGGTACATTTCTTCTATAAACAATTATCGATTTGAGTTCAGTATATACATTTGCACGGAATTAAGGATGTTTTGGAAAGATTTGAAGTGGTAAAGGCCTTCGGGGAACAAATAAAACATTTACCAATTTTATAATCATAATTTTACTATACTCAGTATGAAACTACCTTAAGCAGATAGTAAACAAGACCTTTAAGTGGCAAATTCATGCATCATTGATTGACTCATGTACAGGATGAATTTCCATATATTATTATATTATGTTTAATGTGTGAACTATGAGAAAAACAAAAAGAGATAGATATTAATAATGGTATATAAAAATTTTTATGCAGGGGTTCCCTGAGACAGAAAACTATTTTAAGAGTTTCCCCAAAAGTAAAAAGGCTGAGAAACACTGCTGTAGAATACAAATACAATAGCTTAATAAAAGGGGTCTTCTACTTCTTCTTCTTTTATGTGCCATCTCCTTTCAGGACATAGGCGATCATGGCCTTCCACGTCTCCCTATCCCTGGTGGCTTTTAGCACACTTTCTCCTATTACATCACCTAGACCCCGCTCTGACATCCACTAGCTCAAACCCATAAATCTAGAATATAAATGTATAGAAACTAGCATGGTCACAAAATGAGGGATCAGTTTATATATTGATTATAATATAGAATTGATCCCCTATTTTATAACCACATTATAATTTCTCATAAATAACATATATATTCTTCTTCTATGTGCCCTGTCCCTTCAGGACATAAGCGATCATGGCTTTCCACGTCTAACTATCCCTGGTGGCTCTTAGCACGCTTTCTCCTGTTGCACCATGCAACCCTCGTTCTGTCATCCTGATCAGGTCCTTCAAATATGTTATCCGCTGCTTTCCTCTGTCTCTTTTTCCCTTCTATCTTGCCTGTTAGTAACAGGTTCTTCAAGCCCTCCTTCTTCATTGCATGTCCCAGGAACTTTACTTGTTTCTTCCTGATGAAAGGGGTGATCAGTGAAAAAGAAATAATAAAGACACAAACAAACCATTATGACTATTACTAACAAATTTTGTTTTATTAAATCCAAGTAGAAGTTTGAAATTTGATTATAATATAGAATTGATCCCCCATTTTATACCCACATTATAATTTCTCATAAATAGCATATATATTCTTCTTCTATGTGCCCTGTCTCTTCAGGACATAAGCGATCATGGCCTTCCACGTCTCCCTATCCCTGATGGCTCTTAGCACACTTTCTCCTATTACATCACCTAGACCCCACTCTGACATCCACTAGCTCAAACCCATAAATCTAGAATATAAATGTATAGAAACTAGCATGGTCACAAAATGAGGGATCAGTTTATATATTGATTATAATATAGAATTGATCCCCCATTTAATTAAATCCAAGTAGAAGTTTGAAATTTATCTATTCTAGTTTTTTTTTTTTTTTGTAGCCATCTGTATCTTTCTTGGTAGCTATTTTCTAACAATAATTTGCCATCTTGTTTTGGAAGGTGTTGCTAATGTGTTCAATCCTCTTTGGGTTCATTCTGCAGGATTGCAGAAGTGTTTGTTAGTAAACATTTTCTTCTAACATATCACCAATAGCCTGACTTTTAGTCTTCAGAATTGTTCATTATGCGTGCATCCTGAGGAATAAGATTTGGTATTCCGTCAACAATGGAATAAGCCACTTGAAGTTTCTCACATATCAATTCATTTTTCTCTGGATCATACCTGTGTAGAGAAATAAAAAAAGATATAATTATAAAAATGATACCAATGAATCATACACGAAAAAGAAATTACCAGAAATCAAAACATTTTATGTGTAAGCAAATCTTAAAGGCATAAATATTCAGAGGACTTAAAATGATTACTTGGTAACTTATTTTAGTGTATCATTTTATTTACAATTATTGCCTTGTGACACAGACAAGAGTCAGTGCATTGCTTAAACAAATTAGCAGTATATAATCAAAAGTAACTTATTATAGTCATTTATATCTGTCATTTATATTATTACCTAATAAGACTGAGACCTTTGTAAAGTAAATGGCAGAAATGGTCAACAAACAGAATTGACAAAATTTGCAGTAAACAATAATGAAAGAAAAGAACATGGCAGAAATAATTCTAAGTAAACATTTAAAAAAAACGAAAAGAACAACAGTAATGAGGCAAAAAGAAAACTAAGAATCATGTTAAAACACAAGAAGAGATACAGATATTGACCAGGAAAATATCTCAGCATGCATCCGTTCCTCTATAAATTTGGGGAAGAGTATGTTTTGAAAAATCATTTTCATGCAAATTGAAACCAACAACCATGATGTCATTCTCCTAGAATGGGTTTAATTTTGTAAAGTTTGTTGTTTATTGATAGTTCCCTAACTCCTACCACTTGTTTCAAATGTACGAGTTTATAGTTGCCTTGAAATCTGTATAGAGGGGATTTCCAAATTTGAAATGCTCATAAAGACTGTTTTTACAAGGACATGAATAGCAAAGTAATCTTCCTAAGTAACACGGTTAATTAAAATAATTGATGCATAATTTCTTGCAAATAAAAAATATATAAATGTGTTTTCACAAAGGCAATATTTGTAGTTATACCAGGCTTATAGCCACATCATACTGAAACAACAGTAATCATATGATTACCAAAGTTAAGTAATGTTGATCCTTGTCAGCACCTAGATAGGTGACTGCTTGGAAACAGCTGGTGCTGTAAGCTTAGATGAGAGCATGGTGTAATGAATAAGGGCTCAGACTTGTTAATTGAAGTGCTAAGTTCCAATTCCGGTTGGGTTTCATTATATTCACTAACGCACAAATACCCATGGGAAAAGTATAAATCCTCCTCTTCTCACTTACAGCTATGGGTTAATTAGTAAGACTTGTATTCACTAAACCATTATTATCTCAAAAAAAAATTGTTATAGTCTAAAACCATTGTCTGGCTTTAAATAACCAGAAAAGAATTGATAAGCTATAAAAACAAATCAATCAATATAATTATATCTTATCTGTATTGCATTGGTAGAAGGCAAGAATAGTGTGATAACTAAAGAGGATTAGATCCACCAGCAATGTCCAGAAATACAAGCTTGCTATTACTCCAAAACAATTGCCTTGCCCTGTCAGTTGTCACAAGAAAAGAGCTACCTATTAGCTATATCTATGTCTACCTTTTTGATTCTCATACAAATCAGACTCATGTTTACGTTTTTGATTCTCATGCAAATCAGAACCACGTCTACCTTTTTTGATTCACATGCAAATCAAACCCATGTCTACCTTTTTTGATTCACATGCAAATCAGAACCATGTCTACCTTTTTTGATTCACATGCAAATCAGAACCATGTCTACCTTTTGTGATTCTCATGCAAATCAAACTTGTGTTTACCTATCATCAAAATGATACAATTTGACATTAAATAACCTGGAAATGGCTGCTATATTGTAAAACAAGATAAATCAAATCAAGTGGCTGGAGAGATACAGAAACTTGAATAGAGATATTTACTGAATTTAACTTAGTATAGTGCAGAACTATAATAGCAGAGAGCCATAAATAACAAGCCACTGAAACAAGACAAACTATTTCTCTAAGGCAGATACCTATATAGAATCAACCTACTATTGCTCTAAGCCAAGGATTCCCAGCTCTTTTTGTGTCATCACACACATCCACAAAGAAAAATTTTCCACCACCCACCTGTACAGTAAATATTCAATAGCATACCAAAATTGTTTGGTAAAAGTTGTTACTAGTTCATGAATTGACTTTATGATGTAGTAAATAAATACCAAAGGGAGGTAACAAATAACACCAACTTCATGCGACTTTTGCTCTCATATTAACCATTGAAAACTATGCATATAATTTAGTTTTATGATTCGGGTTGATGTGTTGACAAAAAATCAAATGATCTTTATTCACTATTATAAGATTAATAATATACATGACTAGCAACTAATGAATATTCAGTGAATATTTTTTGGTCTTCCCTCATCAGATTTATATTGGGGGAAAAAAAAGTTATTTCATCTGAAGAATTTATATTAATGTCTGTTCTCAAAAAAAATGCTTTGTATTTAATAAATCTAGTCTTAACTGATGTCTTATCAATAAATGAATTGGAAAAAGGAATCCAGTTTTTAAACTTTATGACTATTACAGTACAGAGACATCAATTAATGGAAAACTACTTAAATATAAGTGTCTACTAAAGTGCGTTGTGGTGCATTGGATATCGGCTCGGAACAAGAAATCGGAGAGCCGAGTTCGAATTCCAGCCGAATTCATTGCATTCACTTACACGCAAATACCTTTGGGAAAGGTATTAATCCGTCTATTCCTTCCAGTTATGGGTTAAATAACAGGACAGATTGGGTTCTATAGCCTTGGTCGCCTACCAGTCTACCGCAGAAAGCAATGGCAACCTACTGCGGGATAATCTTCTGCCCAGTCAGTTATGTCTCTTTCGAGACATGATCGCCCAAAGCGTGTATCACGTATGGCATTTAACTGACTGACTAAAAGAATAGGGAGCATTTTTCTAAAAAAAATATTGTTTGTAGCTTAGTATTCTTTAGATCTCCCTTAGTCTGTGACACTTGTCAGAATGGAAAAATATTGATTTGTTTTTTATTTAAATGTCGGGTCCTCATTATCATATCAATACAGTTTCAAATCAATTTCGATCCCGACTTGGCAGCTCGGATACAGTCACTTTCTCACTGCCACAGTGTGGCTTCCCTGTGTCTCTTCTACAAGTACTTTAACAGCTTCTGCTCTGATGAACTTAGCTCACTGGTGCCCCCTATATACAAATTTATTCAAGCCACAAGATTAGCAACTAGGTTCCACCCTTTTAACCAATAAGATGTAAACACAAATTCTTCTCCAGCAGCTTCTTTTCTCGCACTTCCCGCCTGTGGAATTTCCTTCCATTTACTTGCTTCCCCGACAGCTACAATCTCCAAGAATTTAAATGTAAAGTCAATAGTCATCTTATATCTCACTAACTTGCATCCCTCTCTCTCTCTCTCTTTCCCTCTCTCTCTCTCATATGCTCTCATTGCATTTCTGCAGTATTCTCATCCATCTCCTACCTGCTCCCTGACACCCACTTTATTTTGTCACTCCTTCTCATAACTTTCCTCCTATGTAACCCCCTGCACAACAGTGGCAGTATAATGCCTTGCCTGGGGTGATACAATTATAAAAAAAAAAAAACTGACTTTGAAGTGCTATTAGCCTTTACTGATCTGCTAACAAAAGCAGGTGCTTTTGCAGTAAATGTTACAAAAAGATTTCTTTAAAATAAAGAATGACTGGGTATATATATTTCTTATTAACAAAAAATAAAATTATAAATTATGCATCTGTTTATTAACCTCAAATGTTTGTGTTTTCAAAACATCTTACAAAATGTAAGGATTTAAAAACAAAAATTAATTAAAAAAAATGTTAAAATTCAGAAAAATTAAAAAATATGCAGATGTCATAATTTTCAAACTTGGCATTTGTAAATAAGAGACAAGTGACTTAGCCTAAGGCCAATAAAGTTAGGAATGACAATGTATGGAGATGATAAATAGGACTGCCCTTCTAAATCAATAGTAAATCAATATTTTTCTATTCTGACAAGTCTTGCAACATAAGGATTGTCTAAAGAATGATAATCTGCAAAAATGATATCCTAGAAAAATTTTCCGTAATTTAATGAGCAGACCAGAAGTCATGACAAAAATAGTTTTAGTAATGACAATATTCACAAGATGTATAAGAGTTAGATGGAAACAATTTATAATAGTTACCACCATTCATTTTCGATACCTAAGTTTTAAACTGAATTTTTAAAAATAAAAATTTTCTTGAAGCTTTTATTTTAGCTTTAATTGAAAACTAAATGATTAAATTTACTATTTCCAGTAAGTAAAATACTCTGGTGCATTTCAAATAGAAATTATATCTATCAGAATCTCAACTTTTTAGGAGTTTCAAAATTTATCATTTTTCTGTCCATTTTGACAAGTTTGTAAATGTAAGTCAATTTTTGGTTTCAAAAATCTTGAAAAATATAATATATACATCTGTGATGCATTAGTTTTGGAAAATTAATATATTTAAAGTTAAACTAATCTGATTTCCACAAGTATTACTTGTTTATAGCATGAAATTTAGAATAAAAGTATTTCTTAATCATGGAGGTGTCAAGTGATTGATTTGTGAAGTGAGTGATGACAGCAAAACATATGTCAAGTGACTGACAATAAGCTAGGTATGATTGACCATAACTGACATAATGGTTCAAATTTATTTTTCCTATAAGGGGATGAAACTGTGAAATACATGACCTTTTAATGTAACACAGAAAATGCCATACTTTAAAAAAATTTCTACAAACAAAAACTTAAAAATTATTTTAGCTCAAAGATTTGTATTAAACTTTTCAATTTTCACTTAGTAAATATAGTCTTCACTTAATAACCTAACAGTGACAACACTTTGAAGAATTTAAAAATTATTTTTTAAATTTTATAAATTATCATAATTAAAAAAGAGAAAATGAAAACAATTCTTGTAAAAATTCATTATTCATCAAAAAAAATTTTCTTCATATTATAAAATACTATGCATATATATTTTCTAAATATATATATACATTTAGTGTATCGAGGCAGCAAATAATTTTCTAAACATATACTGTTAAATATAAGAGACAATAAATGTCTATTATGTTTAATCATGAGCCGTTCTAAACATCGTACTTTGGCTTTAATTTCAGATGAAAATAAAAACAAAAATTCTCCAACATTTGGATAATTTTTTATTAAGTTGGTTCTAAGCTTTGGGCTCACATGAACCATCTTCAGAGAGGTTACAAGGACGTTACATCCACCATCAGCAATGATTTTATCTTGTGTTGACATAAAACTTTGCTAAGCAATGACAACAGTTACCAAAAACAGCAAACGCAGTTCATAAATTTGTAATGCGGTTCTATGATGTCATACCGCGTGACAGCTTGAAATAATAACAGAACCATATATTTAAATGCAATGTAATGTGTTATGACCAGATTTAAACATGATTTTATTAAGTGTAGGTTGTTTGGATTTAATGTAGATGGCCTCCAATATTTGAAGGTTATTTTTACTGTGTGTATGAGTGAGGATATTGTTGACTAAAATCTGTCTGATATTACCTACATATATATATATATTCAAAAGAAAGTAAAAGCTTACCTTTAAATTAAATAATGTTAGAGTTTTACTGCATTTTTTTATTTTACTATTTGGAGAAGATTTTCAGAAAAACACCCAACTATTTGAGAAAAAAAAATGATTTACGTTTCTGAAGGAGTCCTGCATTTCATTTAACTAATACAAATTTTCCATACAAAATTGAATTTCTTGAAATTTCATAAATTTGTGTGTGTGTGGGGGGGGGGGGGGTAACAAATGTAAAAAAAGAAAATATTTTTACCAAAATTTTGTAAAAAATAATGATTTCAAAAATAATTTCATTCATTTGTATATAAGTTCTGAAAGTTTCATTACAATCTGACAATCTGACAATTATTTGATTTTTTGCAAGAATTTCCAAATTAATATGTTTTTTACTAGAAAAAAAATGAGTTGCATAATATCATAATACATTATCCATAGTAAACTCTGGTAACAATTTGATTACTTGCTGATGAAAAAGAAAAGAAAGATTTTTAACAAAATTTTTAATGTGTTAGAAAAGGATTAACATTTTTTTTAGAATAATGAAAAATTACTATAATCTTTCCTCTTAATAATAACCAATTTGACTGTAAAACTTTGTTTTTTATTAAGTTTGGGGCCTTTTTTCTTCTTGCTGTTTTGTTCAGTGAATTAGTGGAGGTACTAGTCGACGAATTAGTTTTTTTTTGCTATCATCCATTCACACAAAAAAAGAGTCAAACGTTGGTAAAGAGTTAAATGTTGCTTAAAGCAACAAGAAACAGGAAGTTGTGGAGAGACACAATTGCTCACATTCTGAAGGGACATGACACATAAAAGGAAAGTGATAATATTTTAAAAACTGTTAGTCTAAACAAATGCATCAGTCAATCTTTAATGCTAAATCAATGTTTTTTAATCAATATTTGCAGCTATATGTTGTCAGTATTTATAGGAATCATTTTCTTATAAATTTGTGTAAGACTAAGATTTGTCTACACCTTACATCAGAGGAACATACTTAACATATAATGAATTTACTATCACTCACACACACATTGACAAGTTCTGGCTATCAATCTTTTTATTAAATCTTCCAAATTTCTCAATAATTGTGTAATCAGTAAATTTGCCAAAGATTATATTAATTTTTATTTTACATTATAATAAATACTTTCAAATGTTGCTACATTGGTTTCAAGTATTGTGCTGTGTGTAATGCAACTGGTTTTTAATTCTGACATTCTTACATTTGATGGAACCAATTTCAGTACACTCAAGGTAACATCATATAAATAGTCAAACTTAAAAATTTAAGTGTGTGTGTGTGCGTGTATGTGTTCTTTTTTACATATTGAACTTAAATCAATATATGGTCACTTAATGAAGAAATGCTGGCTGCTTCTTGTTTATTGCAACAGCCTCCAAAATTTAGAGTCTTTCTTTGCACTCTTCTGTATAACATTTTGATTTTGATATCTACTAAAAATAGATATGAATTAAAAGTTAATAAGAATTTTAGCAAATTTACCAATAAAAATCAAATACAAACCAAATAAATTTTAGCAAATTTACCAATAAAAAAAGTTTGAATTCCAGTTGAATCCATTGCATTCGCTTACACACAAATACCCTTGGGAAAGGTATTAATTCATCTCTTCCCTCCAGTTATGGGTTAAATAGCAGGACAGATTGGATTCTATAGTCTTGGCTGGCAACCAATCCACCACAGAAAGCAATGGCAACCTACTGCGGGATAATCTTCTGCCCAGTCAGTCATGTCTAGAAAGAGACATGATCGCCCAAGCGTGTTTCACATATAGCACTTAACTGACTGACCAATAAAACAAATCTACTTATTCGTAAATTAGAAAGATTTAATAAAAGAAATTGATAAAATTTGTCCATATTATTTAACAAACATGTTTAACAGAATTCTTGCTGCTGAAATACACCTCGTGTGTGTGTCGAGTAAGATTTTCAAACTGAAACTTAAATTTGTTATATATGATTGATTTGCAATAAAATACCTAATTAAAAAAAAGAACATAATTCTTTACAATGAAAGTACCTTGAAGAATTACTTAAGCACACATCAAAAACATTATATTACATAAATCAACCTTTAAAGAATCCATTCTTAAAGAATCTTACATATATTTATCTAAAACAGTGTGTACATAAAAATGTTTCCAAATCAACAAGCAAAAAAACACCAAACATAATGTCTACTAGACAGAGATAGACTTATGAATATACATTATGATCTAAATCACACATACACAAACTTACATATATAACACAACCTCTAGCACGTCCAGTCAACCTCCCTGACATTTCGCCAATTCTGGCCACGCTGTGTTGTTGATCTCAGATTAGCCAAAACAGGACTGCTTATTTTTTTTTTTTTAATCATATCACCCCAAGCAAGGCAGTAATGCCACTGATGCGCAGGGGGCTACGTAAGAGTGAAAAGATTGGAAAAGAGAAAGCCAGAAACCACATCCTAAACAGGGAACATGGGATGAGCCTCTTAACCTGTTCAATAGATGTGGGTGGAGTGTGAACCGGGCGATAGTTTATCATTTGTTTAACAAATGATTACAATCAAACCATTAAGCATTTTGTGTATTGACTCAAAATATCAAGAACGACTGTTTGAAGAATGAAATGAGAACAAAAAAAAGTATTTGTAGAAAAATGAGAAAAGTTCTTACGAATAAATGGAAATAAAAAAATGGTCCATTTTGATAATTTGTTTTTTAGTCAGTACAGTTTGGTTGATTATTGGGAAATGTTTGATTGCTTAAATGGACAGCAGTTAGAATTCTTCAAACTGAAGTCAAAATCAGGTTATGCCATGTAAATCATATCTGCTTGACAAAGAACGGATTGACCAGAATATTGGTTTAAGATAATAGAAAATACACTTAGTTTCAAAGAAGTTGTAGCAAAAAGGTTGTTCAATTTAAAAAAAAAGATGGAGAAATATACAACATTCCACTTGAGGAGGATGGACCAAACTTGCGAGGGATTGATATATGATAAAAAACCAGATTCAAGACCACAACGAGACATTTATATATACATTTATACTAGCAGTATAGCACGGCATTGCTCGGGTGTAATGAAAGCTTTAAAACTAATCCATGGTCCTGGAGCTCAGACTCTTTGGAGGTTGGCATGAAAGACTAAAAAGTAATAGTTGTTTCCAGTTAAAGTGAAACCATAGACTGAAAGAAAAATGAATGGATGTAAGTCAAATTTTGATTTCCTAGTATTGATATCAAATAAGTTTTTTTCATCGTAGACTGAATTTTGTAGGCTAAATAAGTCCTCTGAGTAAATGGTATCATGGTTGAGACTAAGAACTACAATTATACCTACTTAGAGCCAAACCCAAAGCAAAAATTAAAATAAAAGGGCTGAAAAAAATACAGACATACAGGCAGATAAACAGACACACACACACACACAAACATCTTGCTTTATATATATATATAATCAATTTTCTGCACTATTGTAAGAACTGCAACCTTGCAACTTCTGAATATCGTTTCTTATGTCTTTGTCTATGAGTGTATCAAATTTGATTAAAATCAGACGACTCCTTCTATATCCCGATATTTTCGATTATCGATTTTTGATATTTATCGGAGGTACCTTGATACAAAACCTAGCTAAGAACACTCACAGACGTTTATAGTAAAACTGTAAATTTTCAAGAAAATCGGTTCACCTGTTTTGGAGTCTATAGGTAACAGGCACACACAGACACACAAAGTTCCATTTATAAATTAGTTTAGATATACTGAAAAATTACAAGATTACAAGCAAATCAAAATAAGTGACAGAAAAGAAATATCAGTTGGCCGGTATTCAGTAGAATATTCTTGTTATATTATTTCTACAGGACGATCAGTTGGTTAAATTTGGCAGTGTCTCTCCCTCTCTCTCTCTCTCTCTCTCTCTCTGATCATCTTCCTCTTATTTCTAGCAGCAGACAAGTTTTGCAGGCTGACCATATTATTCAAACGGCTTTCAAATCACTTCCCCACTACTTATGACAACTACCATCTCGGTCCAAACACTGGGGCCCCTGACTGATTAAATTCAACTTGCACCCTGATTTTTTTAAACAGCTCTCAGATGTAGGTGAGAAAGACAGGTGTAGGGTTTTCATTTCCCTCACTGTATAACCCTTCTCATCTCTAAATTAAAACAATTACATTAATCCATTTCAACTTCAAACCCCCTCTTATTGTCTGCCTGCTCTTATCCACTGTCTCAGTAGCCCAGTACACAGGAAATTGTCAAGGCCTCATTTCGATCTAGTGTCATCTACTGTCAAAACCCATTAACAGATATTTTGTTTGGAATTACTTTGATGAATTCACTTCAAAAAAATCATTTCGTACTCAATAACTTTACACCTTGTTTTCACTTGTTAACCTTTCTGCTACTATTTTCAACAAAAATAAGTGTATTCACCAATTTTAGTGAAATCTTTTCTCATCTTAAAAATCACTTAAAGTTAATACTAGCCATCTGAAAATAAGGTTACACATAAAGCAATATTTATAGTTTTTCAGTTAGGCTTGAAATCCATTAATTTTGTGAAGTTTTGGAGGAATGTATAGTCTCCCTTTGAAGTCAAAATAGCATAAATGATACTAATATTTATTAAACATGTCATATGCATGTGAAGCGTCATCAATCAGTGAAAACCAAATAGCACAAAAATTAAAAATACCAGGATTTCTTTCTTCATTTTCTCCATCTCTTATTTTCTGATGGAGTTTTAATAAAAGCAAAACATGTTAGATTGACAAATGCTTCCCGTATTTTCTTTATCTTATCAAGTTTTATAGAACATCCATTTTTATATATCAAAAGATTACAATTTTCTAATAATGATATCATTTTTTCTTGCTCATCACAAAATATTAAATGGAACAAAATCACTGAAAATTTATGATAATTTCACTTACTTTAATGGTGTTTTAGATAAGGGACATACGATAATATCAAGCATTTTGACATCAAATGTTTGTGTTGAATTTTTGCTGCTGCTGAAGTATATATTCGCAGTGGAGAATTTTTTTGAGAGGACAATTCTGCCTTGTCCTGAAAGTTATAAAAAAATTTTTCTTTTAAATTCAAATTAATTAGTGTAAGATCAAGAAATAAAAAATGAAAAATCTCTTTCAAATTAAGATTGCAACAATGAAAAGTAATTTCTGTAATGATGTGCTTGAAAGCACATCATTATAGAAATTTTCAGTAATGCAAATCTGGAAAATGGTTGCATTCCAGAGCACTCAGCCAAGATCAAGTTCTTACAAAGCCAGTTCATAACAATTTAAACCACTAAAGGTATTCAAATCATTACAACAGATGCAGTGTTCAAAGTTAAGAATAAGAAAATACGTCTGTTTAGGTGCAACATTATGGTTGGAACATCAATGTAGAAGAGGTGCAATCTTAATCTTATCTTGACAAGTGTTTTGGTTTAATAGCCTGCAGATTGGGTTTTTTAGATGACATCTTCTTCTTCTTCTATGTGCCTTGTCCCTTCAGGACGTAGGCGTTCATGGCCTTCCACATTTCCCTATCCCTGGTGGCTCTGAGCATGCCTTCTCCTGTTACACCATGCAATCCTCGTTCCATCATCCACCTGATTAGGTCCTTCAAATATGTTATCTGTTGCTTTTCCGTCTCTTTTTCCCTCTATCTGGCCTGTTAGTATCAGATTCTCCAAGCCCTTCTTCCTCAATGTGTGTCCCAGAAACTTCAGCTGTCTCTTCCTGATGCTCAGTATTAATTTCCTTTTTGTTTTCATCATTTCCAAGACCTCATCATTGCTCACATGCTCGATCCATGATATTCACAGCATCCTTCTGTAGAACCACATTTCAGTTGCTTCAAGTTTTTCCTTCATCTTTGATGGTATTGTTCAGCATTCACTGCCATATTGAAGGATGAACATCACGTAACAATCCAGCGAAATTGTCCTGTTTCTTAATACCTTACTCAACTTCTGGAATGCTTCCTTCGCCATGCCAATTCACCCTTGGATCTCTGTGTCGCACTTTTCGTCTTCTGTTATAACGCTTTTGAGTGAAAAGGAACAAGAGAACAAGCAGGTAAAAGAAAACAAAAATTGATTATTTATGGTTCAATCAGTTAAGTGACACACACAATACCTGCTTGGACGGTCATGTCTCTTGATTCTTGACTAAGCTGAAGATTTTCCGCAGGAGACTATAAGACCCGGTCCGTCCTGCAATTCAACCTATACCAGTCCCAAGGGTATTTATATGGACTTAGCTCACTGGTGCCCCCTATATATGAATTTAGTTGAACCACAAGATTAGCAACTAGGTCACACCCTTTCACTTTGAAACCAATAAAATGTAAACGCAAATTCTACTCTAGCAGCTTCTTTACTCGTATTTCCCACCTTTGGAATTCCTTCCGTTTACTTGCTTCCCCAACAAATACAATCTTGTTGGTCTGTAAATTGGTAAGACTAGGCCATTTTAATTTTTTTCTTTTTTTTGGCACATGAAGCATTAGAAAGATTCCAGTGTGGATAAGTAATGTTACAAGTGTACTCAAATGACAATATTTCTGATATAAAGATCTCTCTCTCTCTCTCTATATATATATATATATATATATATACATATACTAGCAGAATAGCCCAGCATTGCTCGGGTGTAATGAAAGCTTTAAAACTAATCCATGGTCCTGGAGCTCAGACTCTTTGGAGGTTGGCATGAAAGACTAAAAAGCAATGATTGTTTCCAGTTAAAGCAAAACTGTAGACTGAAAGAAAAATGAATGGATGTAAGTCAAATTTTGATTTCCTGGCAGTGATATCAAATAAGATTTTTTCGTCGTAAACTGAGTTTTGAAGGCTAAATAAGTCCTCTGAGTAAATGGTATCATGGCTGAGACTAAGAACTACAATTATACCTACTTAAAGCTAAACCTGAAGCAAAAACTAAAAAAATACAGACATATAAACAGACACACACGAAAACATCTTGCCTTATATATATATATATATATATATTGTTTGAACATTATTTTTTATCGATACTCGTATTTAAGTCGATATTCTGTTTTTAATGAAACCATATTAATACTGTTTCATCAAAAACTGAATATCTACTTAAATACGAATATCGATAAAAAATAATGTTCAAACAATTCATTTCAAATTGTCGGTTGCTTATAACCAAGTTTCGTTAAAATTCGTTGATTTCTGTAATATATATTATTGATTTTCTGCACTATTGTAAGAACTGCAACCATGAAACTTCTGAATATCATTTCTTATGTCTTTGTCTATGAGTGTATCAAATTTGATTAAAATCGGACCAGTCCTTCTATAACCCGATTTGTTCAATTATCGATTTTCGATATTTATCAGGGGTTCCTCAACACAAAACCTAGCTAAGAACACTCGCAGACGCTTATATACTCCCGATCAAAAATTTAAGACCACTTAAAAATCTTTAAAAAGAATTTTTTTTTTATGGATAGATTTTAAACTCCTCCCACTTAAGGTTACCAATACTACAATCTAAAAGGTTATGGAAACAAAAAGCTACATTCCAAACATTTTATTTAGAAATTTACATTTTTATAAAATAAGGTGATTTACACATGATCAAAATTATAAGACCAGAGACAAAAATTCTATGAAATTGTACAAAAAGTGTATGAATTGGGTTCAACACACGCACACAGACACACACAAAGTTCCATTTATAAATAAGTTTATATATATATATATATATATATATATATATATATATATATACACACACACACACACACACACACACACCATAATCTTAGAAAATAAAATTTCTGTAATCTTTTCTTTCCAGGAGTACTGCTTTATCAATGTATGATCGTGGCTCTCTACAGAATCTTGTCTTTTGTAATTCCAAACAATTTTTATACTCATGTACAAGCCAACTTCAAGTAATCCCGTCAGAAAAAAAATTACCTCTGTATAGAGCAACCAAACTAGCATGATTTTTTTTAACCTCTTCAAAAATGACTTGTGCATAGTGTCCCACCTACTTTTTGCATAAAAAATGATCATAAAAACTCACACTATACTCAAGTATATACAGTAATAATTTAATCCCAAGCAAGGCAATAAAGCCACTAAGACACAAAGAGTTACTGAGTGTGAGAGAATATAAGAAAAAAATGCTATTAAGGAGAGAAAACAACAAAATAATAGGAATTAAGACAGAAAATTTTGTTGACTTGGAAATAAGTTCTACAAGTAAGTAGTTTAAGAGAAGATACTGTTAGCATAGAACTTACAGTTATTTTGAGCCATTTTAAATTTGAAATATACTTTAGCCTACCTCTCTGTCTCTACTCTGCCATTTAGTCATACAAACTTGTTGGCTAGTTTACACACTGCTCACAATATCATATGGGTGTCAAATTCTCCAGGCCTTCTTTTCTCATTATGTGCCCCAGAAATTCCAACTGTGTCTTTCTGGTTTAAAGTAGTAGTGTTCTTCAAATTCCAATTTTCATTAATGCTTTCTTCTTGCTCACATGTTCATTTCATGGTATTCATTTCATCTGTACATAGAACTACATCTCTTATTTCAAGCCTCTTCTTCATCTGTACATGGCATTATGTTTAACAATTCAATATTATCGTGCCTACTTCAGACTTTCAAGTGGTTTGTTTTCTATTAGAATAAATATTCAAAATAAATTTACTTGTGGAATTTGCTTTTTACAAACTTTGAAAATCAATAAAAATTAAAATGATTGCTACAAAATGAATTTGGTTTGGTTGTTTTTGTTAAGCAACATATCAACCTGTATAGGTTATTTAATGCTGAAATCTAAATATTTTATATGCATTTTTATGGCTTCAACTACAGATATTTTGGAAATAATTTTAGACTTTCAGGGTAAATATATGTTTTTTAGATATACAGTTTGTAAATGATAAAATATCTTGCTGGTGAGAAATCAGGGAGCTGAGTTCGAATTCCAGTTGAATTTATTGCATTTACTTACGCGCAAATACCCTTGGGAAAGCTATTAATCTGTCTCTTCCTTCTAGTTATGGGTTAAATAACAGGACAGATTGGGTTCTATAGCCTTGGCTGGCAACCAGTCTACTGCAGAAAGCAATGGCAACCTTCTGCGGGATAATCTTCTGCCTAGTCAGTCATGTCTCTTTCGAGACATGATCACCCAAGCGTGTTTCACATATGGCACTTAACTGACTGACTAGTTTGTAGTGTACCAAAATTTTAAACGTGTTAGAAAAGATTAAAAATTTTAGATATTAATTTAAAAATACTTTGATCTTTCTTCTTAATAACAACATAAACGAAGCCTTTTTTCTTCATACAATGCTGTCTTTAGGATGTGCGTTGTGGTACAGTGGATATCGGCTCGGAACGAGAAACCGGGGAGCCGAGTTCGAATTCCAGTTGAATCTATTGGATTCACTTACACGCAAATACCCTTGGGAAAGGTATTAATGCATCTCTGCCTTCCAGTTATGAGTTAAATAACAGAACAGATTGGGTTCTATAGCTTTGGCTGGCAACCAGTCTACTGCAGAAAGTAATGACAACTTACTGCAGGATAATCTTCTGCCTAGTCAGTAATGTCTCGAAAAAGACATGATTGCCCAAGAGTGTATCACGTATGGCACTTAACTGACTGACTGATTGTTTGATTGTTATTTTTACTTTAAAAATATATTGTTAGTCATTTTTATTATAAAAATGTATTCCTGTACTTTCCTAGTGTTTTAATTTCTGTTTGGATGTTCACCATTTGCTCATAGCTGGGACCCTAACAAGTGATAGCACCCTGAATGATGGTGAACCTGGGAACAACAGTAATTAACAGGTGATTCCCCACTTCTCAAAACTGCCAATCTCCCAATGAAAGACCTTGCAGCCAAATGTTGTTTATCATCATTATTCAAAACAATGTTTGAGTTGAATTTCAGTTTTTAGAATTTTAGATGATTTATCTTCCAAAAATCAAATGCAAATTTCTTGATATTAAATATTAAAACTCTAAGGAATCTTTCTTCCATTATGAAAAGTTATGCACTGGAAAAAGACAAAAGCTAAAAAGTTCGCTTTCTATTCATGAGGCCCAAGTACGAATCTATGGTTGATTTGTCAGGAATCTGACTTCTTGATAATATTGAACTAGGGAGGTGATTGCAGCATGTAGCACTTTCGGAAAGTGCTTGAAAACCATACTATACTTGTGAGTGAAATTGGGCAGATCGTTGTGCTAATGGGAAGTTACAGGGTTTGAGCATACTAACTTTGTTCAAACTGTTGATTAAACCAGACAATGAGTTCACTCCCAAAAACTATAACAAAGACCAAATCAGCATAGCTGTAACATAAAACATAGGTGGGCTCTGTGGATGTTGAACAAACATCTGCAACATGGATTGGCTAGCTACCCTAGTAGAAAGAAATATTTTGGTAGAAGCATTTCTTATCATATTACTGTGTGGGTAGCACTATAGTTATTGGCACAGAAAATGGAATCAGCAAGTTGAATTCAAATTCTAGTATAGTTTACAGTGTTTGCTTTTGTACAAATGCCCTCGAGGAAAGGCCTGAATCTATCTCTTCTCCCCAACAGCTATAGGTTAAAGAAGGGTAGTCTGTGATGTCTGGCTCTGGATAGTATCCTGTCTAGGAAGATGAACTAGTCTGAATTCAAAAACTATAGAGAATGAAATGGATAAAAATTTTACCATCTACTTTATAAAAGACATAGTGTAGGAAATTCAATCATGCAAGTTTTTTTTTATATTAAACATCTGAATGTATGAATTCCAAATGCTAAAAAACTACAAAAAAAGAAAACAAGGTTATGTCTGTTAAATAAATCATTACTATTTACAAATATATGTATATTTTCTTTTTTTTTTACAATGTTCACTTTGTACAAGACCCGGAGGTGGGGACCACTCAAGATAGAGGGTTACATAGTAAGAGATACAACTTATGCGGATATGTGTGGAAGATAGCAGTTAACCTTAGACTTGAACAGATTAAAATTGTAGTAATCGAGGAAGCAGTCTCTTGGAAGTTGGTACCACAAGGCAGCAGTTTGTACAAAGAAGCTTCTTGAATGTAACTTTTATCTTACCAGGTGGATATGAAGGTAATGAGGGTGATTCACTACACTGTGCATGGGTTTTAGCCATGAAGGTTAGGAACTAAGGAGTGTAGTTCATTGGAATACTCTACATGGAAATAGTGACAGAGCAGTGAGAGGCTTGTGATGTCTTGTCTGTGAGAAAGACGTTGCAGAATGGAAAAGAATTAGTCTCCTACAAGGATACGGAGTTGTTTTTGGACTCTAGCAAGAGAGGAAAATGAAGACTGGGCAGCTCTTGCTCCATTTTCAACCTGAGGGGCCAGGTACCTGCTGTGACTGTACAAGGAACTGACCATTTTCCCAGCATCTTTAGTGATAGATTATATGTATGAGTTCCACTTAAGGTTTGAGTTGAGTTTAAGTCTCAATATATACTGAAGGCACTGGAGCTCCCTGGGGGAATATTCATCTATCAAGATTAGTGAAAGTTTCAGGTCTAATCAGTGATGGTGGAAGATCATTAGTTTGCAGTGATGGTGGAAGGTCATTAGTTTGCAGTGATGGTGGAAGGTCATTAGTTTGATATTTAAAGGCACTGACTGTGACCGGCCAGTTTTTTTTTCTACTGAGCTGCTAGAATTAGGTTAAAGAAAAGATCACCTGCCAAGCTCTGGTCATCAAGGACTATGGAGGTGCATCCATATACTGTTACATCAGCAGCATAGATATTCACAAATAACTGGTGTATAGGCAAATCATTTATATAGAGGAAGAAGAGGGTTGGATTAAAAAGTGAACCTTGGAAGATGTCTGCATTTATTGTCTGGGATTCAGAGGACTTGCCATTTACATTACCTTCATGGACCAACTTGTTAGGAATGACTTTATAATAAAGAAGACCCTTCCAGTGACTCCATGGCTAGAGTACTTGAGCAGTAATGATATATGATGCACCTTATCAAAGATTGTTGAAATATCTAATGCAACCATCCTTGAGATATATTTGTTGTCGATTGTTTCACTAAATAAGTGACTAATCACAGTTAGGATATCAGCAGTGGACTGGGTAGATTGAAATCCATACTGTTCATTGCTTAGGAGGTAGTACTTATTGAGTAATCAACAACCTTTTTGATGATTACATCTTCAAAGAGTTTGCTGATGACACTGTGAAGACCCACATTCTTGAAAACCAAAGAATATACTTGACACTTTCTACAGACTTGGGAAGGATTGGAAGGGGCCATTTATAATAGTAGGCACTGATGCTCTGCCTTTATTTTGAATTTGGTTAGAGATATTCTAGAACTTTAGGAATGCAATTTGTTTGCTTTCAACCTTGGCCTGGACTGCTCAAGCATAGCTACACCTTGCATTTTCTAGAACTCTCTTGCAGTGGTTATGAGTAGTTCTGAATACAGCAGGTGTCTTACTACACCACTCCCTGTGATAGGTATTGTAGTAGTTGGTTACAATGAACTATGGCTGCAGAACATAAGGGGGTGAACCCGGTTTGGTTGTTTAGCTTCTGCTGGAGATTTTTCCAGCAAAGTGTTTGAAGAAGGCTGAGAGAAGAAGCTTCTGCCATGTAAGATCTGAAGCTGTCCTAGTCTGCTTTCAAGTACCAAATATCATTCTCTGGATCAGTCTACCAGGAGATGTCTTTGGTTTAACATCAACTTTGACACTGACTAGGGAGGGTTCTTGAGTTCAAAGCAGGAGTAAGACTTCTGCAAGGCATTTTTAGGGGCAGGATGTGGGGAAGAAGTCAAAAAAATTCACTTGACGTCACATCACATCTGAAATATAGGAGGGTTTTTCAATGATCTACATTAGGCCATAGACAATGAAGAACACTGATAACCCAATAACACATCACACAATAAGTCCCGGGCCTGACATATAGATGGTGCCACTAATAAAAATCCACATGATTTTTATGAAGTACTAACCTTCAAATGGCATGTGACAAAATTTGGGCTCAATTGGATTATAAGTTTACAAATTATTTAAGTGAAGCTACTGTTGCAAATTTTCAAAACAATGGAAAAATCTGAATTTCATGTGTTGATAAAGCATTGCTTTCTGATGGGAAAAATACTGTTTAAGCAAAGCAATTGCTTGATAAGTGTTATTCGGACTCTGCTCCATTAGAAACAATGGTTAAGAGGTGGTATGCTGACTTTAAATGCAGTCATACTGACACAAATAATGCTAAAAGCTCAGTTCACCCAAAATCAGCAGTTGTCCTGGAAAACACAAAAAAAAAACCCAAAAATTGCAAACTCATTTTGGCCAATTGTAAATTGAAGTTGCATGAGATAGCAGAGAAGTTGAACATATCAGAAGGCAGTGTATTCACCATTTTGCATGAACATTTGTCCATGTGAGAGCTGTGTTCAAAGTGGGTGCCATGTTTGCTCACAGTCAATCAAAAAACAACAATGTGTTGACTATTCAGAGCGCTGTTTGCAACTGTTTCAATGCAACAAGAAAGAGTTTTGCGTAAATATGTGACAATGGATGAAACATGGATCCACCACTTCACTGCGGAGTCAAATCAGCAGTCAGTTTAGTGGATAGCAGCAGGTGAAAGCCGTCCAAAGTGACCAAAGATGCAAACATCAGCAAGCAATGTTTTGATCCTCGTATTTTGGGATATACAAGGTATTTTGTTCATTGATTACCTTGAGAAAGGAAGAATCAACAATAGCAAATATTATATAGCTTTATTGAAGCATTTGAAGAAAGAAATTGCCAAAAAAAAGTGTAACAAATAAAGAAGAAAAGTGATCTTTCACCAAGACAAAGCACCATGTCAAAAGTCGATTGCAACGATGGCAAAATTACATGAAACACATTTTGAATTGCTTCTGCATCCACACTATTCTCCAGATCTGATCACCAACGACTACTGGCTGTTTGCAGACCTCAAAAGAATGCTCCAAGGTAAAGATTTGGCTCTAATGAAGAAGTGATATTGAAAACTGAGGCGTATTTGAGACAAATCATTCTACATAAAAGGCATTGAATTGTTAGAGAAGTGTTGGAATCAGTGTATCATCCTAGAAGGAGACTATCTTTATGAATAAAGTCAAATTTTGTCTAAAAATTGTTGCTTTATTAGTTGGGCCTGGGATTTATTGAGTCATGTGTTATCTGCATTCTTCATCAGTTTTGTTGAATGAACTAATCACTCTTTGGAAGTCACCACAAATATAAAAGTTAACTAAGGAAAATTCAGTGATGATATAATCAATCCTCATCTCAGATATTTAGTCGAACATTAAAATTCCATCATCCTGAGAAAGATAACAGGTGAAAATGAAGGTGGTACTGTGAATAAATGTAATGTGGAAGCAGATATATGGGAAAACAGTCTTCTTTTTTGGGGTCTCTGCCACAGGAAAACATGTCCTTAATGTAAGCATCAAGCCTGTGGCTGTGGTGCATTTGACTGTCCTAGTTAGTTATTAGCAGTGAGTAGCCTGGAATTGTGAGCTCCTGCAGTGAGATAGAGTTTTAAAACCAGTTTCGAATAGGAATAAGAGGCCAGACTCGGAATCTAGTAGCTGGTGTTCAACTTTTGTAAAGTTAGGACGTAGATTCTTCACAGTGGAGAAGGTGAAGTTGGCTCAGATTTTATTTTTGTGATGTTGGGTTTGAACATTTTGTTCGATTTAGTTGCATTCATATGTAGGTAATAATGATTTTAGTAGAATACAAAGTTGTGAGACAGTCATATTCACAGGAGATGCCTGGGTTTATAACACAGATTGTATCATCTGAAAATACAGCTATAACAGTATTTTTCAACATGAGATCAGGAAGCCCCACCAAAAACTATTGTGTGGCTCAGAACCCATTCACCAAATTGCAGTACCATAGTAATATTATATACCTGCAGATGAGAAAGCCTCCTTAAAAGCTTAGATCTCTGTCAGGTGGATGACACCAAAACCTAGAAAAGTTTTACCTCCGGCACTCTTAATGAAAAGACAAAAGAATCAAAGAAATAAGATACAGGCATGTTACCCTGGGTGTACATGTCACATCTACTCAGAATTCAAGGCAACAGAACTTCTTGAGTCAGAAATATCATATCAGTCTGAGGCACTATGTGGGCTTTGTTCAATCGGGAGTACCTACATGGCTGAGTGGTCACAGCAAATCTAATGACGATTTTCTCTACTGAACACATGTTCAAATCCTCTCCACCTATACATATATTTGTAACAAGATTTCTCAAATATTCAAGCCAATAGATGTAAATATATAAATACACTGTTTAATAATAAAGACAGAGTATCTACTCAAATATGAGTATTTACTAAAAAGTAATGTTTAAACAAATAAATAAAAAATACAAAATATTAGTTTTGATTGGGACTGCCAATTCTTGTTGTTGAATTATGTTAAAGCAACTCTAATGGTGAAAAATTAGAAGCTGTAATATTTTGGTATCTTTGTGGGTATAATTGACAAAGAAGTGGATACAAATATTAGCGTTGAGAGGAATATTTTATTTTTTTATTTTTACATACTTTCATGTTAAGTGTCTGCTGGTAACAGAACACATGTTGCCTGCTTAGAAGCCAGAGAGGGACTGGCCAATCCTTTAGGTCAAGCATGGGTCAGGGAGATAGAGAGAGTAGGGGGAAAGAGAAATAGTAGCAGAGAAAGAAAAGGGAATAGATTTGGGTATCTTAGTTCTTGGGAGTTATTTAGAGACAGAGAGGGTAAAAGAAACAATGTATTCTCTGCATGGTAGTAGTATCTGACCTGAGGTCATTTTGGTTCATTCCTACAAAGCCCTTAAATCTTGTTTTTTTTTTTTTTTTTAATGGGTGAAATATTGGGTTGGATTTACATGCAGGCTGCAGGGCTTATTAGCTGTGGTAATGAAGGATTAAGTAGCAATAGAGATGAAAAGGGTGTTGCTCATTTGTAAACCATAGTAGTCGTAATGGCTACTAAGGATTTATTTTTTTTTTTTTTGCATGTGTTGGAAAACAATTGCTGACTTAGAGATAATCTTGTCCAGATAGTTGTATGATGTGTAGATTTTTGAAATTTTTCTTTTTACATGACAAATTTGTCAGAATAAATTATTATTATTAATATTATTATTATTATTATTATTATTATTATTAATGCAAAAAAGAAAATTTTGTGTCCACGAGAATGGTACGATAGATAGAGAAGTTGGTTGACTTAGTTTCTCCCTGGCTCTTAGTTTTAAAGTGTCTAGTTGAGTTTTAGTTCTGTGTTCATATCGTGTTATCACTTGTAAAAAGAGTTGCATATGGCTGTGCCGCCAACAGAAGTTAAATCATAAATGTCAGTGGACAGCAATAACAAAACAAAACAAAGAATTGAGTAATAAATGAATCGCCAATATTTATTGATGCACGTGAGTACAAAGATGCGAAGGTATGAGAGTATGGTTAACCACAAGTCAGCCTAACGTTGAGTGAGGGAGCTAAATCACCTTTTTGATGAGATGGCTACCAAACATATCCGAACTCTATGCTTCAGAAGTAAGAAGAGAACGATAATATTCTTTCTAGAAGTGGGGGTCATGAAATTCACGTGTGAGCAAAAACTCTTTCTTCGGTTTCCTGTTGCATCATGGGAAAATGAAATTTTTTAAAATTATTATTTTATTTATATTTTCCCACAAACTCTTCTTAAAAATAGAAAGAAATTTTCGTCTGACAAGAAGCAGTGTAGTCGCAAAAAAAATGAATAAAATAACAATTGTCAAAACAGAAATACTCACTTGATACAATCCTAGGCACTGAAGTGAATATCATTTTAAATAATTTAATTTTGCAAGTAACAAATTTTAGTGATGAAATAATGTTAAAGTTTAAGGGATAAATTGAAAGCAGAAAAAATCATAATTACGAAATAAACAGGAGCACATGTTACGGCTAAATGTAACTCTCTTAAGAAAAGAGTTACAATGTTAACCTCCAGTTGCTTCCCTTGCATCGACAAACTGAAATGGCGAAATTGTTTGATCAGTTTCATAAATACTTTATAAATAAAAGAAAACTACACTATTTTATTAGAATTAATGACACGTTATATATGAATGTAATATAACTATATATTTCATATATAACGTGTAATCAATAATTAAAAATAAAATATTTCTGAATAAATTACCGGAAAGAAATTGTTCTTTGGAAATAACGTGCCATGAAAAATTGTCAATATTATTTAATTTAATTTAATTTAACAAAGTAACGGAATCAATTCTTTAAAATATGCATATATTTCGTTATTTAATATTTTGGTATCGCTTCGTCGCACAGTAGTAGTAGTAACTGTAGTAAAACAACAACAACAACAACAACAATAATAATAATAATAATAATAATAAAAAGAAGAAAAAGAAGACGATGAAGAAGAGGAAGAGGAAGAAGAATTTATGATTATTTATTTACCTTAGTGTAGAGTGTAATGGTAAATTGAAATAGTATAGAAAGGGAAACAGGCGAGACGAATTCAAATTTTCCCCTTGTCTTTTGCGTTCGCTCTCGCACTAATTTCGTTCGGCAATGAATCCATCCATCTTTTCACTTTACAGTTATGGGGTAGACTGTACTCTGTAAATCTGAGTGGCAATCAATTTAAGAGAAAGTCAACTAAGAATTCAGATATGGAAAGGATACTAAGGGGATGTGCGTTGTGGTACAGTGGATATCGGCTCGGAACGAGAAACCAGGGAGCCGAGTTCGAATTCCAGTTGAATCCATTATATTCACTTTATTTATATTCGCAAATACCCTTGGGAAAGGTATTAATCCGTCTCTTCCTTCCAGTTATGGGTTAAATAGCAGGACAGATTGGGTTCTATAGTCTTGGTCGGCAACCAGTCTACCGCAGAAAACAATGGCAACCTACTGCGGGATAATCTTCTGCCCAGTCAGTCATGTCTCTTTCGAGACATGATCGCCCAAGCGTATATCACGTATGGCACTTAATTGACTGACTAAGGGAAACAACTCTGCTATTTTTCCGAGTAAGTTATGGCAAAATTACAGATAAAATTTATAAAAATAAAAAATGCAAACCATGTTGGAACATAATCGCCTCACAGCTCGGGATTTAAAAATTATATAATATCCGTGCCTACATTAATTCGCTGAAAAACAGTACATTATCGAGAAAAAAAAGCACAACACATTATAAAAACAATGTTTTTCCGTCAAAATGTTTGTTAAGAGGAAAGAGCAGTACTCTAATTTTCATTAATTTTTTTTAATTTTTTAATCTTTCTAACAAGTTCGAAACTTTGGTAAAAACCTTGTTTTTTTTTTTGTTTTGTTTTGTTTTTTTTGTTTGTCATCAGCAGTTAACCAAACTGTTACCAGATTTTACTATGGATAATGTAATATTTCGAAACTCATTTGTTTCCGTTGAAAAACACATTAATTTTGAAATTCTTGCAAAAATCAAATAATTGTCGGATTATAATGAGATTTTCAGAATTTATGTACAAATGAATTAAATTGATTTTTAAATTATGACTTTTTGAAAACATTCGTAAAAATATATTTCTTTAGATCTATTACCGCAACGACACGTAAATTCATGAAATTTCAAGAAATTAAAGTTTGATCGAAAATTGGTTTTTCTAGTTAAACGCAGGAATCCTGAAGCATCTCTCTCTCTCTCTCTCTCTCTCTCTATATATATATATATATATATATATATATATATATATATATATATATATTCATCGCAAAAATGTTTACATTTGTTGACATTGCGATACATTTCAGAACAGATATTTTGTTATATAGGCTTGATTAAAACCTCGTTTAGACTGGGGGTCATTCGTGGTCGAGAGGTCTTGTGGTGATACCACCAACCGAGCAAACCGGGTGTTGGCACTAAGCCGACCAGAAAGATAATGAATAAAAAGTCGTCGTACGCAAGTGGATTCGCGCAGATGTTCCGGTTGAAAAATAAACATTAATCAAATATCAAATTACCATTTTTATTTATCAGCCAATGAGAAGCCCGGATCCAAATACAAGGATGAAATGCGAAATGACCAGCATTTTGAGCCAGAAGGAAAAATATAAAAGCCGTGACAAAAAGCACCCAGACAGACAGGCACAGTCAGAGGAGAAGAGTGTAATTAGTTTCTTCCTTGACATATGTCGAGCGGCTACTATGTTTGTCTCCTTCTTCCTGCCTTGTTCTCAAAGTACTAACTGACCTTTTCTAAGACATTCCACAAACCAACTTGCTGACGTAGTGACCTTAGAAACGGCAACTTGATAATGAACATTAATCATACTACCCAGCTTTTTACCTTTCAGCGTTATATCTTCCTTGAACATTCTTTTATCTCCTTCAGCTCATTATTATCCGCCATAAACTCTTTCTATCTTCGTTGAACCTTTATTCCAAGTATTGTTTTAATTGTAAAACATTAATTGAAATGTATTTATGCATAAATGTTATTTTACACTCAAAATTGCCTTTCTTGAATTTATAATCTTTTATGAATTATAGTGGGCTATCTTCCCACAAGGCCAAATTCCGTTAACCTACTACGGAATCCTACTACCCCTCAGTACAAATGAAATAAGAGAAGAGATACCCGCTATAAAGTGGTAAACCCCGACGTAAAATGAATACGCATAACGCAACATTCTCCCTCGAACACACATAAAGGCATTTCCACCAAATAAATTGGTATTCTCCAACGTTACACCAGATAACCTGGCGAACCTGAAGTTCCCCAGATAAACTGGTAACCAACACGTGGATTTTAACACACACACATATATATATATACACAAAAAAAAACTTTGGACTTTTAGCGAAATTTGGATATTTCTCTGCAACAAATTCACCATGGCAACCGACGCTGAAGAAACAATGAACTCAAACCAACCAATTCAAGCTGTTTCAATAAAACCGCCGAACTTTCTCGAATCGAATGTAACGGCTTGGTTTGCTATAATGGAGGTGCAATTTAATATTGCAAATATCAGACAGCCTCACCAAAATTTTTTCAATATTCTGGTAGCACTCCCCGTGGATCTAGTAGGAAAAATAAAACCTGCTATATTACAATCAAAAGACTACGACGCACTGAAAGAATCAGTGACGGGCGCATATGAAAAATCAAAACCGGAGATGTTGGATAAACTAATGTCATCAGCAAAAGTAACTGGCCGTCCATCTGTGTACTTGAATGAACTCGTGGCACTAGCAGGTCAAATTGGCGTAGGGGAAGATACAAATTTATACAAGCCCTACCCCACTCTATCAAGCCTGTAGTAGCAGCACAGGCTGACTTAGATACAAACCGACTTGGGAAAATGACGGACGACCTACTGCTATATTTTAATTCGCAAGATTCCGCCTACATTCAACAGGTTACAGAGAAGAAAAAAGACGAAACAAAAAGGACACACGGCTGTTCCCATAATGAAAAAATATTCCCCGCCAGCGTTCGCCCTTTCAACAAGAACTAAAAACCCCAAATTTGCCGAGCGCATTTATATTTTGCGGAACGTGCAAAATTTTGCAAACCGTGGTGCAGGTGGCCTAACAAAAGTAATCTTCAAATGCAACCCAGCTCTCGCCCAACTTCACCAATTCCTCGTGGGAATTCGGAAAACTACCTAGGCGAGAGATGTTAGCTTCCATTTCCTCGCCGCTTCTTGTTGTAGCCGCACGGTTAGGAGCTGAGAGAATAAATTTTATTGTGGATACAGGAGCTGCTGTATTTATACTACCAAAAAGATACTTAAACGGAGCCGTTATCTACCCAACCAATATCTCCTTAGTATCAGCTAACGAAAAAAAATTGAATGCTCAGGACAAGTGGTACTAAATCTAACCCTACAAAAACTGAGACGGGAATTCACCTGGACATTTATAGTAGCCGAAACTGCTCAGCCACTCCTAGGGTATGACTTCCTAAACAATTTCGGATTAGTGGTGGATTGCAAAAATAACAAACTAGTCGATAAAATGACTAACAGACAATCGAACGCGCATCCATCATCTATTATAATGTATATAGATGTAGTACCGAACAAAAATGACAACAAAACAGTGAGAACAATCCTGGGAAAATATCATAAATTCATTTCTCCTCATCGCGACACAAATGCGACGAAACCAAAAATATATCACAGGATAGAAACTGGTAGCAATCCTCCTACCTTCTCCAGAACCAGACAGCTATCAGCTCAGAGATGTGATATCGCAAAAGAGGAATTTAAGAAACTACTAAAAGCAGGAATAATTTCCCCCTCGAATTCAGAATGGAGCTCAGCTTTACACATGGTACCGAAGGCAGACGGCACATACAGACCTGTCGGCGATTATAGACACCTAAATACAAGAACAAAAGCCGATCGATACCAAGTGCCAAACCTAAATTCCTTGGCTTCAAAACTGCATAACAAAAAATTCTTCTCAAAAATAGACCTGTCGTCTGCTTATCACCAGATACCAGTGCACCCGGATGATATCTGTAAAACAGCCATCTCTACCCCTTTCGGGTTATTTGAATACAACTACATGCCTTTCGGACTACAGAACGCATCATGCACTTTTCAAAGAATGATGGACAATATATTCCGCGATACCGATTATACATTTGTGTATATCGATGATATCCTGATCTTCTCAGAAGACGAAGAAGCACATTCCAAACATATCGACCAAGTCCTACAAAAACTAAGTGAGTACGACTTTAAAATTTGTCTTTCCAAATGCACATTTAGTGCTAATGAGTTTGACTTTTTAGGTTTTCACATTTCATCTAATGGTCTCAGACCCAGTTCTAAAAAGATAAATGAACTAAGTGAGTTTCCTCAACCAAACGATTCAAAATCACTATGCCATTTCCTTGGAATGGCGAATTTTTATAGGAAACTTGTGCCGAATAGAAAAAATATGCCTAAACCAAAATTCAAAATCTTTAACTTTAACAAAGGAAGAAGTCGAATCTTTTAAAAACATAAAAAACATTTTAGCAAATATAACCGTTCTAGCTTTCCCCAATTCGAAAACTAACAATTATCAGCTAGTAACAGATAGTTCAAACTATGCGGTGGGTGCAGCACTTCACCAAATGATTGACAACCACCCCATCCCCATAGGCTTCTTTTCAAAGAAATTATTCCAGACCCAGCAGAAATATTCTACTTTCGACAGAGAACTATTAGCTGCCTATCTAGCAGTTCTTCACTTTAAACATCTAATAGAAGGCAGAAATGTAATGTTGCTGACGGACTACAAGCCACTTTGCAGTGCTTTTAAAAGCCAATCCTCTCTAAAATCTGACAGACAACAGCGTCACCTCTGTTTTATCAGTGAATATGTGAATGATATTTCATACATAAGAGGATCGCAAAACATAGTAGCTGACTGTTTATCAAGACCTGTAAATGCTATAACTACTGATGTGTGTGACTTACAGGAAATAATGAAGCATCAAGCTACTGACAATGAAATCCAAACATTCAAAGACCAACTGAAAACATATACAATAAATAAAAAGGACACTATATTATGCGACATGTCATTACCTTTCCCACAACCTTTTGTGACAGAAAAGCTCAGAAAATCGGTATTCGACAGTTTGCATAACCTGTCACACCCGGGAATAACAGCTTCCAGAAAAATGATAAAATCCCGATATTATTGGCCGAATATGGACAAATCAATAAAAGTTTGGTGCACAGAATGCCAGCACTGCCAACAAGCAAAAGTCATAAGACACACGAAGAGCGAAGTAAGTCCATTCGAATTACCTTCTAGCCGTTTTCAAACTGTACATGTTGACATTGTCGGTCCCTTACCACCAGTAAAAAAAACCAAACGGACCCTTACTTTTCACCTTACCGATATTTATTGACATGCATCGACAGAAACACGAGGTGGATAGAAGCATGCCCAATAACGGAAATTACGGCGAAATCTATATCAATGGCCTTTGTCATCTGTGCATCACCCGATTCGGTGTTCCTCTTTATGTCGTTACGGACAGAGGAAGCCAATTTGAATCTGAATTATTCACAGAAATATCAAAGATAATAGGCTTTCACCGATTAAGAACAACAGCCTACCATCCACAAACAAACGGACTAGTAGAGAGAGCTCACAGAACCCTAAAAACTGCTATAATAGCCAGGAAAGAATCATGGTTATCAGCTCTCCCTATAGTTCTGCTAGGAATGAGAATAACTCCCAACGAATCAAACTATTCTCCATTTACCGCAGTAACGGGAACTCACGCACAAATTCCCCGATTACTGATCGACCCTAACAAGAACGAAAACAGCGAGATAACAAAATCGCACGTTAAAATTTTAACTGACGAAATGCAGAAATTTGATATAGACAAATTATCCAGCGGACACCTACATTCAACACCTACTTTTTACATCCCAAAAGATTTACAGACATGTACAAGCATTTGGTTAAGAACTGATAGAGTAAGAAAACCGTTGGAAGCTCCATACACAGGTCCATATCAAGTAATAAGTCGTCACGAAAAATATTTTACTATAAAAAAATCAGACGACGTTCATAGTAAAGACTCAATAGACAGATTAAAACCGGCGTACATTGCTGAAAATATAAAACCAAAAGATTCCATCGAATCAAGACGGGATTTCGATAACTCCCCATCTTGTACCGAGGAAAAAAACGAAAACGAATAAAAAAGGAAAACTAAGTCCGGTAGAACAGTTAAATGGAAGAAAGAAAACACATTTTTATTTCTAACAAAACAGAACACACAAAAAAAAACTAATTGAAAAAAAGCGACAACAGATACCAAAATATCACTCCATTTTCTGAGACGAAAGTTATGTGGTGATACCACCAACTAAGCAAAAGCGAGCAAACCGGATGTTGGCTCTAAGCCGACCAGAAAGATAATAAATAAAAAGTTGTCGTACGCAAGTGGATTCGCGCAGATGTTCCGGTTGAAAAATAAACATTACTCAAATATCAAATTACCATTTTTATTTATCAGCCAATGAGAAGCCTCTGGGCAAATACAAGGATGAAATGCGAAACGACCAGCATTTTGAGCCAGAAGGAAAAATATAAAAGCCGTGACAAAAGGCACCCAGACAGACAGGCACAGACAGAGGAGAAGAGTGTAATTAGTTTCTTCCTTGACATATGTCGAGCGGCTACTATGTTCGTCTCCTTCTTCCTGCCCTGTTCTCAAAGTACTAACTGACCTTTTCTAAGACATTCCACAAACCAACTTGCTGACCTAGTGACCTTAGAAACGGCAACTTGATAATGAACATTAATCATACTACCCAGCTTTTTACCTTTCAGCGTTATATCTTCCTTGAACATTCTTTTATCTCCTTCAACTCATTACTATCTGCCATGAACTCTCTCTAACTTCGTTGGACCTTTATTCCAAGTATTGTTTTAATTGTAAAACATTAATTGAAATGTATTTATGTATAAATGTTATTTTACACTCAAAATTGCCTTTCCAGAATTTATAACCATTTATGAATTATAGTGGGCTATCTTCCCACAAGGCCAAATTCCGTTAACCTACTACGGAATCCTACTACCCCTCACTACAAATGAAATAAGAGAAGAGATACCCGCTATAGTCTAAGACGTTACTAGATCAAATGGTAGCTTCCCCTATTCACACAGGGGTCACATGTTCGAATCCTGCCGAATGACACATATTTTCGTCATAAGAATTTATCGTAAATAATCAGGTCGGTAGATATAAATATATAATACTGTTTAATTAAAAAAAAAAACAGAATATCTACTTAAATATGAGTATCGATCAAAAATAATGTTCAAACAAATCATTTCAAATTGTCAGTTGTTTATAACCAATGTTCGTTAATTTCCGTAATATATATATATGTACAAAGGACATTATAGTATGAAGAAAAAAAAATTTCCATGAATAATGAATTTTTACAAGTTTTTCATTTTTTTCTTTTTAATTATAATAATTTATACTGCTTAAAAGATTATTCAAAGCCTTGTCGCGGTTAAGTTATTAAGTTATTAAGCGAAGACTAAATTTAATAATCGAAAATTGAGAAGTTTAATACAAATTTTTGAACCAAAAAATTTTTGAAATAATTTTTTTGTGTTTGTGTGTATAGGAATTTTTATTTATTTATTTATTTTTATTCGAAGTATGATATTTTCTATGTTACATAAAAGTAGATACCTCCACTCATTTTTTATACTTAACTATTAAATTGAATTTTTAAAAATTTAAGTTTTCTTGAAACTTTTATTTTTATTTGAATTGAAAGCTAAATGACTAGATATTCTGTTTCCAGTAAGTAAAATGCCCTGGTGTATTTTAAACAGAAATTATATTGGTTGGAATCTAAAATTTTGAAATTATTTTTTTTTAATTTTTTTAAAATCTTCGACCATTTTTCAGCGATTAATACATTTGTAAACAAATGTTAATTCTCGGTTTTAAAAATTTTGCAAAAAAAATATACCTCTGTGATATGTTATTTAAAAAAATAGAAAATTAATTAATAGTTAAATTAATCTGATTTACACAAGTATTTGAAGTATTTAGAATTGTCGAGCTCTCTACGATACCCTCGTATCACCTATATTTATAAAAAGTTCGAGAAGGAAAATTGTAAAATAAATCAAACCATCTTCTTTTTGTAACCAAACTTTTCATTGGTTCGTTCTGCATCAGCAGCAGCATTTTGCCTCTCTTTCGAAAAAGCGGGAATCTTCCCGCTCTTGAAGCTTCAGTTGGAAAGAAGATTTTGAAGCTACCAGACCTATTGTTTCCAGCTCACTTATCTTTTAAGGCATATATATATTTTAGCCTACTCGTTAAAAAGAAAACCACTTTTCTTTTAAGGCATATATATTTTCGCCTACTCTTTAAAAAGAAAATAAGCCGGTTTCATCTTTACCTGACTGAGAAACTAAATTAAATATTCAAACTTTGCAATAACAACTTTTTGCATTCAATATTTTTCTCCTGGTAAATAATTATATTACTTCAACTTATCGGCTGAAACGCAAGTATTTTTAACATTCTTATTCATACACACCTTGCTTGCTGTTTATTCTTCAAACTCATCACTTTGAATTATTTCAATTATTTGGACATACAGACTATTTTCCAACTCATCACTTTGAACTGGAACAAATTACAAATTATTTTACCAACTCATCATCTTTGAACTGTTTAAATTATTTTCTTAAACACATACAAAAAGTGTTTCATACATCTCCAGTTAATTATTAAAAGGGTGAAAATAAGTTCTCTCCCTTTAACTGGTTATTGTTATAATTAAAATTTTGTCTACCTACGTCTTGTTTGTTCACTTTTTGGTACACATTGAATTGAGAAGCTAACATTATTACATAACAAATAAAAAAAAGTAGTTAGGCCGCTACAGAATAAAACTATTGCGTAAACACAGTGTTGATCCTTCTGACTTTTCCCCGTATGCTTTGACACGTGATGACAGTCAAACAAATGCGAGATAAGTGTATGGCGACCAGAATTTTAAAAAAATTGTCAAATTATTTTCCTGTTAAATGACATACAGAAATTAACATACAAAAAAACTTCAAATACACACACAAAAAAAATATTTTGAAAATACGAAGGCTCGACGATTTGTATCAGACTTTTCAATTTTCGATTAGTAAAATATAGTTTTCTCTTAATAACTAACGGCAACAAATCTTTGAAGTAATTTGAAAATCTTTTTAAAACTTGATAAATTATTATAAATTAAAAAAATGAAAACAATTATTTTAAAATTTATTTTTTAATAACAAATTTTTTCTTTAAATTATATCCTTAATATACATTATTTATTCAAGCAATTAAAAGCTATCAAATTAAATAGTCATAGTTTTATTGTATTTTTATTTTACTTTTCGGGGGAGAATTTTAGAAATAAAGACAAAATGTTTTTAAAAAAGTAGATGATTTATATTCTCTGATGAGTCTTGCGTTTCTAGAGATGATCGGCCATGCCGGATACAAGGCCATTTCACATTAGCCGACAATCCCCGCATTTAAAGATATCATCAGGTTGATGGAATGGTTGATAGAATAAAAAGTGTTTTGTTTGTAAAATAAGTGGAATTTTGTTAACAGAACATAACAGATTTGTAGGAAAATGTTCAAAGAGAAAATGTACATAGTTAAATGTTCCAGAAAAATAGTAGTAAATGGCAGAATGTGTGTCCGTAAAAAGATTAAAAAGGTGACTAATAAAGTCTGTGTTTCTTTCTTTTTCATGTCCAGCGAAAAGTGGAAAGAAAGTTGAAGCAATATAGGAAAATTGTACTTATCGGACTTTAGTTTTTAGTTGAAGTATCTTGTTGTTGTTGCTGCTGTTGTTGTTGTTGTTGTTGTTGCTGCTGCTGTTGTTGTTGTTGTTGGTTTTTGACGGCGTGTGACTGAAGACGAAGAAAGGAAAATTGGAAGGAGATGAAGAACGAATGTATGTCGACGAGACATGACAGGGTCGGCCTCTTCAAATTCTAGCACGTTCGAAATTTTGGTGAAAGATCTTATTTAAATTTCGAACGTGTTAGAAAGGATTAAAAAATATTAAAGCATAATTAAAAGATACTTTCATTTTTTCTTACAATAATAATAATATGAACATTTTGATGGAAAAACTTCGTTTTTATTACGTTTGGGACTTTTTTTTCTTTCTACTAAACTGTTTTTCATCGATTTAGAGGAACTACATAAAAGATCATGTGTTCAAGGTTTCTTCCCCTTACAGAAAAAAATTGGGCAATTTTGTCAATTCTTAGCTTATCGCCACATCTGGCTGTCATCACTCACTTCACACATCAATGACTTCACATCTCTTGTCATTAACAAGTACTTTTATTCTAAATTTCATACTCTAAACAAGTAGTACTTGTTTCAGATTAATTTATGTTTAAATTTGCTAATTTTCCAAAACTAACGTGTCACAACTGTATATTTTATTTTTGAAAGATTTTTGAAATCCAGAATTAAATTTACTTAAAAAATGGACGCAGAAATTCATAACTTTTCAATACTCTAAAAAAGTTGAGATTCCAAACAATATAATTTCTATTTAAAATACACCAAAGTATTTTGCTTACTAAAAGTAGTAAGTTTAATCATTTACCTTTCAGTCAGAGCTAAAATGTAAGCTTTAAGAAAGCTTTTTTATTTATCAAAGATCATTTTAAAACTTAGGTATCGCGAATTATTGTAAAAATGTGGAGGTACCTGAAGCGTGTAGGGATAATGTCTAGGAAAGACACGTGTTATTTTTAACGAAACAAGATAATGAATTTATTTACAAATTTACACATTTAAAGTTTCAGTAGTTTGTTTCAGGACAAGTAATCAAACTTTAAACGTCCTTAGGTTCAATGAATTCTCAAGAAGAGAAGCATTTAAGCATTTTAAGCATTTAAAAAGGTTACTAATAAAGTCTGCGTTCCTCTCCTTTTTATGGCCGTGAAAAAAAGGAAGGTGAAGCAATAAAGGAAAATTGTACTTATCGGACTTTAGTTTTTAGGAGTCAGTTGAAGTGTCTTGTTATGGTGTTGTTGTTGTTGTTTCTTTGACGGCGTGTGAGTGAAGACACGCTTTTGTTTTAAGCATTCCAGAATGCTTAAAACAAATTGAGATAGTTCGTTTCCCACATAAAAGTTATACGGTTATATTCAACATGAAAAACAAAATTATTTTAGGGTACTTAGCTTAGGTGTTGAATAGAGTTCTTTGAAATTCCCCAGCTTTTATTAGAGGCTGATAATATGTCAGCGTGTAATTTGACACCAGCGTTATTCAGACGCGTGAGACTCTCTCTCTCTCTCTCTCTCTCTCTCTCTCTCTCTCTCTCTCTCTCTCTCTCAAAGCGATTTGACATCGGCTCGTTATTTTTTCTCAGTTTGTAAGCTGCTCCCTTTTCACTGAAATTTTCACGTAGGCTTGTTAAACTTTGCCTTGGGCTTTTCTTCGGGATCGCGATTTCGAAAACAGTGAATTAAAAAAGGTTATTTTTATTTCGTATTCACCACGTACCTAATATAATATGATAATAATAAAGATATAAGATTATTCAATTTGCCATCAAAAACTTAAAAATATTAAGTCATTTTTATTATTTGGTTATGTTTTTAGATATCAAAAGGATGGATGTGGGGTTAAAAAGTTAAACTAAATCCACGTTTTGTTCACTCGGTGAAAGAAAATGTAGTGCGAAATCTTAAAGCGACCCAGAGAGATACATTAGGGCTGTTGATGATTCATCGTAGTCTTAATACAGGAAATAAACTCCCAATAACTTGTAAAAAATGTTACATTTATATTCATAAATTATATAATTATATATGTTAAATTTATAGTCATCCGCAGACAGATCTGTTTCGCTGTATCACAGCTCATCAGTACGGTTAGACAGCCGATTGATTCTAGCCAGGATTGAAACCCAACCGAATTGATATCAGTCGGCGATTCTAACTCAGAGCTCGGTAGAAGGGTGACTTTTAGCGTGTCATATACAATGTAAACCTACACCAGTAGCTGAGAGTGTTCTCTCTCTCTCTCTCTCTCTCTCTCTCTCTATATATATATATATATATATATATATATATTAGTCATCCGCATACAAGCCTGTTTCGCTGTATCACAGCTCATATATCATCATCATCATATATATATATATATCATCATATATATATATATATATATATATATATATATATATATATATAACCTTTTTTACCAGTTATTCTCCTTCTGTATATATATATATATATATATATATAACAACATTTTATATATATATATATATAACAACATTTTTACCAGTTTATTTCCTGTATTAAGACTACGATGAATTATCAACAGCCCTAATGCATCTCCATAATTTACCGGGTGAAGAGAACCAACAGTCTTAGAATTCCGAGTTTTCCGGCATTTACTTTTTTAAAAAAGTGCTCAATACAACAAATATCGTAGAGTTGGCAATGTTTAATCTTCATGCTCGAAAAAAAAAATCATATTTTGTCAAAAGGATGTTTTTCTTTTTTGAAACCGCTATTACTTTAAACCACCGAAATGTGTTCGACAATATTTACTTACAAGATAAAAATATGAAAACCAAGTACAATGCGATATTTATTGTTTTACCATTTTATAATAAATTATAAAATCCTACAAAATTTTCAACAAGTTGTATTCTTTGGAATTACCAAACGATCCGAACTTTGTAAAATTGTTAATAATAAAGGTTTAATTCACATCTTTTTAGGATTTATTTATTTTTTATAAATTCATGAGTAAAAAAGTTATTTTCATATTTATTTGCTGAATGGTAGACATTACATTTTCATAATTATTTGCTGAATGGTAAACGTTACGTTATACTGGTTGATTGACGTTTTTAGAATGTTGTAAATAGAAAATATTCTTATAAGCAATCTAATAAATAAAGTGTTAAATATTTTTGTTTTGAATTCTAAACGAACAAAGAAAATGCATACATTTACATTCATATTTATATATATTTCTGAGATGAGGTAGTATTTACAGTATTTACATTATTCGGACTATTGACCTAATCTTTGTTGCCATTTGTACGACGTTTCGGCCGTTGTAAGCTCCGGCCTTCTTCAGGTGTTAGACATTTCGAACCGAACACTTTATTACAATCACTGGGGTATATAAAGTTGATTCCTTGCGTAAAGCCTCGATTGGAAGTTATGAGTTAGCTCCCTCTGTAATATAATAATCTGGCCCCACCCGAAGAAGGAAGCTGATACAAGCGGGGGCGTTTTCCGGCCGTTGAAAGGAACGGATGGTTGTTTGACCTTATTTCCGGCAGTAGCGGAAATGGCCGCAAGAGGCAGACAGAACAGGTGTCTCTGAGAATTTACGTAGGCGTCGCGTGATCAAGAAAAAACCGGAAGAAACAATTTCCGCTTTTGGAAGATATATAAAGACTGCGAAAAACACAGTCTTGGAATCAGTTTAGACGAGTCTCCAGAAGTCGACAGTAGAAGAGAAGTCGAGTCCCAGTCAGCCTCGACAGGAGTCAGGCTCGACAGGCAGTCTAGGCAGTGAGCCAGACAAGACCAGGAGTCTCGAGAAGTCGAAGAAGAAGCTAGACGAGCTAAGCAGAGAGAAGTACACTCCCATCGTCACCCCTGTCAACCTTGGAAGAGCGCTCTCTCACTCTTTGTTCCTAGGCGACACGGTCCATCGTCGTTAATAAAAAATATAATATATATTTTTTTTATATACACCCGTGTTTGTTATTTGTCGCTATATAACACCTCTAACCCTGCAAGTTACTTGTTCACCACTGCTGTAGCCTGTAACTCACAACTTTAAAAGTCTGGTCGGAAACTAACTAACGTCTATGCGGTGCTTGCTTTTTTTTTTTTTTTGCTCGATTCAGCAGCAGCAGCAACAACGTATATAACACTCAGTTACAATTTTTTTTTTTTTTTTTTTGCAAATTGTCTATGGTTTTTCAACTGATTTGGGACAATTTTGCACCGCTGAATCCTAAAATGGCATTCATTTCTCCCGATCAGTTATGGTTTTTAGCAGGTACCTCCAATAAATCACTGGAAAAAAAAAACAGCATAGTATGAATAAAAAAGGTCCCAAACTTCATAAAAACGAACTTTTTCCATCAAAATGCTGATATTATTATTAAGAGAAAAGATCAAAATATTTTCAAATGTTTTTAAATAACAGATCTCAGGTTTGGCTACACTGGTTGCGGATGCACATCCAACGATGCCAAATTTTGTCGCTACTCGGTTACATTTGAAGTCTTCTTTGAGCAGTAAGATGCCAGTTTACCGGGAAAGAAATAAGGTAGGTTGTTAATAAGAAGAGTTGAAATTAATGCATGCAAATCTCACAGCTTTAGCATCACTCTTTCATTGTCAGCCAATAAGCTTTTCAATCTATCCTCATACTTCTCTTCCGTTCCCTTTTCAGAAAAATATCAAAAACCTGACTTTTAGCCCAATGTATTTCATCTACATTGTTTATAGGCATCATTTTCTCTATTTGTTTTAGTAAACTATTATTATCTCTCTCAACCCCACAAAATTCTTTCAATCTAAAAATAATTCCTGGCTTTATATAACTTGAAAAGCGTCTATAAGCTGTGGAAAACGAATAAACTAATCAATTAAAGCATTGTTTTTAGCATTTGAATGTGCGTCGTGGTGCAGTGGATATCGGCTCGGAACGAGAAATCGGGGAGCCGAGTTCGAATTCCAGCTGAATTGCTTGCATTCACTTACACGCAAATACCCTTGGGAAAGGTATTAATCCGTCTCTTCCTTCCAGTTATGGGTTAAATAACAGGACAGATTGGGTTCTATAGACTTGGCTGGCAACCAGTCTACTGCAGAAAGCAATGGCAACCTACTGCGGGATGGATAATCTTCTGCTCAGTCAGTCATGTCTCTTTCGAGACATGATCGCCCAAGCGTGTATCACGTATGGCACGTAACTAACTGACTGTTCTAGCATTTATTTTTACCTTACTCCTTTATAAAATTCACTCGTTGTTAATACTGTAACTACTACTAGTAGTAGTAGTAGTAATAATAATAATGGTGAGACTTTTGAGTATCATATAATGCACCTTTGCAATCTATTCAAACGAAGCTTTATACTTGAAATCGGGGCAGGTGCGTAATACGCCGAACCTTCCTATCATGGTGGGAAATTGTTGTGACGCGGCTCGATCACGTGAACGTATCCACTTGTATATAAAGAGTGAGTCGGTTGAACTCGGTAGTTAGTTAGGGTGAGCTGAGGGCTACCGTTAACAACCGTGATTATTTGCTAACTCAACCATCCATATTGTTGCGATCTAGTACGGACTATTTATATTGTATCTACCGAATAAAGGTATTATTTCAATATCTGTGTATTGTTTTACCACTCGACTATACAACAGGAATACAAGCCTGATTAAGCGCCCCAGGCGGTGCTTTGTGACCCGCGATATTTTATAAACAATTGTTTTTTCAACCTACAATTACAAATTAAACTAAGCTTAACTCACTATTAAAGGATGAGAAAATTTGGCGGATTTTTACGTCATTCTGAATGGCTTCTTTTTTTTTTCGTTGAAATCCGTGAATTTTGGGAGTTCATGCTAAGTCTCAAAAAAATGGTATAAAATTCACTAATAAAATTTAAAAAATGGTATAAAATTCACTAATAAAATTCACATTCAACACCCATGGTGTTGAATGTGTAAAAATTATTCAACTTTTTAACAAGAAAAATCTCAAGTTCTTGCTAAAAGTTTTGATTTATTTAAGATGGAATGATCTATTATGACATGTCTTTAATTTATATGTAGATGCATTGTTGGAAATTTACAGATATAACAGGTCTCCTGATTGGCCGAAGACCCGAACCTCGTCTTGGACTTGAGGCGGGCCTTTACGCCAGGAAGAGGCTCGCGCCTTTTTTTTTAGCCTTTTTTTTGTTCTTTTTTGCACCGACTTGCTTGCTCGGTTGGCACGGACAGCTTCGGAGATCAACGTGCCGAGATTCAACCAGCGGGGCCAACAATTGGCACCCTCATGTCTCGCTATATCGAGACCATCTCTCCATAGTATTGGAGACCCATTGGGCTAACAGCCTCAACCTTATCAGAGAAAATATCTCGACATCCTTCCTTTCTTATAAGGAAACCCTTTGGGCAATGCCTATCCATCTGAGAGAAAAATTCTCTAAGAACTATCGACTTTCGACCGAATGGAACTGCAGAAGAAGCTGACCCCAGAATTTCCTGTACGTCGCGGACCGCCGTTCCACGTGGTTTCCCATACCCTTCTCAGACGAAGGAACTAACAAGCTACGCAGCGAGAAGGACTATACCAGGCTACGAAGTAGCCGCAAAATCAGTTTTTGCAAGACAATAAATTGTTTTACTTTATCAGGTATGTCTTGTTTGTCTGACTGTTTCCTTCCTCTGCCTAAGCACTGAGTTATGCGTGAATATTTCTCACATAGCTTTTATTGCAAAAACTGAACGATTTTTTAAGCTAAGTCATAGCTTTTATTGCAAAAAACTTGCTGAATGTAATTTAACGTTTAAATAGCTTTAATTGCAAGGAATAAGCTGAGTTATAGCTTTATTGAAAAAAATGTGATATTTTAGCTACAATTTGCTACATTCTATAACCTTATTGCATAAAATCTGTTGTAAATTTTGGTTTAACGTTTAAATAACTGATTGCAAATTAATAATTCCCTTCCAGAATAGTTATTTGTGTGATTTTTTTTTAGCTATTCTTCAGCTATATATATATTGAATTGCTTCCTGTCTGCTACAAAAAAAAAAAAATTTTTTTTCTCCCCCTAATTATTAGTTTTCGTTTGCCAATTGGTGGGGGAAGGGGAAAGTTACCTCCCTTTGACTGACTGAGCAGTAACCATTCCTCTCTCTTCTCTCTTCGCGTCGTATCTTATCCTGGTATCCTTTCGGGCGACACAATGGCGGCCTTGAGGGAATGGACTAATAAGATCGAAGCAAAGAAATTTCGTATCCAATGTACGGTAAGCTGGCTCAAGGATAGTAATTCCTCTCTATCGACCATTGAGGCAAGAGAGAAGGATATCCTGAGTTGGCTGAGGGATTTGGATAATTTGTTTGACCAAATCATTTTAAAGTCTCCCGAAGAGGAACGGTTGTCATTTTGTAATGACTCCGAAAATTTTTCTTCCTCTATTAGGGAAACATTATTTGAGCTAAAATCTAGTCGAGAGAGCGGCAAAAATATAAAACCTGCCTCTCTTCAACATTTAAAATTGGAATTGGAGTGCCCTAACTTCTGCGGGTCTCCTTCGGCCGATAAATTCGAATTTCGGACATTTCTCAGAAGGTTCGAATTCTGCACAGCCAACTTGGGAAATGCTGACAAGATGTTGATTCTCAAGTCGAAGTTGAAGGGGAAAGCCTTTGATTTAATTTCTAATTTGGATGTTTCCCCCGAGAACTACACATTTGCATTGGATAGCTTAAAGCAAATATTCCTGAATCCTTCCCTTATTAAGGACCGTATTTTTGAGGAAATAATTCCTCTACCGGTGCAAATAACCAAATTGGATGAGCTTAAAACTTGTGTAGAACAAGTAAAGCTTGACTTATCTGAGTTGGACAAGTCCTTTGGAACAGATTTTTTTTCGGAAAATTCCACTTCTGGGTCAATGGTGGCCCATATTCTGTTCCGAAAATTCCCAGTTAGCGTTCGAAGGGAATTAATGTCGCGAACGAAGGAGCGTTATCCTTCCCTTTTAGCAATTATGTCCAACCTTTTCGACATTATTGAATTTTTGCAAGCGGCGCCTTTAGTTGATAAAAGGCGGGAAAGTGGCCCGCTCAAGCCGCCATTTTCTGCTTCTTCTTCATCTGAGACTCGACCCAATTTGTCGAGCCATAAAAATTCCAATCCCAAAAAGGGTACGGATCCCACAAATACCCGGACTAGCGTTAGGGAAGGCAGAAGGGTTTGCAAATTGTGTGATTCAGCAGACCATGCCGTTAAGGACTGCCCAAAATATCCTAACCACGAATCAAAGGTTCGTCGAGCTAAGGACCTACGAATCTGTTCCAGATGCCTGGGTGGTCACTCTGACCAAGAATGTAAGGGAAACCGAGGGTTTCCCTATCCCTGCCACACTTGTGGACTGAAAAACCATTACACGGTTATGTGCCCTAAGGCCTTAGAGTCCTTTGTGGGAAAGACTACACTGTCAGACCTGGAAAATTGTATATTTCCAGTTATTAAAGTGTCCATGAAAGGTGAAGGGCGTCCAGTCTCATTCCACTGTATCTTGGACTCTGGAAGTCAAAAATCGTTTTTCTCTCGGGCTATTTTAAAAAAATTGTGTCCTCGGGAAAAATTAGAACCGAAACCCGTGATAATGCCGGTTAACACCCTCATAGGAACCAGGCCGGTGGACCTTCTTGAACTTAATGTCTCCATTAGATTGGGGTCTCAAAAACCTTTTCCCTTCTCTGCCTTATTTGCGGACAACCTTAACCTCAAGTTTCAAGTGCCGAGATTTGATGAGATTACCTCTAATATAAAGGAGGCAGGATTTCGTCTCGGTAATGGCTATGAGGATTTGAACGGTAGAGATCTACAAGGCCTTGTCGGTTTGGATTTAATCCAGCAGTTGAAGGATTCGCATTTGGTTGAATGTCTGAATGGGACTGCATGGAGAATTTCTGACGAAATCATTCCCTTCGGCTATGGGCACCATTTTTTGAAGCCGGTAATTTATAAGGAGGATAAGCAAGAGTGCCCTCCCTTTAATCGAATTATTGAATCCTTGCCTAAATGTTCGTCGTTCTTAATCGACAGTGCCTTAAGTCCGGTATATTCGTATTCGGATCCACTTGGTCCATTTTTCGAGGATTCCTCTGTTGAACGCGGAATCGAACATTTTCTCTCTCTCGAGTCTATTGGAATCGACGAGAGCGAAACTTTATCTTCCTATGATGAAGAAAAAATTGACGACTTCAAGAAATCCATAGTTTTGAAAAATGGTAGATATTATGTGGATCTGCCCTGGGACCGAGATAAATTGTCTCGGGTGGACTCTAATTATGTGCCTTCCCTAAAAATAATGCATAGGGTGGCAGATTCCTTGGAGAAGAAGGGACTCTATGACGAGTATTTGCGAGTTTTTAGAGAATACGAGGATTGCGGTATTGTCGAACCGTTTTCTGTTCCTCCTGGGGACTTTAAGAACTATTGTTGGATTCCTCACCGGCCCGTTATTAAAGAGGGTCCTGGGGTCACTACGAAAATCCGCCCCGTCTTTAATTGTTCGTTGAAACGGCGGGGGGGTGTTTCAATTAACGATGCAGCATACGCTGGAGTTAACTTAACAGCACAGCTACTGGACTTGTTGTTGATTTTTAGAAAGAACGACTATGTTCTTTTAGGAGACCTTCGTAAGGCCTTCCTCCAAATTCGCCTGAGAACTGTTCAGGACAAAAATAGGTTTTGTTTTTTTCTCAAGGTAAATGACAAACTGTATACCTACAGGTACAACTCCATCATTTTTGGCTTTAATGCAAGTCCCTTTATTCTGGGTTGCATCCTTAAATTTCACGTGGAGAGATATGATTTTGATATATCCTCTGCAGTAATCTCCAACAATTTTTATGTTGACAATTTGGTCACCACTAGTTGCGATTCCAAATCTCTCCTTTCTGTGTATAGTACTGTTCGTAACAGGTTGAAGGACGCCGGATTCGATCTTCAATCCTGTAACTCCAACTGTGCGGATTTACAAAATAAAATGTCAGAGGATGGATCGATTACCTCCCCCCTTCCCTCCTATGAAAAGGTACTGGGGTATCATTATTCCCCTCGACAAGATACGATCAGACTTGCGCCCACTAAGATTAACTTTGAGGTAGACACTAAACGTGGGATTCTGTCTCAGACTTCCAGCATCTATGATCCGCTTTCCTTACTTCTCCCTGTTACTATTCAGGGCAAGACGTTCGTTAGCCAACTATGGAAGAACAACTTGTCCTGGGATCAACAGATCCCTGAGAAATTTACTATCCCTTGGCAAACTCTTGCTAAGGAACTTAATAAATTAAGTGGATTTGAGTTCCCCAGACGTGTGTTGCAGGAGAGCTCCCCGGTGGAATTTATTTGTTTCTGCGACGCATCTAAGCTCGCATACGGGTTTTCTTTATATGCTAAACAAGGAAATCGATGTTCCTTGTTGTTCGCTAAAGCTAAGGTGGCTCCCATTAAGCAGAAAACCCTACCTACTTTGGAACTAATGGCGATCTATCTCGCTCTCAAAGTTGTTCCCAAGATTATTGAAGCCTTAAAGCCTATCAACGTCCTTTCTATTTTCTTTGCGTCAGATGCGCAAGTAGCCTTATCTTGGGTTTTAAATGGGAAGGGGTCTAAAAGAAATATTTTTGTGGAGAATCGTGTCCTGGACATAAAAAAAATGTTGGAGGACGTTAACCTCAGATTTGGCGTCTCCCCCCTGTTCAAGTATGTCCCTTCGTCGGAAAATCCTGCGGATTTGTTGACTAGAGGCCTTTCTGCCTCCAAGTTTGAACAATTGTTCGATTTTTGGGTATACGGACCCGATTGGCTACAACAACATACCATCGACTGGCCAGTATCTCCATTACCTTGCCTTAATGACACCAACCGGAAGATTGTATCCTGTATGTTAACCGAGGATTCTCGCGCAGGCGAAACCAGTCTTCCTATAAATATTTCTAGATTTTCAACATTGTCTAGAGCGATCAACGTTCTTGAAAAGGTTTTAAGGTTCGGTGATAAATTGATGCATCGACACACTGATACCTACCTTAGAGCCAAATTGTTGCTTTTTTCTGATATGCAAAGGGAGGTATTTCCCCTTGAGTTGGAATATTTGACTCAACCTTCTGATAAAGATGCACCTCCTAGAATAACTGCCCTTGGGTTGTTTATCGATAGGGATGGTCTGTTGCGGACTAAAGGACGCATCCAGAATTCCAGTGTACACCCCTTCGGAGTCAAATTCCCTATACTTCTGGGTAAACATCACCCCTTAACTGAATTGGTTATTAAAGAGGCTCATTTGAATTGTTGCCACATGGGAACCAATTCAACCCTTTCCAAGTTGAGATTATCCGGGTTTTGGATTCCCCAGGGAAGACAATCGGTAAAGAAAACACTTCGTAGCTGCATTACTTGTAAGAAGATTAATTCTTTACCGTATAAAGCTCCCTCGGGTTCTCAACTGCCCACCCACCGGGCAAATTTTGTTCACCCCTTTCAACAAGTGGGTATCGATTTTACCGGCCATTTCTTGGTAAAGTACAAGGATGATGAAATAAAGATGTACATCCTGCTATTTACCTGCATGAGTCTTCGCGCAGTGCATCTGGAGCTTTTGCCTGACATGAGCTCCAGATCCTTCCTGTTAGCCTTCGTCAGATTTACCAATCTTTTTGGCGTACCCTCTCATGTCTATTCGGACAATGCTAAAACCTTTCTAGCATCCGGCATTATGTTGTCTGAAATTTTCGTTTCCGACGAATTCAGGGAACATTTTAGATCCGCTTCCATTAGTCATCTCACCATTCCCCTTTATTCCGCCTGGCATGGGGGCGCATGGGAGAGAATGATCAAAACCATGAAGCAATGCTTGAAAAAATTAATAGGTAGGAGGAAAATTCAGTACTTTGAATTTCTAACGATAATTTCTGACGTGCAGAAAGCGATCAATGATCGACCGCTGACTTATATTACCGCTTCAGAAGGGGGCCTAGACATTTTAACCCCCAATCACTTTCTGCAAACCGGCTACAATCCACGTTTGTTGATTAGTAACTATGGATCGGAAGATTTGTGCCCCGATCCCCCTAGTAGAATAAAACTGGTGCAGTCCTTGGAGTTAAGACACAAATGTGTCGAAAAATTTAGGAAGATGTGGCACAATGATTATCTGTTGTCCCTGAGAGAGAGGGATACGAATTTAAAGGGAGATTGCCCTCTAAAGGTGTCAGTTGGAGAAATTGTGTTAATCAAATCTCCTAATAAGACTAGACCCTTTTGGAGTCTAGGTAAGGTGCTTAGACTCATTTCCGGGAATGATGGTAAAGTTCGCTCGGCCCTGTGTGTTGAGGGACGGATGCGAACAGGTTCATTCCTTAAAACATTTATTTCCCCTGGAATTAAAGGGAGTTTCTGCGTCGTGCCCAGCAACATTTCAGGAAGAGGGCGGTCCTTTCTTCTGTCCTTCTTGTTCCGTTGCAAACGATGGATCTTCCCCCATGGTGTGTTGTGATGCCTGCGACAATTGGTACCACTTTGACTGTGTAGGAGTGGTCCAGCAGGATACTTTGGGAGAGTGGATTTGTCCAAATTGTTCGGAAAAAACATCTTACTAGTCTCGTAGGGACTGCAGTCTGTTTATCAATATTAATGATCTAGGTAGAATCAGGTTCTTTAGTTATAAATTTATTATAGTGGCAGACAGAAGCACGTTCAATTCCCCTTGATAAGAAAATAAATAAAATAATTACTTTCGAGTAACTGATAATTAATACGATTATCCTATTCTAAAAAAAAAAAAAAAAAGTAATGGATAACCATTACTTTTTCGTTGCTCCTTTGGCAGTGTGTTGGAAATTTACAGATATAACAGGTCTCCTGATTGGCCGAAGACCCGAACCTCGTCTTGGACTTGAGGCGGGCCTTTACGCCAGGAAGAGGCTCGCGCCTTTTTTTTTAGCCTTTTTTTTGTTCTTTTTTGCACCGACTTGCTTGCTCGGTTGGCACGGACAGCTTCGGAGATCAACGTGCCGAGATTCAACCAGCGGGGCCAACAATTGGCACCCTCATGTCTCGCTATATCGAGACCATCTCTCCATAGTATTGGAGACCCATTGGGCTAACAGCCTCAACCTTATCAGAGAAAATATCTCGACATCCTTCCTTTCTTATAAGGAAACCCTTTGGGCAATGCCTATCCATCTGAGAGAAAAATTCTCTAAGAACTATCGACTTTCGACCGAATGGAACTGCAGAAGAAGCTGACCCCAAAATTTCCTGTACGTCGCGGACCGCCGTTCCACGTGGTTTCCCATACCCTTCTCAGACGAAGGAACTAACAAGCTACGCAGCGAGAAGGACTATACCAGGCTACGAAGTAGCCGCAAAATCAGTTTTTGCAAGACAATAAATTGTTTTACTTTATCAGGTATGTCTTGTTTGTCTGACTGTTTCCTTCCTCTGCCTAAGCACTGAGTTATGCGTGAATATTTCTCACAGCATTGTATTTATTTTCAATTCTTCTAGTTTAATTGTTTACCATTATTGCAATGTGATACATTATTGTATATAATTAGGTTACAATAAATTTTGTATTATTGCCTTATGAAAATGGAGGGATAGTAGAGGGGGCGTCTCATAGATTCGGAGGAAGGCGCATGATTCTTGCATCGGCCCTGCACGAAATGTGTATTCAATATCGCCTATCTTGGCTATGTTCAGATGAAGTATCCTACAGAAAATTACTTTACTAGCAAAGTCATTGGACTTTAGAGTAGCTGCGTAACAATTTATTTATTTATTTAGTTTATTTTTTCAGTGATGTTCCAGTGACAAAATACTACTGTCATAAATACACACACACACACACACACACACACACACACACACACACACACACACACATATATATATACATATATATATATATATATAGTCATCCACAGACAGATCTGTTTTGCTGTATCACAACTCATCAGTACGGTTTTACTCCAATTGCTTTTTAACCCAGGATTGAAACCCGACCGAATTGGCGTCAGTCGGCAATTCTACCTCTGAGCTATGGGCGCTCGGTGGAAGGAGGCAGACTTTTTAGTCTGTATATTGTCATTAAACTGGAGTACTTACTAAAGGATGTGTGTCGTGGTGCAGGGGATATCAGAATGACAAATTGAGGATCCGAGTTCGAATTCCAGTTGAATTCCTTGCATTCACTTACACACAAATACCCTTGAGAAAAGTATTAATCCAAATACAAAACCTCAGTGCTATTCTTCTTTCTTTTTTTTTTTAATCATTTCACCCCAAGCAAGGCGGTAATGCCACTGATCTGAAGGGGGCTACATAAGAGTAAAAAGATTAAGTAGAAGAGAGTGAAGCGGAAGACGAACCAGTTAGAAAGGAGCAAGAGAAAGCTGAGAATGCAGGTGTGATGACAGTTTCAAAGGTGGAGAGAAAGGAAAGGATATACGGGGTGGGGAAAGAACTAGAGTCAAGTGGTTAATATATGAGTATTGACCTTGCATTTCAATTCCTGGAGGTTGTTGCCGTCAGGAAAGCAAGAATATGGGAGCGAGTTCCACAGGCGGGAAGTGCGAGAGAAGAAGCTGCATGAGTAGAATTGTGGTCTGCATTTGGCTAACCTAAGTGTGAATGGGTGGCACCCAGTTGCCATTCTAGTTGCACGAGTAAACACCTGTTGAGGAGGCACCAGTGACTTAAGTTGGTGGGAGCAGAAGCCATAAAAGTATTTATAGATCAGACAAAGGGAGGCCACATTTCGTCGGTGGGGAAGTGGCTGTAGTCGAGCCTCCAAGTCAGTACCTATCACATTACTGATTCTTCTTTGGAGCCTGTCGAGAACACTGAGATGAACGGCAGGGGCACCTGACCATATATGGCAGCAGTATTCCATGCACGGATGAATGGTTGATTTGTATATATGCAGGATGGATTCAGGCGGAAAAAACATCCCGTCCCGACACAGTGACCCAACCTTCTTAGCAGTGGATTTAGCTATGGACTCGATGTAGTGGTCCCATTTGAGATCAGAAGAGAGGGTAAGGCCGAGGAGGCGCAGTGTATTGCACGCAGAGAGAATCGCTTGGTCCATGCTTATGGGAGACAGGAGACAGTTTATGCGGTTATGTGGCGAAGATAACGTTTAACCCTAGACTAAATTAAGATTGTAGTGATCGACAAAAACATCCTCTTGGGAGTCAGTTCCACGGAGAAACGGTTCGCGGAAAGAAGCGATTCGTGGAAAGAAAGAAGTTAAGAATTATGTGGGTGTTACACACGTACACATGCGTGCTTGCGTTTGTGTGTGTGTGTGTGTGTGTGTGTGTGTGAGAGAGAGAGAGAGAGAGAGAGAGAGAGAGAGAGAAAGTTCAGTTACTAAGGGGAAAATATTATTTCCATACTCGAGAACTAGGTCCTTTTGGCATTGTCACTCAAGTAAGATTAGAAGAAGAGAGAGACAGAGAGAAGGGAATGAAGACAGGAAATGTCCCGTTTTTTTTTGGGGGGGGGGGGGGTGTTTTTTAATAAGTGCTTAACCGCGGCCTCTAAAAACTTATTTTCGGAACTGGCGAGGCTATGTGTGGTTAGCTTACAAAGTTAAACTAAATAAATATCAATATTTAAAAATGTTGGACGAGTGATACGAATGAAACACGAATAACAAATACCACTAAATTCTAAGTTATTTTTAATCAATCATATGAAAAGGCGGGAAATGGTAAGAAGCTAAAAAAGATATTGGTAGAGGCAGGTATGCGAAAAAAACAGAGAACACAACACAAAAATGAGAAAGTGGTTAAATAATACGAATAAAGGACAATGTTTTTGCAATAAAATTCAAAGCTGTGGTGTTTAGTTGAAAAATATCTAGATGGTGTAAGAAGGAAATAACTCGCAGGAAAAATAACAGATAAGCATGTCTGTCGAAACAGATTGTTTATGATTACGAAGCCGCGGAAGGAAATGGACGCGTTGGTAGTGATGACTTGGTGAGATATTAGCTGTGTTAAGAATAGTTGCAATAATGATGATGTTGGCGATGGTCGTGAAACTGGTAGTTATTTTGCCGATAGAGATTACTAAGGTGGTTGTTTTAGAAGTGGCATTGATGATAACGGCTATGACGTCTTTAGAACACTGGCGATATTCATCGAATACACAGTGAAAAACAAACTTTCGGCAGCACTACAACAGCTTATTTTACACAAACGATTCATCAAGTATCATATCACCTCCAAGCAAGGCAATATTGCCACTAAGACTCAGGAGTTTACAGGAAGTAAAAGATTTTAGTGAGCAGATGTGAATAAAACTACAATAAAGCATTTGAGTTCAGGAAGACAAAAGATGGAGATTGACGTTGCTTTTAAATTTTTAAAGATGATAGGTGGAAATATATGTATTACTTCAAACGTCATCTTTAGTGGATACTCGTGTTTGAAATAGCCGCTCCATTTTTTTTTATTTTAAACAGAGTATATAAAGAAAATTGAATAAAGAAAATGCCCACGCATTTTTTTTCTTTATTCTTTTCTGAAGTGCGCAGGACGATAGACGTAATACACACTATTTAAAATAAATTTTTTTTAAAAATGCGTCTATTTCAAACATGGGTATCCACTAAAAATAACATATGGTTTGAAAATCGTTAGGGCCTTTAAGGTACTTAAAATTGAGATTTCTTCTAACTTAAAGATTGTTAATTACTTAGACATCACCCTTAACCTCGATAATAATTCTTTCAAACCGTACCATAAAGAAAATGAAACCCCCTAGCTGCATCAACATTAATTCTAACCACCCTAATGCCATTGTAAAACAGATACCTCGAACAGTTAATACCAGAATTAGCCGGTTACCTTCCAACCCTAGGATCTTTAGCGAAAACATGAGTTTCTGAAGAATGGATGGATTTTATTATTATAAACGTTATTTTTAATATGTAAACCTGTTTGATATAATCGTTCTTTATTTTC
>JBBBDQ010001011.1:887500-1105000 GCA_037127315.1 Ascarosepion bandense
TTTTGAATATTCTTCATTTGTAAACGAGTTATTACGCGACCTTGGTTTCTATCATTATTGCAAATCGCCTGAAGACAACAAAGGTAGAAACCTAGGTCGCGTAATAACTCGTTTACAAATGAAGAATATATATATATATATATATACCCAAATGAATAAGGAGAAAATAATTGCAACGTTCAAAACATTAATTTAAAACAGAGCTTAATAGAAAAAAGATCAATTAATATTTATTATCAATTATTACGTTAGAACATGTCAAACTACAAACGACTACAAAATTGTACATTTTGTTTCGACATTGAAAGAACAATGTCTCATCAGGTAGTTAACAATGATGGTAATAAACGTTTTTATTTAAAAAGATTTTTTTTTAAGAACAACACTTACTATTTGGGGGATTTTTTTCTGTACAAAGTAAAAAGATTTTTTAAAAAAGGAGAAAGAAAGAGGGAAGAAAAGATCAGAAAATCAAGAAAAGGAAAAGAAAGAGGAAAAGGAAAGATACAGAAAAAATAGAAAGTGAAGAGGAAAATAAGTGAGAAAAAGTAGAGCGGGAAGAGCCAGTGGAAACGGTTAAGAGAGAGACATTTTAAATTTTGGCCGGAAACAGATTGCAGACTGATATTGACATCGGTTACAATGTTTCAGCTCAAATATTTTGGCATTTTTTAAAAATGAATTTAATTTACTTGTTTTATATTATTATTATTATTATTATTATTATTATTATTATTATTATTATATATTTTTCATTTATTTTATGTTTATTTTACTTTATCTATATCATTTTGTTTTATTTTAATTTATTTTTTCTAAATTATTATATTAGGTCTAATGAATTTATATCTTCATGTCGAATTTTTTAAATATCCTTTATTTTATGTTTTATTAATATTTTTCTGTGTATATGTGATTTCCCCATTTAAAAAAAAATTTTTTTCATCATTTTTTGAAAAATTTCAAAATTCAAATTGAAAATTATTTTTAAAATACGATGGCCAAAAATATATTTTTTAATGAATAATTTGTTTTCTTTATAACACGTGAAGTATGTTAATACTGTCTTGTAAGAAAGAAAAAAAAAGGAATGTAAATGATTAACTTTTTGCACCGCTAATTTTCCTAATTTACTATACAGAAATTTGCCTACTTGAAAAAAATTAATTTGATATTTTGTTAATGATATTATTTTCATAAAAAATATATTGACTTAAAAATTTTTGAAAATAATTATTTACGGGTATTTGAAAATTGTATGCTGAATTTTACTAGCATTGACGTTAAAATGTAAAACAAAATTAACCAGTTTAGTATTTTTACAATCAATTAAAAATATATATGCTGTAAAAATAGTAAACTGGTTAATCTTGAATAGATAAAAAAATTTCAAGGTGACTGATCCTCAAACCCCAACTCTCGTAAAATACAATTATCCAAAATTGAATTTTCTAAACTTTAAAATTTCTACGTCTGAAATCTAAATTATTACAATTGGCATTTCTTAAGTCATGCTAGTCTCTAAAAATATCCACTGTATTTTTTTTATAATCATTTCACCTCATGCAAGGCAGAACTGCCACTGGTGCTCATGGGGTACAGGGAGAGAAAAAAGGATACAGGGGATGCCAAAGAAAGGAAAAGATGGGAGGCTGATGGGATCTGGAGGGGTGGATGGTATTTAGGGAGGTAGAGGATGTCAATTGACGTTGCATTTAAACTTTTGCAGATTGTAACTATCAGGGAAGCAAGTATACGAAAGGGAGTTTCACACTTAACCTTGTTCGCTGTGAATGTGAGAACCTAAAACTGTTTGAACAGAGGAGAGATCAAAGATTTGCAAAGCGGCCAGCAGAATCAAACTTGCGAGATGCTATACGCTGCTTCATTCTATCAGCAAACAACTTAGCATCATTTAGGACACGCTTGCATTCATTACAGATTATTGTAATCAGACGTGTCGTAGCGGTAAAGACGGAAAAAGTGATTCCTGTGGGTAATGGCGGCTAAGCAAGCAGGAGCAAATCAAAGAGATGAATGGGGTTCAAGTCAGAATTTCCTGGCTTGGATGAAAGTATCAATGCCGGCTTTCACCCAAGAGATCTCAGAGGCACAGTTTCCAATAGGGAGAATAGAAACTTTGTTCCAAAGGACATCACAAAAGAAATCGCAGAACGAGTCCCAGTTCGCTCTTGGATATCGGTAAGATATTCTGCTGGTAAGAGGTTCTTGTAAGGAGCGGGAATGAAAGAAGATATTAACAGATACCACAGCATGAGGACAGACATGCATAACATGGTAAAAGTCAGGGATGGAAGTAAGGAAGAGATCTAGAAGGGAAGCCTCTGTTTCAGGACTATTGTGGAAACGCGTGGAGAGATCCACCGCTTGTGCGAGAGATTGAGTGATAGAGAGGTCCAGAGTTTGGCCACTAGCAATATCGGTGACAGAATTTTTTGAGTCATAATGGGCACTGAAGTCACCGAGCACAAATATATTAGCAAACGGGTGAAAGGAAATGGCCTTATCTATATTATCTGAAATACTATCTAGCATGAAACAGTCAGGAGAGGAAGGAGAGCAATGGAAAAAAATCTAGCTGAGTTTAGTAGAAAGAGACAGATGCACATATAAGAGTGGACTGGAAGTTCAAGAGAAATCTCTCTAGCCAGACGGGGATGTTCGCGGACATAAACTCCCAGGCTATTCATATGGACATTGTAGTCCTTCTTAAAGAGAGGGAGGTATCCAGAAATCGAGAAATCAGAGGAGGGGATTATAGTGTTGAGGTTACTTTTGCAGGAGACCTTTCGTGTAGGAACGATTCCGCACTGCAAAAGTTGGTACGGATATTACGGACGTCAGAGATGTCGAGCGATTTAAGTGATTTTGTTTGGCTGGTTTAGTTTTATATTTTTTGTTGCGTATTTCATGTTTTAGCGTTATTTTGGTAAAGAGAGGCCTAGAGTAGTAGTAGCAGTAGCAGGCTGTCGTCAAATGCTATATGTGTGGTAAGGAAACTGGCGCAGACTGCAGCATAGTGTGGCCTCAGGGTTGCCTACCGGAGGCACTTGCAAGGACACCCATCCATTCTCGACATAGCACTATAAAAAACCTCGATATTATGCGACTGTTTGATCAGAGCAGTCTCCCTAGACGCTACGCAAGAGTAAGGGCTCCTAACTACAAGTCAGAAGCAGCAATCAGGAAACTGCCAACTAGGTACCCTCAGTATGGAGAGATGTTGCCACCATCAAAACATACCACAGAAACTCACAAAATCACCACTATTAAGACCTGAGTGGAGGAAAAGAACTGGGAACCTCCTAAACAGGAAACAATGGACGGTCCTCTACTCATGTTTATGAGAAGGGAGATGAGTACGAACCGGGTGACAGAACAGCCTATCTACTATTAAAAAAATGAATCTCTATGTTACAAGAAAAGATTGTCCGTCTGAAGAAGAAATATATAATAATATTAGTTTTAATTTTCAAGAACATCAACACTTTTGAAAGAAATAGAATGTGGTAATTTAAAAATTCCACTGGATATCATATCATATACCGTGAGTACCTTGATGAACAGACTCACCACATCTAGGCTCAGCATCTGGTTACACGGGATGGGAACATCTTTGAGAAGTTCCACGAAATATGCGGATTTCGGACATACGATGGTGATTTTATTATTAGTGGGTCAATTATATCTACAAGGAAGAGACTCAGAGCTTTGGCTGCTAAAAATCATTCTGAGCGGAATGCAGTCTTTGTGAATGTTGGGTAAACCATACATGTGAGGTAGCTTGCATTGAAACAACTGCCTGTACTTCTTAGGCTGGAAGTGATCCTTGTTCTTGATTAGGGTCTGCGACAGTTGTCTTTTTGATTCAATGTAGAGTCTTTCTTTACCTTGCTATAGCTACCACTTCTAATGAGTTCTTCCCGTTTCTCGGTGTATTCTGTTTTGTCCATCACTACAGTTGCATTCCCTTTGTCAGCTGGAAGTATGATTATGTTCTCGTTCCTCTGTAGAGTCTTGATTGACTTTCTCTTCTGTGATGTTTAATTAGAGTGGCTTGCCTTTCTCTAATGTCTATCTCAATATTCCATCTTAGCTCATCCACCTGAACGTGAAGGATGTTCAAGGCTATTTCTTATGTATTTTGTTCGCCTGATGGTCGTTGTGAAGCTGAGACCCTTGTTCAGCACTTACTCAGCTGATATTAACAACTGCCTTCACAGTGGGGTGATAGACCTCGTATGTCACCTTCAGATCTTTTAATCTATTTAGTTTCTGTGGTTGGCAGATCTTGACTGCACCGAATTCTTGCCTGAAGGAATTTTTTGGGTTCGATCTTTTTTCGGTTTTCTTCCTACTGAGGAAGGCCTCGAGCATCTGGGTGACATCGGACTGTAGTTTTTGTTTCATCCATCAATTGTACTGGATTCGTTCTTGGTCCAGGGCGTGTCCCGCTTTTTCTACAACCAGACGGGCTCTCCTTGAATCGACGACAAATCTCGGTGCCAAGCGTGCAAGGATGAGTCATAATTCCCTGCATCGGCGTATGAATGTCAGGTGGCATGATATTCGTGCCAGCTTCAGGTGGAACCTTTCTATTTTTCTCTATATTTTTGGTATATCGGGTCCGATATTTTTCTATACTTTATTTACATTGTTCGAACTATTCTCCTCATCTTCATTGCCATGTTTACGTCGTTCCGGCCTTTTAAGGATCGCCTTGTACTGGGCCAATGGAAATCTATACAGTTTGTCGCCCAAGAAGTTGTTCTGATTGAGGTGATCAACAACTCTCTTGTTGATTAATAAAAATTTCAAAGAGCTTGATAATGACACTAATTTTTAAAAATCTGGTTTTTTTTTCAAGCCGGAAGTTCTCAGGATCCCTCTCATGGGAATTTCTCAATTATTAGTAAATCTTAATCGCATTCAGTCTACTGGGTATATAGGATTGATAATTACGTTCTTTTCAAGATGAAGTGTTGTAATCAGTATATTAATTAAAAATAAGTGAGAATTACTACTGTAGGGAGACAATGGTTGTCTTCCCTTAAGGAGAACAACAGTTGTCTTTCCTTTTGAGGAACTCTTTTTATTTATCTGAGGGCCAGTTCCCTTCCCAGGTTTAGTGGGGATAGCCATGATGAAAAATTGCTGGCGTAACGATATGTCGTTTCTTATCTAGTCTTGCTAAAAACATTCTCGTCCATTTGGACAACATGAACATTTTTCTTGTTTTGGGACTTACTTAAACATTCTTAACGTATTGTTACTTGTTTGTGTTTTATTAAATGCCTATTTGTTATTGACATGTAACTTGTCTTTCGTTTTACTACACGTGCTACGGCCGTGTGATATTCATATTATTTTAGTATCGCGTAACTGGAAATATCACCGCTTCGCAACCAATACTAATACTACTATTAAAGATAAAAAAATGACCTACATCCTGTTTTTCAATGGGTGAAGGAGTGGTTTGTTAATTTTAACTCCTCAGAAACGACACTGCTCTCGATTACTCATCTCTGGCATAAACATTTTTACCTTCCATCATCATGGCTGATGCTAACCACAAGGACAGTAGCTTAGTACGTCTTCTCCGACTAACGCTTTCAGTTGACATGAAATGGAAGGACTATATTGAATCAATTTTTAAGTATGCAGCTAAGAAAATTGATTCACTATATTGTCCTAGACAATTTTTTCTCACCAGAGTTTATCTTACATACTTATAAGTCTACCATTCATTCATATTTTGAATATTGCTGCCACATATGCTCTGAGGTTATTGATAAAATCCAAAGAAGAATCTGCAATATTATTGGTCTTAACCTGGCATCTTAGTTTGAGCCCCTTTATTGCGTCCGTGATATAGATTCCCTGTGTCTTTTCTATAAATGCTTTTATAGTAATTGATAATTTCTATTATAGTACCTAAACTTTATAAATGTAAGTGCAGTACTAGACTGGCGGTCAGGTCTCATCATTTTGCAGGCGAAATGGTTAGATTTAACCGTAAGTTCTATGCTAACAGTTTTTGTTTTTGTTTTGTTTGTTTGATTGTTTGTTTGTTTGTTTGTTTTATCGCACTTCTAGTTTTCCAATAAAAATGTTCAGTTTGGGAATTAAATTGAAAGAGCTGTCCAGCATTCAAAGTCAAATAGGAGAGTCAGTATAGCATATCAGTTCAGCAGTCTTTTCTTTGATTCTAACAAATTTTAGAATTCTCCTGTTTCTTATATATTTATCGTGTTTTTTCAAAAACACGATAAGCATCTTTTACTACTGCGATATTCTCCAGATTTTGGTTTCACGTTAACATTCGATTATATGATTTTAACATTCGACTTTATCATACTGTTTGATTATAACATCCTGTTCAACATTTAGTTCATGCATTCATTTAGCATTTGATTATGACATTCTGTTTAATATTCGATTGTAACATTCTTCTTAACCTTGTAGCATTCTTTTTAACAATTCTAAAATTCTGTTTAACATTATATCATAACATTCTGTTTTATATTCAATTTCTAACATACTTTTAGTATTCTATTAGCAGTATAGCCCGGCGTTGCTCGGGTGTAATGAAAGCTTTAAAACTTTAATCCATGGTCCTGGAGCTCAGACTCTTTGGACGTTGGCAAGAAAGACTAAAAAGCAATAGTTGTTTCCAGTTAAAGCGAAACCGTAGACTGAAAGAAAAATGAATGGATGTAAGTCAAATTTTGATTTCCTTGTATCGATATCAAATAAAGATTTTCGTCGTAAACTGAATTTTGAAGGCTAAATAAGTCCTCTGAGTAAATGGTATCATGGCTGAGACTAAATCGATTCTACGCGCTATTTTGAACAAAACCGGCGTTGAAATGATTGAGCACATTTGTGCAACATTATCTGAATCATCGAATGAATCTTCTGAGAATATCCAATACATATTCATATATTTTTAATTTTGTTTTCTGGAGTTGATTGAGCAAGATATTTTCTGGCTACCACAAAGCTAGAGATGAAAAATGGGTTCTGTTCAACAGGAAGTTCGATTATCATCGGGCTCCCACCCCAATGTGCCCATCTATCAGTCTAGGCTTAGCTTAATAAATATATTTTAGGAAAACATAAAAGAGTAGTTCGATTTATTAAATAAAATATATTATACCAGTGACTTTGCTGACGGCCAGATGATCAAATTTAAGATCTAAATAGTTTTTCCATTCGAAATACGACGTATATTAGAAAATATATCCAGTTTAAATACAGAATAATCATAAAAATGACTTCCAAGAGCTTGCTCATACTCTTTTCTTGATACCCAGAGGTTGTTCTCAGATAGAAAAGAAAACTAGCAGCACAGATTTCCATTTCAATTTCATTCAAAATACGTTTGTATTTATGTCTGATAATGTTCAATTTTATTCAATAGAAACCTAAACATATTTCTACAAAAATAACTTTAAGAAATGATTTTATTCTGTGACCGAATAATTTCTGAAGAGTTCGATAAAATATTACTTAATTATTAGTTTAAAACAAAAATTCTCTTGTCTCCATCTTCATGCTATCATTGCTCAGCCCAAGATTTTGAAGGCTAAACAAGTCCTCTGAGTAAATGGTATCATGGCTGAGACTAAAAACTACAATTATACCTACTTAGAGCCAAACCCAAAGCAAAAACTAAAATAAAAGGGCTGAAAAAATACAGACATACAGGCAGATAAACAGACACACACACAAACATCTTGCTTTTAATATATATATATTATCGATTTTCTGCACTATTGTATGAACTGCAACCTTGAAACTTCTGAATATCGTTTCTTATGTCTTTGTCTATGAATGTATCAAATTTGATTAAAATCGGACCACTCCTTCTATAACCCGATTTTTTTGATTATCGATTTTCGATTATCGATTTTCGATATTTATCGGGGGTACCTCGACACAAAACCTAGCTAAGAACACTAGCAGACAGTTATAGTACAATTGTGTATATTTTCAAGAAAATCGGTTCAGCCGTTTCGGAGTCTATAGGTAACGGACACACACACACACAGACAATGTTCAATTTATAAATAAGTTTAGATTATAGCATCCTGTTTAACATTCGATTATAACATTTTTAACATTAGATTAAAACATTCTTTTTCTATATGATCATAACATTATTTTGTCATCCATTTATAGCATCATTTTTTTATTTGATTATTATATTCTTTTAACATTCGATTACAACATTCTTCTAACATTCGATTCAAACATTTTTCTAACATTTGGTTAGAACTTACTTTTAACATTTGATTACAACATTCTGATTAACGTACCATTAAAACATTTGAATAACAATTTGTTATAACACTCTTTTAACATTTAATTATAGCTTTCTTTTAACATTTGCTTATCACATTCTTTTAAGATTAGATTTTAAATTTTAAATTTTTATAAAAATTTTCAACACTCTAGGATTCGCAATTGACACAAAAAATCTAAAAATAGTAAATTTCTTAAACATAGCAACACTCAAATTAAACAACAATACATAAAAACAATACAGAAAAGAAAGCAACAACTCCATATGTATCAACAAAAAATTCAACCACCCTCCCAATGTATTGAAACATATACCCGTATCTATAAACAAAAGACTATTAACGAACTATAGTAACATAAAATATTCAACGAAAACAAAGAAATATACAGATCAGCACTAAGAAACAGCGGATATTCAGACAAACTCGAATACAGACGCGAGGATAAACCAAACAAAAACAATAGAAAAAGAGATATAATCTGGTTTGATTCACCTTACAGCAACACATAAAAACAAAAATAAGAAAATATTTTTCAATATAATAAAAAAATTCTCAAACACAAAAAACTGTCAACAATCATCAACAAAAATCCAGTCTGCTTGGAAAACAGGGAGAAAATAATAACCAAACACAATAATGAAATACTCAACAAAACCAATAATAACAACATAAACCTACAACAAAATACGAACAAATGCAACTGTCGAAAGACAACTGTCTGCTTAATAATAAGTGTCTAACCAACAGCATAATATATAACGCCACTGTGACAAATGCTGCTAACACAAACAAATATCTTGACCCTAAATTTTATCACAATTCTACTCTCTCTCTCTTACTCTCTCTCTCTCTCTCTCTCTCTATATATATATATATATATCATATCTGACCACTTCAACCTTTTCTTCGTTTCTTTTTTTCTCTTCTTTCTCTACTTAACTATTTTCAATTCTATTTTTTTCTTTATTTTCTTGTTTTCTCGTTTCCATCCTCATATTACTCAACTCATCCGCCTCTTTGTTTTATTGTGCCTAAAGACGCCTCACAGTAGAAACCCGAGTAGCCTGCTGTTAAACCTTACTTATTAAGTTTATATATATATATATATATATATATATATATATATATATATATATATATTAGGTTATTACAAAAAATAATGGCCGATTTCAGAAACATAGTTTTATTCTTTAAAAATTAACTGTAGAAATGTTGAAATTAGTCAAAATACGAACCTTCAGCATTTATGCACGCCTGTCATCGATCAATGAGATTATTTATTCCTCGTTTATAAAAGTTATTGGCTGTGAAGCAACTAAATCTTTGAAAGCTGATTCCACCTCTGGTTTGGACCTAAATGTTTTACCATTTAAAAATGTGCTCAAGTGCTTAAAAAAATGAAAATCAGTGGGTAAAAGATCAGGAGAATATGAAGAATGTGGTAAACTTCCATATCCCAGGTCTGTGAGTTTTTGCAACATTTGGCCGCACATTATAGTAGAGTAGAATTAGGCTACGTCAGTTCACCAATGCAGGTCTCATTTTTTGCAGGCGTGCAGGCATTTCAGCAAGTTGATTGCAGTAAAGCTCTGATTGGCTTCTAGAAAGCTGTAGTGGGTAACATCATTTGCAGACCACCAGACAGTCACTATAATCTTTTGCTGATACAACTTCGACTTTGGGAAATGTTTGGTGGACTAATCACGATCAAGCAATTGACTTGATTGTTTACGGCTATCATAAAGGATCCACTTTTCATCGCAAGTGACTATTCGGTCAAGAAAGATATCTTTGGTGTTACGCAGAAAGAGCATCGAGCACACTTCAAAATGCCTAAGTTTTTAATTTTTATTGGCATCATGAGGAACTAATTCATCGAGCATTTTCACCTTGCCAATACTCTGCAAATAGCGTGAGACTGTTGCAATGCTGGCACAAGGTGTCTGAGACATTTCTCTGAAACTTTGATATGGGTTTTGCTCAACTACTGTTTGCAATTGTTCGTTATCAAGACTGCATGACCGTCCTCTACCTTCATCTTCAAGGCTCTCATCACCAGTACGGAATTTCTGGAACCACCTTCGTACTGTCCGGTCATTTGTGATCCCATCTCCCCATGCTCTGTTTTATATTAGCAGAAGATTAGGAGGCACTGTACTCAAGTTTGAACTCATGCAAGAAAAGAAATCTACGATCATGTTTTGTCCTGTTCATAATTAAAGGCTTTTATGCTTCAAGAATATTTTATTCTGAAAATAAATTAAAATTATAAATGAACACACGTGAGTTATTATGTATACCAAAATTCACGTAATATATGCATTGAATACTATCTTAAAATGGATTTTCAAAACACAACACTTTGAGCGACCATTATTTTTGTACCAACCTAATTACAATAACTCAATATATGTTCAATAAACTTACCACATTGACCGACTCCATAAATATAATATATAAACCGCTGAATAGGCATACCATTGGTTTAACAAATTTCATCACAAACTTCAACTCATGACAGTAGTGTTTTCATTAACAATCTTTGGTGTTCTTCTATCAGCTATTTCATATTCAGTTCCATCTAATACAATGTTCTCTCCTCTCACTGATCCTATTTACTCGTTACCTAAATTTTTGTCTCCCTTTACTTTCTTTCCCCCTTTCTTTTTATCCATCTTGACAGGCTCCAAAGGAGAGTCTGTAATGTGATAGGTACTGATCTGGCGGCTCGACTGCAGCCATTTCCCCACCGTCGAAATGTGGTCTCCCTTTGTCTGTTCTATAAATACTTTCATAGCTTCTGCTCGGACGAACTTAAGTCACTGGTGCCTCCTCAACAGGTGTTTACTCGTGCAACCAGACTGCCAACTGGGTCCCACCTATTCACAGTCAGGTTAACCAAATGCAGACGACAATTCTACTCCTTCAGCTTCTTCTCTCGCACTTCCCGCCTGTGGAACTCGCTCCCGTATTCTTGCTTTCCTGACGGCTACAACCTCCAGAAATTTGAATGCAAAGTCAATACTCATCTACTAACCACTGGACTCTAGCTCTCTCCCCACCCCCGTATAACCTTCCCTTTCTCTCCACCTATGTATCTGTCATCGCACCTGCATTCTCAGCTTTCTATTGCTCCTTTCTAACTAGTTTGTACTCCTCACTCTTTTCTAATTAATCTTTTTGCAGTTATGTAGCCCCCCGCTCATCAGTGGCATTTCTGCCTGGCTCGGGGTGAAATGATTAAAAAAAAAAACATATTGTGTACTTCTCTACTTTTCAGTTATTTTTCCTTCTTTTCATTGTTTTTTTTTTTCTCTCTTTGTTTTTTTCTGCCACTTTTACATCAATTTATCTTACTTCCACTTCTTCCCTATCACTTCTAGTCGTTTCTTTATCTTCTTGAAACGCATACCTCTTCTTCCTCTTCCTCTTCTATCTTCTCTATTCGTTTCCTTTTTTTTAATTTCTGATCTCTTCATTCTTTTCTTCGCTTCTTCTTTTTTGTCTTCTCCTTCTATTTAACTATTTTCTAATCAGTCTTTTGCTTTATTTGTTTTCTCTTTTTTATCTTCATGTCTCCAGTCCTTCAATTCATCAGCCTCTTTTTTCTTTGTTTTCTTATTCTTTTTAGTTTCCGTCAAAGTTTCGAGGCTTCCAGTAAGGCAAGCAGCTAATTCCGTTCCGTTAATATCGCAGTATAATTATGGAACCTCATTGGGCTTCACACGTCAGAACAACTACTGAAACAGAAATAACAGCTTAGAAACCTTACAATAATAATGGTATGATCTTAGAAAGTCGACATTTCTAAAGAGACCAACAACAGACTTTAAGACAAACCTTTATTATTTAGAACGAAGTTTTTCTAGCTGACATCAACATTGAAATTTCACAAAAGCTTCTTGCATTAAAATTGGAAAATTATGATGCTGACTACTTAGAATTGAAAAGAAAATGCATATGCGGATGCATAAATTTTATGAAGCTTTTTATATATCAAAATAATTGTCTCATATTAAAAGGTACAAATTCGGTATGATTGATAAAATGAAGAAATGGAAGGGATAAAGAAAGAATAAGAGAGCATATGCAGGTTGAAAAAAAAAATGACGAGACAAATGGATGAATTTAAGAAGAAAAGATTTTTAGTAATGAATACGAGAAATGATGGACGCTGTAAAAAAAAAAAGAAATAAGAAATTCGCTCACCCAATTACAAGTTAGATAGAATATCAGTCAGTTAAGTGCCATACGTGAAACACGCTTGGGCGATCATGTCTCGAAAGAGACATGACTGACTGGGCAGAAGATTTTCCCGCAGTAGGTTGCCATTGCTTTCTGCGGTAGACTGGTTGCTAGCCAAGTCTATAGAACGCAATCTGTCCTGTTATTTAACCCATAACTGGAAGGAAGAGACGGATTAATACCTTTCCCAAGGGTATTTGCGCGTAAGTGAATGCAATGAATTCAACTGGAATTCGAACTCGACACCCCGATTTCTCGTTCCGAGCCGATATCCACTGCACTACAACGCACATCCTCATAGAATATAGATGTTGCTTCTCTATGTAGATGTTCAGGGTTTTGGGATGAAATCAAGTTTTTTTTTTAATAAAATTGTTGATAAACAAAAGTTTATACAATTCTACAAATTTAATAAATTTATTTATGTTTTTAAAATGTTCGTAAACAAAGTCGTATAGTTCATAGCTAAAATGAGACATCAGTGTCGGTTCGTATTACCCACAAACTCCACCTCTAACCTGGCGGTGGAGGCACCCAAACCAGATTGGGGGCTACGGACAGTGCCTTTAGGTTCTCTCTATTTGATCAAGATTTGTTTTTTTCTACCTACATTTATATAAGTTACAAATAAAACTAAGAACAACTATTAAAGGATGAAAGATTTTCGCGAATTTTGACGTCATTCTGTTGTCTTTTTTGTCCAAATCTGCGAATTTGTTTTACTCACGCTAAGTCTCAAAAAAAGTGTGCATTATTGGCAATTTTTTTCTCTTATTCTTTTATGTATTTGTAAAATATCTACATAAAATACTTGATTTTATGAGAAATTTCTCCCTCTTTCTGCTTACGACACTCTCTTGTGCAGATTTCTCTCTCTTTCATTTCTGACACTGTTTCTTCCAGTTTTTCTTTCTTTTTCTGAAATCATTTCATCCCAAGCAAGGCAAAAAAGCTGCTAAGACGTAAGCGGTTTTTGAGTGTGGCAGAATATGAGAAAAAACATTATTAAGAAGAAAGAACAATAAAATAGCAGGAATTAAGAAGACAGAAGATTACGGTTGACATTGTATTTAAATGTTTGAAAATCAAAGTTGACTGAAATGCTGGGAGAGTGTTCCACAAATGAGAAGAGCAATGGAAGAGACTGTTAGCACAAAACCTGCGGTTAAATCTAGACATTTTAACTCTAAGATTATGAAACCTTGCCGCTATTCTAATGCCGAAAGTGTGGCGCGCTTAGTGAGGATTGAAGTCACTACTCAGTAGTACTTGATATAATGAGACAAGCTTGCTAAAGATTACACCACTTCAAAAAACCCTATATAAAATTCATTTAATGTAGAATATGTTAAAACTATTAAAGTTTTAAACAAGAAAAATCTCAAGTTGACATTAAAAATTGCCGCTAAATATTGTTGATTTATTTATGTTGGACTGATAACAAACTCTAATATGAATTTAGATATATAATATTTATCTTTTATTTTTCTGGTTGAATTGATTACCTATATTGCATATGATCTATTATTGTACATAATTAATTTACAATATTTTTTTATATTATATTTTTATAAAAATATGGTTTTTTTAATTAAATTAATTATGGTTTAATTAAATTATTAATTAAAAAATTAAATTATATATAATTAATTATATATTATTAAATGAATGATAAATTATTAATTTAATTAAATTAATTATGGTTTTTTTAATTTACAATATTTTTTTATATCATATTTTTTATATTATATGAATGCTATGAGATGTAGTTGAGTGGTAGGGCTGTGTCATAGATTGGAGAGGTGCATATCACAGATTGGGAGGACATTGGACTTTTGAACTGGTTATGATAAACATGAAAATGATGTCAATTTATTTGAAGATCTAAATGTCAAATTGTTTTCATTTGTATCTGTTTGTTTTTTTTTTTTTGTTGTTTTTTTTTTTAATCGTTTCACCCCAAGCAAGGCATTCCACTGCCACTATTGCGCTTGGGGCTACATAGGGGAAGGTAAATAGAAAGAGTGGTTAGATATAGAAAATGTCAGAAGTGGGGTGATAGGTAGTTGGGAGGATGGGAAGAGTGCTTGAAAGAATGGAAGCGAGTTATTGTGTTATTGTCTATTGACCTTACATTTAAACTCCTGGAGATTGTAGCCGTCGGGGAAGCAGTCATGTGGAAGGGAATTCCACAGTCGGGAAGTACGAGAAAAGAAACTGTTGGAGTAGAAGTTGCGGTTGTATTTTATCGGTTTCACTGTAAAAGGGTGGGATCTAGTTGCTAATCTAGTATCTCGTGCAAATTTGAACCTAGGGGACACCAGTGATCTAGTGTTAATAAAGTTATATTTTGTGTAATGTTTTAATACTCGAAATTATGTTGATGATGAGAGCGTATATGCAGTAGTAACAATGACAACCGTAATACTGCAATACATAAATTCAGCTGAAGAGGATCTATATTGTACAGTTACTTTTCACAGTGCTGACGATAAAACAAAAGATAATAAAATATAGAATTTGTATAGAGACCACGGAAAATATCGAAAATATATCATTGGTAAAGTTACAAAATGAGCAAAATTTTTACCGAAGACTAGATAACTGAGAAAAATTATCAAAATTGTTAATGAAACTGTTGTGGATTCCGGGTGGGAAACCACACAAAATAATAAATAGCAAAAACAGATATGGAGAGAGAGAAAGTAAGTTATATTGAACAAGAAATACAAACTGGAACACGGGTTAGTCAATTCAGGAACACTATTAGTAGAAATCAATATATACAGACTTGTAGTGAAATACTATGTCCGGTTAATGAGTCTATATCCAAACAACTCCAACTTACTCTGCACCAATCTTACTGACCAACTAAGCAACTCTACAACTCCTTGGCAACTACTCAACTACTAGAGTATTTAGTTGGTCTTCCCACTGAAGGCAAGATGTGACACAAGGTCATTTTTATGTGGGTTTTCCGGGCCATATAGCCCGGCCAAAAATATGTCTATCGTTACCCAGTCGTGATTCTACTCTTCGGCGGAACCACAACTGGCTTAATGCTCTCCGCCCGAAGGCGGAGAGCTGACAGTGACAGTTACTGCGAGGCGACTGCTATTACAACTACTACAATATTTGGTTAGCCTTCCCACTAAGGGCAACACGTGACACAGAGTCAGTTATAATTGGGTTTTCCGGGCTATATTGTCCGGCCAAAAAATACCTGTCTATCGTTCCCCAGTCGTGACTCTACCCTTCAGCGGAGCCACGAGTGGGTTAGTGCTCTCCACCCGAAGACAGACAGCTGACAGTGATTATGGCATTTGTAACTACTACAAATACTACAGTATTTAGCTGGCCTTCCCACTTAAGACAACATGTGATACAAAGTCATTTTTATGTGGGTCTTCCGGGCCATATAGCCCGGTTACTACAACTACTAATGCCGTTCTCTGTATAAGGATTATATGTACACATCAGGCGAGTCCATTCTTATGTGCAAAAAAGGGGTGACCCTCAATAGAAACATTAGCCTTAGCCCCCTGCGCACCAGTGGCGTTACGCCTTGCTCGGGGTGATATGATTAAAAAATAAAATAAAATAAAATAAAATAAAATAAAATAAATAAACTGAGCCTAAAAATTAAGAACTACTTCTAACTTATTGTTTAAAAACATATATTTGCAATTTATTTTTATTCACCAATTCAAGAGGGAAAAACACTAAGATTTTGCAATAAGTCGAACCGTCAATTTTTGAAGATCGTCCGCATATATCAAAAAACCTAGTGTCTTTTTCCGAGGGCCTCCATTTACCAGAAAATATCAATTTGGCAATTCAAATATCGATGTTTATGGAGCCTAAAAATGCATGAAAAAACACAATGGGGCATTTTATAAGGAAAGATGTAGGCTTCTCACAACGATATGAGTTGCTTATACATAATATCTTATTTTTTATTAACTGACTCCAAGTTAGATTTTTTTATTGTTTTTTTTTTTTTTTTTTTGTCACGCGTATATTTGGTACTCCACCAACTTTAACAGAAAGTTATATTTTCGCCGTATCTCATAAAAATGACAAATTCACCGGGGGAGAATTAACAACAAAAGCCCACAAATTAGTGCATTATCGTATATGGTCTTTTTATAGCTTTTTCAGATGCTATTCTCTGGCCATATTATGTCGACACTGACAATGAATATAACAACATTCTGCTGAAGAAAATGGATTTTTCATGTAATCAACTCGTTTTTTTCTCTCTCTACTATTGTGGTATTCAAATTGAAAATTAATATTAACAATTACTATTTATACAATGAAATAATAGTGAAATAGTTTGATTCATGTCTTCCGGAAGAATATTAAAAATAGAAGCAGTTTCAATTAGAATTCAAACTCGACGATTAAAATTTTCATTTTTCAGTAATTTTCCATTCCAAGACAACTCACTTTGTTGTTCAAAAAACTATTATTCCATCTCGAATCACGACCTTTCATTAGCATGGCTAATGCTAAACTCCAAGAGAGCAATACGCTACAGCATCACGGGCTCACCTTTTCCACAGACTTGAAGTGAAGAGACTATATCGAATCACTTGCTTTGTCTATTGCAAGGAAAATCGGTTCACTGTGATATACCAGCAAAATTTTTCTTGTCAGAATCCATATTGCACATTTATAGATCTACCATTTATCCATCTACTGAATATTCTTGCCATATTTGGTCTGGTTCACCTGCTGTACACCTCGAGATTCTTGACAAAATCCAAAGAAGGATGCGTAATTAAATCTATCTTCAGTCTTCGCATTCTCTTTCACTTTCACTTTCACTTTCACTCCTTGTAACCTTTGCATTTTAGTGACATTACCCATTTACTTGGGTGAAATGATTAAAAAGAATAAAAAAGATCAATCTACGAGTGCTCCAGTTACCATATAATCCAGTACTAACTGCCACAGGTCCGGATATCAGTGACTTTAACCGGTTCTTTCACCAGGCTTCTTTTTTTTCTTTTGCGGAGAAAATTATCTAGATACTCAGCATGATTAAAAATCGTTCAGTCGTCGGATAAACCTGTTTGTAGATTCAAGGATCATCCCGCACAATGATAGTAGACTGGGCTCCATAACTATGCACTGAGGGCCGTCATAACATGCTCTCGCTGGACGGAATGCTTCCAAGATTGATATCAACGGACAAGGCGCATGATATTTCCGATGGAATTAATGGCCACATATTCGTGACGAAGCGTGCCTTCATCAGCTTGGGTTTGAACTGGAGAACTATGGACTCGTCCAGGTCTACAAGCCCAAGATACACACGCTACTCATAAATGAATACCTCTTTTGCTTTAAATCCAGGTACGTGAAAGTAACTAGTCTGATGCTCCACTGCACAGCGACCCTCTAACCAGACCCAGTCGTCGGATTTATGATGATGAGGGTGATGATGATACATGCTTATAATGATAGAAAGAAAATTGTTTACATTTTCGGGTTGTTGTCCTCATCTTTATTGCCATATTCACGACGTTTCGGCCATTGTACACTCCGGCCTTTTTCAGATGATTAGAATTACAAACCGAACTCTTTATTTCGATCACTGGAGTATATTGTTCTCGTTCCATAAATCATGTCACTTCCAGATGTCTTAGTTATTTCCTTTTAACTTAACTCTCTAAGTTATTTGTTCACCATTGTTGATGAGGACAACAGTTCGAACAATGTAAATAATGTAAATACTACCTCATCTCAGAATTATAAAAACATGTACATAAAAACAAACGTGTATAAGCACTTTAAAATACTCTTAGGATAAGAGATTGCTTAAGAGACTTGAAATCAAAAGGCCGTTTAGCAAAGATCTTCACCAGCTAAGCCTCTAGAGAAGGATTTCTAACATTTCATTGACCCAAAATGAGGTAATCCTGTAAGTGACCGACGCTGCATTCACGCGTTTAAATGAAAGTCTTCATAGCCGCGTGCGTATGAGCCAAAATAAAAACTAGAAACGGGAATGAGTTCACGAAGCTTAGGCCGTTCTATGCATATGTGAATCAGAAGCGGATTTTTTGACATTGACATGATCTGCTGACGTAAAAAGCAGAAGCCTTTTTGCGATGTCAAAACGAGTGGAAATCGGAAAGAGAAATATTTGTTACAAACATGGCTGACAGAAAAGCGGAAAAAAATAAAATAATAAAATAACTGATATAGCAGAAGTCGAACAAAGGAGTAAGGAAAAAGAAGAAGAATGAGAATGTTTGTGAAAGAAACAACGAAAGGATGTTGAGCGATTAATGAAAAACATTATCAGAGAAAAATATAGAAAAATAGGGGAAAATAGAGAAGGATAAAGAGGTAAACGACGGAATCCACAGGATTCGAAGAGAAAATGTGTGAAAAAAAATTATATATTTTGGGTAAGAAAGAAAAGATTAAAGTTATTCTTCTTGTCTGTAAAAAGTATTCACTATATAGATGCGCATGTCTACGGTTATATCGTGTTGAATACACCGGTCCCCGTCCGATCACCAAAGTTAAGCAACATCGAGCCTGGTCAGAACTTCAATGGGTGACCATTTGGTGCTGTAAGCGTAAGGATCAAGAATGGTCCTCCGAGGTTTGGGAGTTGGACGCGGGGCTAAAAACCCTGTCCCGTAAAAAAACAGTTTGTTACAGCAACAAAAAGTTGCTACACTATGCGCCATCTGGGTGTGATGGATGATATAGATGTGTAAAGGTATTCTTGGGCCTACAGAATTTAATTACTGCTATAAAATATTTTTAAAAATATATTTTAATTAGAAAACTAGAAACTGCTGACCGGTTCCCGTTCTTCTCTTTTCTGATATTATTATAGATTTGCGAACTTAGCTTCGTTTCACAAAAGGTTTAATAGAGTATGAGAAATTGTGTTAATCCAATTTTTCAAATCAACGAGGCTTACTTGCTTTAAAAATCTGGGAAAACGTGGACGTTCATGCCCGAAAAAACAACAACAATGTCAGAAGGACAGTTTTTCCCTTGACACTGCTATTATTTTAAATAGTTTTGCTCATCAATTATGTTTATTGTTTTAAGAAGCGTTTATTAGAATTGGGGTAAAAATAGAAAAATAGGGGAAATCGATCAAATAGCTTTCCTACCTAATTTCACTCACAAGGCTTGGGCCAACAGTGGTATGGTTTTCAGGCACTTTCCAACGCTGGGATCGCCTCCCTAGACCTATAACATCAACAATTCACCTTCCTAACAAATCAATCATGGTGAGATTAGAACATGAGTCTCGTATTTTAACCACTGGGTTACGCACTCATTATCAGTGTGATGCTGTGAGTCAGAGGCAGGCAACCTTTTCAGAGTGAGGGCCAGATGAGACTTTTGGGAGCAGGCTGCGTGCCGGAGTGACAAACGAAACATCCTAAAGTGAATACTGTATAATAGAAAGCGTATATTATATATATATATATCAGTCGGTCAGTTAAGTGCCATACGTGATACACGCTTTGGGCGATCATGTCTCAAAAGAGACATGACTGACTGGGCAGAAGATTATCCCACAGTAGGTTGGCATTGCTTTCTGCGGTAGACTGGTTGCCAACCAAGGCTAAAGAATCCAACCTGTCCTATTATTTAACCCATAATTGGAGGGAAGAAATGGACTTATACCTTTCCCAAGGGTATTTGTGCGTAAGTGTATGCAATGAATTCAACTGGAATTCAAACTCCGCTTTCTGATTGTCGTTCCGAGTCGATATCCACCGCACCAGAATGCACATCCCAATATATATATATATATATATATATATATATATATATATATATAGTTGTCAGTCCGAAAACGGTGAGGATAATCCAAGAAAACGTTAATTCCGGCAGAAATTTTATGCCAGATCAAAGGAAATATTGTAAAAGAGTCTGATGATATGAGCTAGTTAAGCTCATTGAAATGAACTATAGTTTATAACTATTATGACGTGTTGAGTTTTCCTTTATAAACTTCTCTCTCTCTCTCTCTCTCTCAATATATATATATATATATATATATATATATATATATAATGAAAAAAATTAGAGTATGTTTTTAACCAGAAACAAGGTAAACTAGTATCTAATTAGACAATACATACGTATGTAAGAATTTTATTGAAAAACATATGTGCATGTACTTAACTAAATGTATTGTATGCAAGAATTTTATGTAAAAACATATGTATCAGTGAAACGGCTGGTGTTTCTGCGGTAGACTGGTTTGCTATGAAGAAATGCTTCGATGTTCGAAGAGGTAGACAGCAGAAAAATGTCATTAAGGTGGCGATCAGAAGTTGGTAGTGAAAGTGAGACTTTGCGTACTTTATTTTGGAGTATAGCTGCTTGCAACAGTAAGTGCTGCTAAACATAGCATCGATGCGTTGAACATACGCAATGTGTGTAGAAAAATTGTTAAAGGGGAGAACAAGGTCGCAGAAGAAGAACAGCGGAGAAGTGTGAAACTTCGTCTTCAGTTTATCGTTGCGCAGCGGCTCCACTAATTCTATCTGCGGGAAGAAAGATGCGTCGTTTACGGGAAAGTCAAAGGGGGCAGTGGAAAGTTTGAAGTCAGCAGCAAGCGATTTGACTTCTGCGAAACGGGTGTTAAATTCCTCTCGCAGTGAGGTGACGACGCTAACGCAAGTTTCAAGGTCTACGTATTCAAGGGCACAAGCAACAAGGCAAGGAAAACGCACAAACTAACCATTAGCCACCTGAGCTTTCCTCGAAGGCGGTGATGTGCGCGTAAATATCTGTCACTAGACTTGAAGCTTCACGCTGAGGTCGTTCAGGTGCATGGTGATGTTTGAGAACAAGGCCAGGCGAGTGAACCATCACGGGTTGGATCAGTGTGGGAAAGGTTTTTCTGACGAGGGAAAGTGGCGATCTCTACCTCAGGTCGCACACACGGGACACCATGGCCTCATGACTCAGCCAGCGGACCTCACAGAAGTAGAGCAGCTCCTTGTAATGCACTTCTACCTCGTCAATCAGTACCTGAAAAAAAATGCACTTACAATTCTGCTGAAATCAAACTTTCTTTTTTTTTTCAGCATTTACGTTAAAAGAAGTTGAGAATGAAAATGTAACTGTTTCAACGATAATCAAAAATATTTTTTAAGTAGTCTTTGATTTTAGGCCATTCTATCACCTTTTATATCTTTTAAAATTTATTTTCACTACCAGTTCACAGACATGAAAAATCAAAATGAAAGAACTGACGCCAAAGTCCTCACACAAGCGTGAAAAATTTTGGAATCAAGTAGTAGGTGCTCACAAAATCTTAGGAGAATTTCGCTGGCTGGATTGCTTTATCAATATTGAACAGGATGGCAGGTCGGACGTTAGGCCATCGCGGGCTGACCCCTGATGTAAACATAAAAACTTATGAATTAAGACATTGTGTTGTAGTTTGAATAAGTTTTAATAATAGCCATTAATCCACTACAGATGAAACATGAGAACCTCGTAAGCGCCTTATGATATCACGGTATTTAGCACACAAATTGATGTAAAATACGATACAAAGTTACTTTTGGATATTTACCAAAAATCACTTTTTTTCTTCCATTTTAAACACAGATATCAAGACATTTAGGATGTGCGTTGTGGCGCAGTGGATATCGGCTCGGAACGAGAAATCGGGGAGCCGAGTTCGAATTCCAGTTGAAATTCCTTGCATTCACTTACGCACAAATACCCTTGGGAAAGGTATTAATCCGTCTCTTCCTTCCAGTTATGGGTTAAATAACAGGACAGATTGGGTTCTATAGCCTTGGTCGGCAACCATTCTACCGCAGAAAGCAATGGCAACCTACTGCGGGATAATCTTCTGCCCAGTCAGTCATGTCTAGAAAGAGACATGATCGCCCAAGCGTGCATCACGTATGGCACTTAACTGACTGATCAAGACATTTATACTACTACTCGTGAAACAAGCTGCATGTTTCCACACTGAGGCCGAAACTTATTTGTAGTAATATCATTTATGACAGGTTTTAAAAACGACTATAGATTAATATTCGTTTTATTTCTTCAATTTAGCAGCCAAATTTTGATTAAACAGTAATTTCTTATTCAATGTTACTTACGACAATCCAAGTATTTTAAAAGTTATTGGCATTCGAAATATGAAATGTGTTAGCCACGCTATCACCAATGGTCACATGTTATGACTTTATTTTATAAAAACGAATAGGTAATTTGAGTTTTATGTGCTGTCTACCTTCAAAATGTGGGCAATCATGTCTCTCCACAAACCCTCTACCATGTAACACTAAGCAATGTTAGACATTTTACCGTCCCTCTTTGCCTCAACTCTGCCATCCATTCGCATAAAACTAGTTAGATAAATTACTCTCTGTCTTTCCACCTTGAATATGACCTGAGAGTGTCACATTCCCCCTTCTATAACCCGATCCTTTCGATTATCGATTTTCGATATTTATCGGAGGTACCTCGACACAAATCCTAGCTAAGAACACTCGCAGACGCTTATAGTACAACTGTGTAAATTTTCAAGAAAATCGGTTCGGCCGTTTCGGAGTCTATACGTAACGGACACAAACACACACATACACACACACATACTTTCATTTATAAATAAATTTAGATAGATAGCAGAGGGAGACACAGGGGTAATATGAACCAACTATTTCTTCGGTATCTTTAGCAATGGATTTCAGAGCGCTAATTTATCTAGAGAATATTTCAAGAGAAAAGCTTATCAATCAGTTAAGTGCCATATATGATATGGGCGATCATGTCTCGAAAGAGACATGACTGACTGGGCAGAAGATATTTCCGCTTTAGGTTGTCATTACTTTCTGCGGTAGACTGGTTACCAATGAAGGCTATAGAATCCAGTCTGTCCCATTATTTAACACATAGCTGGAGGGAAGAGACGGATTAATACCTTTTTCAAGGATATTTCTGCTTAAGTGGATGCAATCAATTCAACTGGAATTCGAACTCGACTCCTCGATTACTCGTTCCGAAATAACGCACATCCACTAAGGAATGTAACCTGTCAGAAGAATTGTGATACGGAAGTGGTGATAGAGTAGCAAGCGGCCAGTCCTTACACACACTGAGACCCTTTCTTCCTGGGCTGAGTCAGAGGAAAGATGAGTTGATAGCTTCTGATCTTCTAGATTTTTAGAGGTGCGCTTAGAAGCTGCTGTATCATCTGCATAGATAGTCATTAAGGATAGGAGTATGTTCTTTAGTAAATCATTAATTTAACAAATGAGTGTATGAAATTTGATTAAAATCGGACCACTCCTTCTATAACCCGATTTTTTCAATTATCGATTTTCGATATTTATCGGAGGTACCTCGACACAAAACCTAGCTAAGAACACTCGCAGACGATTATCGTATAACTGTGTAAATTTTCAAGAAAATATGTTCAGCCGTTTCGGAGTCTATAAGTAACGGACACACACACACACACACACACACACATACACACAGAGACAAAGTTCCATTTATGAAATAAGTTTACATAGTTTCAAGAGAGAAAAATTGTTTAGCACAACGCAGAGAATCAACACTCTCAGAGACAGACCTTAGCAATGAATTCAATAAAAATTTTCGACTTTATGTCAGCCGAGAATATTAGCCCCAGTTGTTTACAACGAAATTTTCAGAGTCTTGTTGCGAAGCCTTTTTATGTAGTTGCCATTTTTTAAGTGAAAACAGGAGACACGTATAATTAAGTAGCTGTTTCTAAATCTCTGACAGTTCAGTCTCAATATGCATGAGTATATGCGTGTATGGACGATCACTGAGTGAAATTTCTCTATACGCACGCATATTGGAGCAAATGTCTACGTGTTCAAGACAATTTGGGACAAAGTTATGCTACATAAAAATGATAGTCTTCGATAGCATCGTCCCTTTTCAAATTGTTTATGATCAAAACAGGCACCTCAAATGCCATAATTTTCACGATAAAATTTTCCCTCCTTCTGTATTGTTCACTGAATCATTTTTCACGCGTTCACTGCTGTCATGATTTAATCAGAAAAGCCAAATATTTACATAAGCATTGTGTTCTTCTTAGCATTAAACTAAATTATCTGACTTTAAAAAATGTTTCGTCACTATGAATAATACTTTAGTTGACGTACACGAAGCCAATAAAAATACTTTTGTTATAACTGGAAACAAACGTGCACGCGACTTTTAAGAATCTTCGCTAGGTAAATGCGACATTCACACAATACACAAGCTAAAACACCAGTGTCTCTATTGTCGACTTAAAAACTCCATAGAAAAGGATTACCAAGTTATATCAAGGCTGCACAACCGGTTCTCAATATATTAAAGTAAGCACTATTTACATTATTCGAACTATTGTCCTCATCTTTGTTGGCATTTGTACGATGTTTCGGTGCTAGGAAATTCAAACTCTTTATTAGTCACTGGGGTATATCATTCTCATTTTAGTCATGAGTTATGTCCCTCTAACCCTCTAAGTTACTTGTTCACCACTCCTGGTATTGAACTCACAACTCTTTGGGTCAAGTCACGGGAACTAACCAACGTCTATATCCACTAGGCCATGTGTTCTTAAGAACAACTGAATTTCTGGGACTTATAAACCTAATGTTCAGTAACCCTTTTACCAGAGTTCATATTGCAATTTTTGATGTTAATGGTTTTCTCTAGTATGTTTTTATGTTAATGGTTTTCTCTAGTATTTTCACCAGAGCTCATATTGCAATTTGATTTTCTCTAGCACTTCGTATTATTCATCTCTAATGAGGATGATATACCCCAGTGATTGTAATAAAGGGTTCGGTTCGAAATTCCTAGCACCTGAAGAAGTTCGGAGCGTACAACGACCGAAACGTCGTACAAATGGCAACAAAGATGAGGACAATAGTCCGAATAATGTAAATAATGTAAATACTACCTAATCTCAGAAATATCGACAAAAATTAAAGTAAGCAATTTAATGAATTCTTTAATTTGACAATATCTCGTTTTATTATAAATGTTATATTTAGAGGGTATACGTGTTTGATTAGATTTTCCTTAATAATATCTACCGGCCTAAAGGTAGAAAATTTTATTAAAGTTTTCTCGAGAAACATCTTTAATAAGAATTTCGATATCGTTATCAGTAGAAATTAATCGGAAAAATTAAAAAGTAAATCTTTCACTATTTTCTTTTTCTATGTATCCGTTCAGGACGTGGGCGATCAATGATTTCCACAACTTCCTATTTTTTAACTTTTTAACGTTTGTCTTTTCACAATAGCTCCAAGTATTTAGTCGAATATACATTTAAACTATTTTGTTATATAGGTTACTCGCTGCTTTCCTCTGGCCCTCTTGACTTCGACATATCCTGTGAGTGTCATATTCTCCAAAACATCTTTCCTCATAATGCGTCCCAATTTAACAGTCTCTTTCTGATTGTAAGTATAAGCGTTCATTTAGTCTCAGTTTTCTTTTAAACTTTTACTTTTCTCATATGTTCAGTCCATCCTTATACTAAAGCTGTAGGAAGATGGTTTATTGAATTGACCTTGTGTCATACATAACCGAACTCCCTACAACTTAGGATTATTCGCTATCATCAGAAGGTTGGAGACTGGAATGTATGGAAGAATAAAATTATACTTTTGCATGTTTAAATAGAATTTATTTACAGAAAAGAATAACATGAATTAGTAGAAGTTAAACGTTCCTTAAGAAAAAGTAGTAAGTAGTTAAGGGTATCAAGAGTTCGTAGTAGTCTTTGCAAGAATGAGTTCATGTGTACGTAGGCAGGAACGTATGTATGTATGTATGTATGTATGTATGTATGTATGTATGTATGTATGTATGTATGGATGTATGTATGTATGTATGTATACTACCGGCCATAATTATTAGGCCACTCCAGTGTTTTAAAACAATGATGTATTTCATACTATTTTTTAGTATTTATTGCCAAGTGAATAATTGTAAATGAAAATAGAATGGTTCTTTTATTACTACACAATAACATGTGCAACAAATGAATTTATAAATATTCAATAATTACCTATATTGCAGTTTCATCAATGAAAGAATGAAGAAAGTTTAGGGTGATTCGGACGAGTTCATCTTTGCTTCCTTGCCTTGCAAAATTTTGCAAAGTAATAATACAAAAGAACCATTCTATTTTCATTTAGAATTATCTACTTGGCAATAAATACTAAAAATATACATCATTTTCTTAAAAAAAAAAACTGGGGTGGCCTAATAATTATGACCGGTAGTGTATGTATGTATGTATATATGTATGTATGTATGAGCGTTTATTCTTGGGTAGGATTGTCTTTGAAGTTATCGCTCAGGGTGAATGGTGAAAAGAGAGGAGGTGAGAGGTGAGAGAGAAAGATAGAGACAATAATAGCGATCGTTTCACGTTAGTCAAGGGTACGTGTTAATTACGCTCGTCATCTTATCTCTCTGGCGACGGTCGTCTTGTCCCGTCTTTTATATCGTTTGTAGGTCATTTAGGAATTCACTCCCGGATGTGATTCTGGCCTTTCTATTTTGTTTTTAGATGTTTCCTAGTTTTCTATTGGCCGAAAACATTTCGCATAGAGGTGTGAAATTTCCCGAGTTTTGTGTGTGCTAAGCAAAGTTTGTAAATTCAAGAAAATTCGTTTATTTCTAACAAAAACAATGAGTCAGTGCTTAGCATTTGAATTTTTAAATCGAGAAATTCTTTTGTTCACTACAATACATAACTACCCTTTTGTCTTCTCAAGTTAGTTTTTCATTTGTGAGGAGATTGCTCAATATTCACTGCCATATAGAAGAACTGATATCGGGTTCAGTGCTGTTTCTTTGTTTTTAACGAAATTTTCATGTTTCTTAGCACATTGCTTAACTTTTGAAAGACATCTTCGCTATTGCAATACGGTTTCAGATCTCCCTATCACAATTTACCTTCTCTGTCAAAAAACTTTTCCGGATATTTAAATTTTTGTACTGGCTTGATTTTTGGTGTTTCCAGATCGTAGTTCATATCTAAGGCTCTTCTTTTTGCTAAAATTCATGCATTCCTTCTTCTTACAATTATTGGTTAGTCCATTCTTCTCGCTTTCTTTTACTGCCTTATTGACATGAACAATTTTAAAACTATTCTTGGGGCATCTAATTCGCCAATAGCATCGATAACTGAGGTCTAAAACTTTGAGATCCCCAAATCAGATAATCTTTATTTATTTAAAACATTACCTGGGACATGCAATGAGGAAGGAGAGCCTGGAGAACCTGATACTAACTGGACAGATAGCCGGAAGGAGAGACAGTGGAAGGCAGCGGATAACATATTTGCAGGGTTTGATCAGGTGGATGACGGAACGGGGGTTGCCAGGAGCAACAGGAGCAAACATACTAAGAACCACAAGGGATAGGGAGACGTGGAGATCCATGATCGCCTACGTCCTGAAGGGACAGGGCACATAGAAGAAGAAGTTAGAGATTTTATGGTGTTATGGGGGCGTTGATTGACTTCCCTCTTGACTACGTCCCATACGCAGCAGTCCAACGGGTTCAGATATGGAGAGCGAGGAGACCAAATGTTTAGGGTGACGTGATTTTCGAGATTGCAACTCGCCCATTATTGAGTCGTCTTGGCCTTAAGAGACGAATGGTCTTATTGGTAGGTGTACGATCTTCCTATGCTCACGCCCTATTCCAAGGATTCACGCCAAACAACTTTATATCTCTTTAATTGATTGCAAAAATAATAAGAAAAGAAACATGTTCAGTTATCTCTTACTCTTCTGATTCTGAAAAATTTTAAATGTTTCCACTCTAAACTTATTTATAAATGAAACTTTGTGTGTGTGTCTGTGTCCGTTATCTATAGACTCCGAAACGGCTGAACCGATTTTTTTGAAAATTTACATAGTTGTACGATAAGCGTCTGCGAGTGTTCTTAGCTAGGTTTTGTGTCGAGGTACCCCCGATAAAATCGATAATCGAAAAAATCGGGTTATAGAAGGAGTGGTCCGATTTTAATTAAATTTCATACACTCATAGACAAAGACATAAGCAACGATATTCAGAAGTTTCAAGATTGCAGTTCTTACAATAGAGCAGAAAAAAGATTATATATATATATATAAGGCAAGATGTTTGTGTGTGTGTCTGTTTATCTATCTGTATGTCCTTTAAACAAATCCACAATTTTTATCCGATTCTCACCAAACTTCACACAAATATTCTTTAGGCTGAGTCTCTGCTCCAGGACCATGGATTAGTTTTAAAGCTTTCATTACACCCGAGCAACGCCGGGTTACCCTGCTCGTAAAATAATAAAAGAAAATAATATAATAAACTGTAATTTAAATAAATGTTCAGGAACAAAGTGATGATAAAAAAATATAATAGACAAGGTTTGTTTATTACATTTATTTTCAAGAAAAGTGTTTAAAATAATAATGCCAAATGGTTGATAAAAAATTAACTAATAACTTTGATTTTAAATATTTGTTTTCTAAACTTTGTAAAAATAGAATGGCAAAAAGAAAATGACAATAAAGTCAGTCAAAGGCTAACGGTTTATTACTTCTAAAATTTAATTTCAAATTTCCAAAAGCAAAAGATTTTTTTTTTTTTGTTACCAATAAAGAAGGTGACTTCCTACTGAGTAAATTTAAAATTTAGGACTTCTCTGTAGTTTATGCGCGTTGTGGTGCATTGGATATCGGCTCGGAACACGAAATTGGGGAGCCGAGTTCGAATTCCAGCTGAATTCTTTGCATTCATTTACGCGCAAATACCCTTGGGAAAGGTATTAATCCGTCTATTCCTTCCAGTTATGGGTTAAATAACAGGACAGATTGGGTTCTATAGCCTTGGTCGGCAACCAGTCTACCGCAGAAAGCAATAACAACCTACTGCGGGATAATCTTCTGCCCAGTCAGTCATGTCTAGAAAGAGACATGATCGCCCAAGCGTGTATCACGTATGGCACTTAACTGACTGACTGTAGTTTATTCGGATCCTATGTAAGAGGTTGAGTTGATTGGAAAATTCAGACGGATACAAGGATTGAGAAGGGCAGAAGTTAGAATGTCACAAGCTAGAGAAGGATTTCAGAAGGTCAAGACATTTTAGCTGTCACCAGTAGATGAACTTTGCTGTTTCTTACAAAAAGAGGAAGCAAAAGAAGAAAGAAACTGAAGAAAAAATACAGAAGCAAAAAGATACCAGATGATGTAAAATTCTTGAAAATAAATTGAACTGTGTCAAAAAAAGAAATTTGTTAAAGTCCCAAAATCTCTGTTGAATCTACCAATCTTTTGAATAATTGTAACCTTCTTTAAAGGTTAGAACCTGTTTTTGAAAGAAATTGATTTGTATCTTTTCAAAAGATTTTTCAATTGTTAAAAGTTTTGTTGAATTTATATCAGCTTTTTTTTAGCCTTTTTAAAAATTTTTGTGACTGGTTATTTTGCTTTGATAATAAGGTTTACACAAAAAAAAACTTTGGTGCAAACTTATTCGTAAACTTTGTATTCAGTTCTATTTTTTATGCCATTATAAATTTTTTCGTTCAAATTTCATATGGGAGTTTCAAGTTTTGTTTGCGTATATACCTCATACAATCTTTAAGATAAGAGAGGTGATGGTCCTCACTTTCTCCCTGAAAAAAAACTTTTAGTAGAAAGGTTCGGCTATTGCTAGGTTCACACTCATTTCTCATCGTTTGAACAGGAGTAGAGGTTTATTTCTTGATGTTTATTTAGAATGCAATTTTCAGTTCTATCTTCTGAGGTCTTGATAAGTGTGGCTACCAGAAAAATTTTGGCAATATGACTGGCTTTATGCTACAAATCTTCATATAGAGGGTACCAGGTTGGTAATTTTCTAGTTGCTACATGCATCCTGAATGATAGCAAGGGGCCTGAATTCTTTGATAGTACTCAGAGAGTGCTCTAGTCAACATAATATCAAAGTTCTTGCAGCACCATGTTGCGACTGGATAGGTGTCTCTACAAAGTACTTCTGTTAGGAAACATTAAGGTTAAACTATACTGTAATCTTCACCGGCTTCTGGCTGGCTTGTATTAGTTAGATTATTAGCAGTGACTATTCATAGCCTCTTCCACATTAAAATTTTATCATATGGTTCCAAAAACTAATAAAACTAAAACTAAACCATTTTGCAAAAATTCACCCAAGAAAATGTATCTTCTTTCTCCAACATTTGTGGTATTCATATCAATTTTTGCAGTATGAAATTGTTTTTTATGGAATGTTCTCTAGACATCCTACCTCTCAGAAAATAATTTAAACAACTCAATCTTTACAGCCAAATCCTTTGTTCTTGGTTATCTTCCTCTCTATTGAAAGGATTCTAGGGTTCAGATGCATGGCTTTGGTGTCTATGTTTGTGAAAATCCAGCAGCAAGGGAATTGTCTCTTGAATCTTCAAATTGTTCTTATATATGCTTCTGACTTTTGCTATTAATCTTGGTTAGTCATATCTTCTTCCTTCATTGTTCTATTTTTCTCAGAACTATTGCTTGTTAGATAGAATATCTGACAGTATAGATATGGTTCTTTCTCTCCCTCTACAGTCATCTGAAAATATCTTTGTTTCACATCTTCAACACTTATCATGTCAATTGAATTCATCACTCTAATGTCACTGAATTCACAAGAATTCAGTATTTGATTTTCTCAGTTACTCAGTCTCTCATATAAATAATAAATTTCCCTACTTACTTCCCCAATAATTCTGATGGACACGCTTCTTTACTTGATCTGTTCTTTACCTCCTTCCTCTGGACTTATGTCATGCCTTGCAATTCTGTCATATTGGCAACTTGGAGTAGATAGATCTATCGCCCGGTTCACACTCCACCCACGTCTATTGAACAGGTTAAGAGGCTCATCCCTTGTTCCCTGTTTAGGATGTGGTTTCCGGCTTTCTCTTTTCCAATCCTTTCACTATTACGTAGCCCGCTGCACATCATTTTCGTTACCGCCTTGCTCGGGGTGATACGATTAAAAAAAAAAAAAAAAACTTTAACCATATAGATATTTCTTTCTACTTTTTCATTAGGCAAGAACCTCTATTCGTAGAACATCTTTTTGTTACCAATACACTGATTGGACCTCATTTTATGATTTTCTTCACTAACTTTCAAGTGAAATTTCTAATCTTCCCGTTGAAAATTTTGCCACCAAGGTTTCTTCCTGGCTGAAAGCCAGCATTAAAGCTTTCATGCTAGCACAGAAATACCAAATGAAATTATAATCGTCTCATTGGTTCACTGCTACTTGTTCAGCTGCTATAGCCAACAGAAATCACTTCTTCTGGCTATACAAATGTGAATGTTTGGATCATAACAGATATCTCTTTGTATCTGTTTGTAATGAGTGTAAGCAAATCCTCAATGAGACTAAGTCAGTGTTCACTGATAGAATGAGACACAGCATAGCCTCTCACAATTTTGCTTCTGAAGATTATTTTCAGGTCTGTAAGAGTATGTTGAACAAAAGTAAGCCCTCAATCTTTCTTCTCTTCAATCTATTTGAAGTTAGCTCTCAGTTCTGCTAAGTTCAAAGAGGGCATCTATGTCAGATCCAAGAGGTGTTGAAGGATAAAGAATTTGAGAATATTCATATTCAGCTCTCTTAGTTGGTGATAAACCATTATACAATTGTAGTTACTGTATTTACATTATTCGGACTATTGTCCTCATCTTTGTTACCAATAACTCTGGTAAAAAAGGGTTACTGAACATGAGGTTTATAAGTCCCAAAAGTTCAGTTGTTCTTGACCTAAAGGACACATGGCCCAGTGGATATAGACGTTGGTGTGACTTGACCCAAAAGAGTTGTGAGTTTAATACCAGGCTCTAACTTACAGGGCTAGAGGGAGATAACTCATGACTACCAGAAGAAGCTCTGTGCAAGGGATGGAGATGAGATACTCCAGCGATTGTAATAAAGGGTTCTGTTCTAACACCTGAAGAAGACCAGAGCGTACAATGGCTGAAATATCGTACAAATAGCAACAAAGATGAGGAGAATAATCCGAATAATGTAAATACTGTAAATACTATTTCATCTCAGAAATATAGACAAATAGAATGATCTATTATTAAACGTCGTACAAATGGCAACAAAGATGAGGACAATAGTCCGAATAATATAATTACCGTAAATACTATTTCATCTCAGAAATATAGACAAATAGAATGATCTATTATTAAACGTCGTACAAATGACAATAAAGATGAGGACAATAGTCCGAATAATGTAAATACTGTAAATACTACCTCATCTCAGAAAAATACTGTAAATACTATTTCATCTCAGAAATATAGACAAATAGAATGATCTATTATTAAACGTCGTACAAATGGCAACAAAGATGAGGACAATAGTCCGAATAATATAATTACCGTAAATACTATTTCATCTCAGAAATATAGACAAATAGAATGATCTATTATTAAACGTCGTACAAATGACAATAAAGATGAGGACAATAGTCCGAATAATGTAAATACTGTAAATACTACCTCATCTCAGAAATATAGACAAATAGAATGATCTATTATTAAACGTCGTACAAATGGCAACAAAGATGAGGACAATAGTCCGAATAATGTAAATACTGTAAATACTATTTCATCTCAGAAATATAGACAAATAGAATGATCTATTATTAAACGTCGTACAAATGACAACAAAGATGAGGACAATAGTCCGAATAATATAATTACCGTAAATACTATTTCATCTCAGAAATATAGACAAATAGACTGATCTATTAGTAAACGTCGTACAAATGGCAATAAAGATGAGGACAATAGTCCGAATAATGTAAATACTGTAAATACTATTTCATCTCAGAAATATAGACAAATTGATGATCTATTATTAAACGTCGTACAAATGGCAATAAAGATGAGGACAATAGTCCGAATAATGTAAATACTGTAAATACTATTTCATCTCAGAAATATAGACAAATTGATGATCTATTATTAAACGTCGTACAAATGGCAATAAAGATGAGGACAATAGTCCGAATAATGTAAATACTGAGGACAATTGTCCGGATAATGTAAATACTGTAAATACTCTCTCATCTCAGAAATATAGAGAAATACTAAATTATATTTACTTCTTTCTAATTACCAAGGAAGATAAAATAAAATGAAGTAGCTATAACACTTAAGATCATAATCTACTATAGGACAATATAAAATTCAAAGTAATTAAACTTAGAAGCAGTGGAAATGGAGAATCTTTTATGCATTTAGTTAATTTATATTATTATATGTTTTACATTTGGTCAAATATACTCATTTGTTTTGGCCATTGTACTCACCAGGCTTCTTTGATTATCTGTTATATTTGCTAACCTTGTCAGAATTTTGACCCAAACTTTTTATTCAAGCAACTGGGTCCCACCCATTCACAGTTAGATCAACCAAATGCAGATGACAATTCTACTCCATCAGTTTCTTTTCTCGCACTTCTCGCCTGTTGAACTCTCTTCCATATTCTTCCTTTCCTGACGGCTACAACCTCCAGGAATTTAAATGCAATGTCAATACTGATCTATTAACCACTGGACTCTAGTTCTTTCTACACCACCCTGTATATATTTTTCTTTCTCTCTGCCTTTGCAACTGTCATCACACCAGTATTCCATCCTTCTCTTGCTCCTTTCTCCGACACCCCCTGTTACTGGTTCATCTTTATCTTTACTCTCCTTCTATCTAATCTTTTACTCTTATGTAGCCCCCTGCGCATCAGTGGTGTTACCGCCTTGCATGGGGTGAAATGATTTTAAAAAATGTTCTCATTCTGGTGAAATTTTTCAGTGTCCATTCTTTCTTAATCAGAGACTACTAGGTATTATTCATCTCAACACTAGGTATAGTATTGACTAATCAGAAGCTTGAAATCTTGCATATTGAATTTTGTAAGTTTCATAATTTACAAAGGGAGTTAATATTAAACTTTTCTATACTGTTAATAACTATAATGATAAAACAGATTAATAAAGCTTAACAAAAAAAATATAATTTTAGGGGAACTTTCTCTGCCTCCTTCAAGGAAATGTGTAGTTGCATCTACATAGATACCACTTTAGTTTGATGGAATCCTAAAGGACAAAATGCATCACATGAAATCATTTTCATAATTTTTCCTAAAAATGATATATATGGAGAGGATTTTTAGGTCCTTTACGATTTGTAATAGGATTCGTCCAACAAATGATTCAAGAAAATAAAGACAACAACTCCAATTTGTAACCAATAAATAAATATGTATATTCTATAAAATACAGCATTTAACAAACAAAGCATGTAATATTAGTATACATAGAGTATGAGGAAAAAGCTGCTCCCCTTTGACTGCTTGTTGATCAAAGTCAACTAAATGAGGAAAGTTTGTTCGTGCACTGAAAATATTTTTTATAATTGTTAGAAAGATTTTCATGTAAGAATGAATAACATGAAGAATACAATTATTTTGAATGTTACTGTAAATAACACAAATTTTGGACAAGAATTCAAAAGTTCAAAGGAAGTTCTCGGTGAAAATGTTCTGAGAGAAAACAAAGTTCTGTGTCCGTGTGTGCGTTAAAAATGTTTGAGTTGAACTTACATGGATTCATTTCGCAGCCTGGTTGTCTACTGCTTAACTTGCGAAAAGTATCCGTATTTAACGAAGGAAAGTGGCTCCTAGAGGGCACGCAGGAAAACTAATTTTACATTAAAAAAAATTAACCAATCACCACACACATATGAAACATCTGCTTCAGAGCGGAAAGATTGCTAAATTGTCCTATACAAAAACAGTAGTGATTTATTACCCAATCGCAGACGAGTAAATAACTGAGTGAATGTGGGTAAGAAAATCATAGCAACCGCTATATATATATATATATATATATATATGAAGGTGTGGCGAAACTAAACGCATAATTCAACACACATTTTTTTAATAATAAATTTTGAAAACAATTGAGGAAGCCAACAACATTGTTATAATAACAGATAAATAAGTGTATTCAATGACTATACCTATAAAAGGTGAAAGAAGATTATGTCAGAACTAAGCAATGTTAGAGGAGATTAAAACTGTTGATTTACAAAGTTTACAAGCGTAAGTCAAGGTAAAAATGTACAATGTATAAATAAAGAGTTGTCTTTCTTAAACTGTATTTTTGTGTTAGGTTTCTGATGAAAAGAAATTTGATATAAAAAGGTATTTTCTTGTTGAATGTTTAAGATGTAATTTTATTGAATAGTTGAGTGAATGTTCTGGATGATGATAAAAGTTTGTGGAAGGATATTCTATATAAGGAAAAGTTTGTTGATGAATATTCTTTATAGTCGAGAAGTTGTTGATTTAAGCTTAGCAGTTTGAGTGAGTGAGTGAGTGACTTGTTGTTTTCTTAATGCCATGATTAACAGAAAAAAGTTCTCCGTTCAGTAGCCGATAACAAGACGATAGTAGAAATTGGATTCACAAGTGATCTGCTGCGTTAGTGACGTGGATTCTGTGAGTAGTAGGGTACTCCCTGATTGAGGAGACGAAATCTGGGGTTTAAATACTTTCCAAGGTAGATACAAAACGCCTCGGCGGAAAAACTGCATCTCGTGCAGAAATATTTTTGTGAAGAGAATTAGCCTATCAGATTGCGCGCTTTGGAAAAATTAAGAAAGCTGGCTGGAGCCTACTTTTCAAGAAAAGTGAACCAAATTTGACTAGTAAAAATAAAGTGATAAGTAAATTGACATCAAGCTGCGATTAGTAAATTGTCCTATGATAAGTAGTATTTTTTATTCAATGCCATTGTAAGTTTCCACGAAATATGTGAAAAGGAATTTATACAGTTTTTGATGAGGGGTACTGCATAAAAGGCATACTGAAAAGAAATGTTCCTGGCTCAATCCACTTATAAAAATATGACCAAAATATCAGAATTCATTTTGGAATCCATTCTTGGTCAGGGTGAAAACATTCTAGCACTCCTCATGTATGTTTTCCTTCTGTATTTTCCATTGTTAATTCAAAATACTAACCACAATAGTACATTCAAGTGAGCAATAAAAATTTAATAAAAAAATTGTAAAGTTTATAACAAACGTCTTAGTAGAGTTGACAATTTAAAAAAAGAACGTTATCCTAAATGCTAGCTTCTTAAATTCTTATTGAAAGTAGAAAATAAGAACCATCTCAGAATCTATTAAAAAACAATGTGGGCTATGTTTAACCTTCATACTCGCAAAAACCTGTGTCAAAGGGACAGTTTTTTCCTTAACACCGTAATTACTGTTTGTTCGACCATTGTTTTATACACCCTCTTGCCCATTTGTTTTAAAAGCTATGTTTAGAATTTTAATAACAACAAAAATATTACACGATATTTAGTTGTTAGATTGTTTAGATTATAAAACTATGTAAATATTTGGATTGATGCTTTGCCAACCATTCCAAAGTACACAATTCACCGACTTCGCTGATTGCTTCGATCAAGGTGATTCTTTTAGTTTTAGGCATCACTTGGCTGACAATAATATTTCTGCCAATTTTCTAGGCAGTTTTCGTGAACCAAACAGAAAAATTAGCAGCGGTTAAAAAAATTAAAAAAAAACTTAAAATTACCTCTTTAAAAAAAGAATTAGAATTGGAAGGGAATTAGTTTTTTTAGTCATTCTTTATAAAAAAAAAATAGAAAATTAAAACAAGGAATATTTTAAGGTAGCTTGAGTAGAAAATGTATTTAGTGTTCAGAGAATCGTGTTTATAATTTTTCCTGTAAGGTTCTCAAATAATTTTTTAATAAATTTATTAATAAAAAATTGTTTTATTGTCATTAAACGATGTTATTAATTTGAGTTATCTACCTTGAATGCTATCCTCGTGTTTTAAAACATTGAAAGTGCCGATCGCATTATTTGAGTATACGGATGCAAACAACGATTTTACAAACATATAAAGGTAAAACATTTGCAAAAATATTTATAAAAACGTGAATAACATATATACAAAAAAAAAGTAATGTTCAAAGAAGTAATTTGAACTGTTTTTCTTTACATTATTAATATTAATTAAATATAATTTTTTGTGAAATGACAACTGAGTTTTTCAGTTTTCAGTAACTTAATTTATCGTTAGTCTTATTAATTTTTTATTCTAGCTACACACTTAAGTTGTCTTTATTTTATTTTACTTTTATAGTTATTCCTGATGACCTATGCTTTGCTTAAACGCGGATTGAAGATCTCTGGTTTCTTTGGGGCTGTAGCGGGCTCGGCATATTTTCTCGAGCAAAAAAATGTTTGGGAGGTATCAACTCTGGGAATTTTCAGGTTTGGACGTGCAGGTTTCGCTGTTAGTATTTATTTTTATATTCATTTCTTTACAAAAATTACTGTTTTTACTTCTCGTAACTGTTTACACCACTTGATAAAAAAAAAACAATATACCCCTTTTTAGTTTTTATAAATTGACTACAACTGCTTTAATTTATTTTTAAAGGCCGTTAAAAAGTTAAAATTAATTAAATTAATTCTTTAATCTTTATTGTTAAAAATGTGATCGATATTTGGTGTGTGTCTCTCCACTTCACCTGTTTGTCTTGTTTATTGTTGTAAATATTGTGACCACGACGGAATTTTCCGAGGAGTTCTGTTATTATTTTGGAAATTAACAAGCTGTTGCATAATCCTCTACCTCGAATGGCAGGGCGAACTATACTGTTACATAAGAGAATGGCAACCCGTGAAAAGAGGGAGATGATCGATAATCCAAAAGATTTTTCTAATTAATATATCAATTAGATAAAAAATAGAGAGCTCAGTGGATATTCAGTGCAAATTGATAGGAAAACAATTCTTAAACTGTCTTGTCATGCTAAGAGATGACTATCCTACTTCTCCTATATTTTTACTTTCAGAAAAATTCAAACCTTTTGTGCTTTATTGATTAAAGATTAGAAATTAGTACTTATTTTTTACTGTGTTGCGGGAATGCTAGTTGTGTCAGTCAGTCAGTTAAGTGCCATACGTGATGCACGCTTGGGCGATCATGTCTCGAAAGAGACATGACTGACTGGGCAGAAGATTATCCCGCAGTAGGTTGCCATTGCTTTCTGCAGTAGACTGGTTGCCGACCAAGGCTATAGAACCCAATCTGTCCTGTTATTTAACCCATAACTGGAAGGACTAGACGGATACCTTTCCCAAGGGTATTTGCGCGTAAGTGAATACAATGAATTCGGTTGCAATTCGAAATTGCAGACCCGAATGTGAGTTTGAGTAATAAAATGAATAAACACAAAAAACATTTTATAGATAAACGACAATGTATGTATTTACAATGGCTCTAAAAGAAGAAATTTAAACTCTAATTATATAGGAAATATTTAGAGTACTCAGTATATGTATTTGTGAAGTGAAAGTGCCCCAGTGGGTGACGCTTTTCTCCCACGTGTGGCTGTAGTTCATAAGAAATTAAGAATTAAAATCAACCTTCTTCATTTTTACAAAATCCTGGCTTTTCCCAAATAGAAAAGGATTGACCATGTGCTTAAAGGAAAAGTGGAAACCAAATTTCGCAAGTAGGTGTTAAAATGATGTTTGACCAATGGGATCAACTTGCAAGAAAACTAATAAGGACTTAGCAAGTCAGTGTAAAAAATCTAGGCAATAATAAAAAAGACTTGATCAGCATCAACCAGTCAGATGGAAGCAGCAAAAAAGACAGCACAGCACTAAGATGTAACATCAACTTCAAATCGACCTGGAGATAAGGTCAGGTCCTGCCTTGTTCTCTTTCTCCTTTCTCCTGTACTGATTTCTTTTACTTCTCCATCCAAAGACATTCCTACCAAACAAACACATACATACATACCTTTGTGCGCATATACTCTTTCAACAATTACTACTAGGAACATTTTCTACAAATCCTGATACCCATAACTTTATCATTAAACATGAACTCTACTTTTAACTTCTTAATAATGTTTCGAATTGTACATTAACTTCTACAACTTGTATTATTCATTTCCTTTTAATAAATTTCTATTTTAATATTCAAAATGTATATTTTATTCTTACACTATTGCACATTCCAACCTGCAACCAACCTTCTGATAACTCTGATGATGATATTTCTGCATAAAACTTGTAAGCTGTAAGGAGTTTGGTTAAGTCTGACACAAGGCCGAATCAAAAAAAATTAACCATTCCCTAAAGCTACATGACTACGTTCTATAGACTGAGTTGTAAAAGGAAGAAAAGAGAATGGATGGGTATATCATTGCCTGTTTATAGGTGTTATGTTTCACATTTCTTTGTGACGACAGGGTTTTCTCTTTCTTACTTCTCCTTATTCTCTAATACTTGCCTATTTACATACAATCAGTCAGTTAAGTGCCATAAGTAAGACACACTTTGACCGATCATGTCTTGAAAGAGACATGACTGACTGGGCAGAAGATTATATCACAGTAGGTTACCATTGCTTTCTGCAGTAGACTGATTGTCAGCCAAGGCTATAGAACCCAATCTGTTCTATTATTTAACCCATAACTGGAGGGAAGAGATGGATTAATACCTTTCCCAAGAGTATTTCTGCATAAGTGAATGCGAGGAATTCAACTGGAATTCGAACTCAGCTCACCTCCTTAAACCGCAGAGTTCGTACACCCTTGGTTTTTCTTTTACTACCCCTGATTATTTTCATATTGTCCTTCCTCATGTCTTTCTTGTTTTCTCTTTAATGGTGATCTTGGTCCATTTCCTTCTCCATATTTGTCTGTCTTCTTCTTCCTGACCTTCCATTTCCACATCATCTAGCTCATTTATGTTACTCTTGTAATCACCACTTATCTTTAAATTTTTGTCAGGTTTCGTTATCGCTACTGTCGGTGATACCCATTTACTACAACTTTTAGTTACACTTTCTAGCATGCTTTGTTGTATTATTTTGTTCAATTTGGCTACTATCAAAGGTGGGATATGAATTGGAACTTTTCTTGACTCTATATACTTTGGGTGATAGTTTTTCTTTAGTAAAATACTTGCTGTATAGCTTTTCAATAATCCTATTTCATTTCCTTCTGCTTTTATGAAAATGATTAGTTTTGCTGTATCTACTTTTAATACATCAATTTCTAATAATCCATGATCTTTTTTGCGTGCTACAACTGTAATGGGAATTATTTCAAAATGCTTATCAGTTTTAAAATTGCCTTTAAGTGTACCCATTGTTTTTATAGTAATTCCGTCAAATTGCTTTAATTGTACAGTTTTTTTTGTTTTTTTTTTAATAAATTTAGGTTGTCCTAACTCTATCCAGAATTTTTTTTTTTTTTTGGTATTAACATAATGTCAATGCTTATATCAATTTGCATGTTAAATATTTGGCCATTTATCCATATTTTTTCTCTACCTCTTTTTTTGTGTATTCATTGTCAATATTTCAGCTTCTTCTTCGGAGGGGGTTTGAACAGTTTTTACTTATTCTATTTACTTTTCATATTTGCATACATTATGAAAATGATTTTTTTTTTTTTTTGGCAATTTGACCATATTTTTCCTAGAGCTGGACATTTGTACTGGTCTCTCTTGTGATTTTATCCAGACATTCTTAGGTATCAATGTAACTTCACTGCCTCTATCAACTTGCATGTTAAATATTTGGCCATTTATCTATATTTTTTCTCTACCTCTTTTTTTGTGTATCCATTGTAAATATTTCAGCTTCTTCTTCGGAGGGGGTTTGAACAGTTTTTACTTTTTCTATTTACTTTTCATATTTGCATACATTATGAAAATTTTCTTTTTTTTTTTTTCTGCAATTTGAGCATATTTTTTCTAGAGCTAGACTTTGCACTTATATCTTTCATGATTTTTCTACAATATCTACATTTAATTATGGATTTGGTCATACTCATCCTGTATGTCTCAAATTCTTCTATAGGATCCTATAGGCAATGCCATTGTTATGTTTTGCATTTTCTTTATGTATAGTAGTAGTCGTAGAACAGCTCTCCATGTCCTTTGTGACCACAAGGTTTTATATTTCTTACTTTTCCAGTTATTCCCTATTTATACTTTCCAATTAATTTGCATACTATAGGCTTAAGGAATGTTAACACCTCCAGAATCAAACTGCTCTCTATTAATCATCTGAGAAACCCCTTTCTGCTTTATATCAGTTAAAAAAAAGAAGTTTAATGAACAAATTTAAAAACTGTATTTTTATTGGGAATTGTAAATTTACAGTGGTGTGGGGCCTAGGGATTAAAATGAACAGTTGATTTAATGACGTCAAGAAGATTAATGAAAGATCAATGGCAAAAAAACACGCAGGTAGTTTTAACAAAACAAGATAAGGAATTTGCATGTATGAAGTAGTGTCAGTTGCTGTTTTCAGGAATTCTTAAAGTCTATTGCTTTAATGTATTGAAATAAAGTGTAAATGTTCAGATAACAAATTAAATAATCTGTCACAAAATAATATTAAAAATGTTTAAGACAAAAGTAAGAGAGTTTGTTGCACACCAAAGGAAATATGGTTTGTATACATTTAAAAGTAGATAGTTTGAAATACTTAACTTTCTTGGACTTCTGAGAGAAAATTCTTTGAAGTGCTGCATGCTGGTTAGAGGCTGATAATATAATTGGTGAGTAATTTTACACTGGCAAAATATTTATATTTTTATCTTCCAGCAAATGGTATTTGGTTGGTAAATTTCCCTTTTAGGTACCGACAGCTTTTCCTCCTTCAAATTTATCCAAAATAGCATTATTTCTGTGCAAATGTATATGCTGAACTCAGATCAACAATTAGTTATTGAAGAAACTTACCTTTTTTGCTATGAAAGTCCATAAAAAAATAAACTATATCTCGCATTTTTTTTCTCTCCCGTAACTCTCATGAAGTCATGTAATTAACTGCAGAATGACGTTCTACATAGGCAGCAATTTTGGTCGAATTTCATCCTTTAATGAAACTTCCAGCGATGTACTTCCTGTTTTGAGAGTAATAAGCGTAGGAATACAATAGCACATTACTTTAATTCCTGGGAGTACATTGCCGGAAGTATCAGTAAACTAAGAAAAATCGACAGAAATTAGTGCACATATGCAGTGCATCATTCTGCAGTTAATTACATGACTTCGTGAGAGTTAAGGGAGAGAAAAAGTGCAAGATATAGTTCGTTTTTTTATGGACATTTAGATAAAAAAGGTAAGTTTCTTCAATAACTAACACTTGATTTGAGTTCAGCATTTACATTTGCACAGAGATAATGCTATTTTGGATAAATTTGAAGGGGAAAAACGACGGTACCTAAAACGAAAATTTACCATTTGGTTTAGCTGGAATATCAGATGTTTTTGTTAATTTGATGTAACAATACAAATGAAGACTTGAACTGTAAGATTCAAGGAATACTTTTCTTGGAATAGGTCTCAATATCTTTCTTGTATTCATTACTTAGATTTTTATCTATATTTTTATGCGCACTCACCTCTCAATATCTTTCTTCTACATTTACATTGAAGACAAGATTTATCGAAGTAAAATTGTTGCTTAAAAATTTTAGAGAATTTAAACAAAATGATTAATCTGTTCATTGTTCATGTTAGCTAGCGTCTTATGTATCTCATTGGATATTTCAAACATTTCTCAAAGTTACTCCCCAAGGAAATAAAGAATCTTAGTTAAGATTAATTTTTCCTTCTATTAAGGAAAGTGTTTTATTGCCTAAGTTCCTTGAACATTTAGATAGCACCTCCATATGGGTTTTTGAAAAACATTGGAACTTTGTTTAATTTATAAAAGTTTGACCAACAAAGTTGTAAACTTGAAATTTGATGATTATTTTCATCTTGCTTGTATTATTTCAGTCCTTCCAACTGTTATTTACACTATTTACATTGCTACGAGGGTGGATTTCTCTATAAAAAGTATTAATGAAATCATCAAAAAGTTTAAAATTTATAGTAAGGTATTCTACTTAGTCCTACTTGTTAATACAAAAAAGTTTTCATTCATGAAGTAGTTGTAAAATAGAGAAATTAGAAATAGAATGTTTGGAAGATTCTAGATCATTCCAGTATACACGAGAAAAATCTAGATGATTCGAGAAACATCAAGGAATATGCTCATTAGGTGCCAGCCCCTGTAAAAATAGGGTTTTGAAGAGAGTTGTCAGTTGTGACAAAGAAATTTCTGGTATTATCAACTCCAACTTTTGATTTGTGGGTTATTATATCCAGCCGAAAGGATCTCTATGAAAAATTACCAACCAACAAAAAACTTAAGAGGACCTCCTGGAACTGATCTGGTAAATAGAGATTTTGAATATTTTCATTGACCAAACTAATGAAAGCTTTAAAACTAATCCATGGTCCTGGAGCTCTTTGGATGTTGGCACGAGGGACTAAAAAGCAATAGTTGTTTCCAGTTAAAGTGAAACCGTAGACTAACACACAAACATCTTGCCTTTTATATAAATATTATCAGTTTTCTGCACTATTGTAAGAACTGCAACCATGAAACTTCTGAATATCGTTTCTTATGTCTTTGTCTATGAGTGTAATAAATTTGATTAAAATCGGATCACTCCTTCTATAACCCGATTTTCTGTTTATCAATTTTTGATATTTATCGGGGGTATCTTGACACAAAACCTAGCTAAGAACACTCGCAGACGCTTATAGTACAACTGTGTAAATTTTCAAGAAAATCGGTTCAGCCGTTTTGGAGTCTATAGGTAACGGATACACACAGACAAAGTTCCATTTATAAATAAGTATTTGTGGATTTCCCATAATAGTACATACATTACTTCGCTAGCCATAACGTGTTAAAAATACTTGACTCTCACTTTCTTTTTCTCCCTCGTAACACTTCGCCAGTAGACCTAGTACGGCCTAAACCCCTACATTTTCTGTTTTGAATGTCACAGTTGTATCTTTATATATTTTGTGTTTTTTTTTTTTTAAACAAAATATTTGTTTGTGATTTAGCTCTGTGTTTTGATAGATCATTTTCTTTTTTTTTTTTTTGTGTTACAACTTCTAACACGTAACAATATACTGACTGTTGTCCTCATCCTTGTTATAGTTATTACAACATTTCAGCCATTGTGCCACCCAACATTCGTCAGGTGTACGTTGATCCAAGTAACCTACTGGTAATTTCAAATTGAATCTTTATTTAATCTACAAGAGTAGACTGTTCTCATTCCACTGTGCATGTCTAGGGATATCTCCTCTAGTTCTTATTTTTAGCAATGATCAGTTCAGATACAGTTACTTTCTCACCAGCACAATATGGCTTCTCTGTGTCTCTTCTACATGTATTTTCACGGCTTCTGCTCTGATGAACTTAGCTCTCTGGTTAACCCTATTCATGAATTTGCTTGAGCCACATGATTAGCAACTAGGTCCCACCCTTTTACTGTGAAACCAATAAAATCTAAACACAAATTCTACTCCATTAGCTTCTTTTCTCGCACTTCTCACCTGTAGAATTCTCTTCCATTTACTTTTTCCCTGACAGGTACAATCACCAGAAGATTAAGTGTAAAGTCAATAATCTCCTATCTTGCTGACTTGTATCCTCTCTCTCATGCTCCTTTCTCCATCCACTCCACTCTCAGTATGTGAAAGCTTCTCTTACCCACTTCCTGACATGCCCTGTAACCTGTCACTCTTTCTCATGAATTTCCTCCTATGTAACCTCCTGTGCACCAGTGGCAATAGACTGCCTTGCTTGGGGTGATATGATTATTAAAAATGTATTGGGGTTACAGTAAAGTGGGCAATAATAAGTTTTTAGCCACTCTTGGTTACAGAAATTTCGGCTTGTGTAATAACGTCTCTTCTTTTTTCAGAGAATACTGTGTTAGTATCAAGCTATTCTACTCTATAAATAATAGTTGACTCATATTTTGCAATGAAAGTTTGCGGAAGTAAGGAAATTAATGAATATCAATGAGAGTAAATAACAGGCTGGCATCAGTGTGGCAAGTCAAATAAAGAAATTGCTACATTTTTCCAGGTTAATCATGAAACAGTTATTAATATTGTCAAGAAATTTAATGAAGAAGGCCATTGTCTTGTAGAACAACATTTAGGAAAACCAAGCATCATGTCTTAGTGAATGTAACCTCCTGCTCACCAGTGGCAGTAGACTGCCTTGCTTGGGGTGATATGATTATTAAAAAAAAAAGTTATTGTTTGCCCTATTTCCACATCTGTACTACCTGACCCAGGGACTAAACTCACAATCAATTTACCACCAGATTAACAAAACAATACTTTAATTCAATAAGCTGTTGTCTCTGTACCTGCTGATGAATGCTACTGCTGCTGTTTGTTATGATTGACTGTATTCACTGAAGCGTTTCTCTTGTTACAGCCTCATGTAAATAGTGTCAATAATGATAACTCTTCATCCTAGATATTCAAGCAGAAATACTTTCTACAAACAGGACAAAATATACATGTAACTTTCTGCATCAGTGCATGTCTCCATTTCTTTTTTTAATGTCCTGTATAGAACAAAGCTTTACTTTAATAAGATGTAGTTCCTAGTGCTTCAAATGAAATTTTATTTGATCTTTAACTTGTTATTAACATTAAGACACTATGATTGTTTTGATTTTGTGCTAACAGTCTTTTTGTGAAAAGGAATTCACAATGTCATTCATCCTTGCTGCCACATCTGGTCAGGTTCTTCTCCTATGTATTTAGTGATTCTTGATAAAATCCAAAGAATAATCTGCAATGTTATTAGTCCTGATCTGGTATCTCAGCTTCAGTCATTTCCTACCACCATAATATAGCTTCCCTGTACCTTTTCTATAAATACTTTCATGGTAATTTTTCAGATGAACTTTCCTCTATGGTACCTAGACTTAATGAATTTAAGTGCATTACCAGATTGGCAGCAAGGTCTCATCACTTTACAGCTGAAATGGCTAGATATGACCATAAGTTCTATGATAGGTTTCTTTTCTTGGACTTCTCACTCGTGGAACCTTCTTCCGGTTCCTTGCTTTCCAGTAAAGTTTGATTTTCAAAAAATTTAGATGCAATGTCATTTGTTACCTTGTTTTCTTAATTCTTAATTACTTAGATCACTGGTGCCCCCTAAATACGAATTTGCACGAGATACTAGATTAGCAACTAGATCCCACCCTTTTACAGTGAAACCGATAAAATGCAACCGCAACTTCTACTCCAACAGTTTCTTTCCTCACACTTCCCGACTGTGGAATTCTCTTCCAAACGATTGCTTCCCCAACGGCTACAATCTCCAGGAGTTTAAATGTAAGGTCAATACACACCTCCTAACACACTAACCTGCTCCCATTCTATCAAGCACTCTTCCCATCTGCCCGACCCTCATCCTCGCTATCCTTACTCATCTGTCACCTTTCTCCTGACATTCCCTATGTCTATCCACTCCTTCTCTTTACCTTCCCCTATGTAGCCCCATGCGCAATAGTGGCAGTGGAATGCCTTGCTTGGGGTGAGATGATTAAAAAAAAAAAAAATTCTTGTTCTTTTATTATTCCTGTTCCTTACTAGAGATTTTTTCTTCTAGTCTCTCATACTCCGTAACCCCTTTGCATATTGATGGTTTTACTGCCTTGCTTGGGGTGAGATGATTAAAAATGGAAAGAATAAGAAAATGAAAGGGACTTGTCTTTTTGGTGAATAATTAAAAAAATTAATAAGTTAATTTGTAAATAAATAATAATTAATAAACATCTTGAAAAGCAGGAAATTAATTGATCTTTTTGCTTTTTATTTTCATACATATCTTTTATATTTGTAAGTGTATTAAGTGAAAAAATTTTAAATTCAAATACCTTAATTATTATAGATGTTAGAAAGATGACTTTGCAACACGATAATTTGATGTAAGTTTTAAATGATGTGTAAATTGTATCATTTTTATATAGATTGTGAGTAAAATTGTGAGTATAAATTGGTTTCTTAATTGGAATATTGTGTTTCATTAATAATATTTAATATAAAAGTTTTATTTTAGTTGAAGTTGTTCAATTTATAAAATATATTTTAATGATGTGTCTATTATAATTTAAAAGTATAAAATTTATTTGCTTTATCAAATTTTTGATTTATATACATTTTTATCATTCTTCCTGATGCACATGTAATAATCAGTATAGTGCTATATAAGTATTGAAGTCTATCTATGTCATTTGAGTTACTTTTCTTGGCTCTCTGACTGGAATATTAATGAAATTTTAATAAATTTGGTGTATGGTTAGGTCTTTAAGGATATCACAATGTGTTTAGTAAAATAAAGGAAAGTAAAGTTGTTGGGTATTACCTATCCAAATCTTAATCTAAACTTATTTATAAATGGAACTTTGTGTGTGTTCGTTCGTTACCTAAAGACTCCGAAACAGCGTAACCAATTTTCTTGAAAATTTACACAGTTGTACTATAAGCGTCTGCGAGTGTTCTTAGCTAGGTTTTGTGTCGAGGTATCCCCGATAAATATCGAAAATCGATAATTGAAAAGTGGGTGTGAGTTAGTGCGTTTAGAGGTGTCTATTGACCCTACATTTAAACTCCTGGAGGTTGTATTCGTCGGAGAAGCAAGCATGCGGTAGGGTATTCCGCAGGCGGGAAGTGCGAAGAAAGAAGCTGTTGGAGTAGAAATTGCGGTTACATTTCATTGGTTTCACTGTAAAATGGTGGGACCTAGTTGCCAATCTAGTATCTCGAGCAAATTCACATCTAGTGGGCACCAGTGATTTAAGTTCGTCAGATCAGAAGCCATGAAAGTATTTATAGAAGAGGCACAGAGAAGCCACGTCACGCCGGTGAGAGAGTGACTGCAGCCGGTCAGCCAAGTCGGAATCAATCACATTACAGATTCTTCGCTGTATTTTGTCAAGAACCCCGAGGAGGACAGCAGGGGCACCCGACCAGATGTGGCAGCAGTACTCAATACACAGGCAGATGGTAGATTTATATAAGTGCAGGATAGATTCAGACGGAAAGAATTTCCAGGCCCTGCACAGAGAGCCGACTTTCATAGCAGCGGATTTAGCAATGGATTTGACGTAGTCATTCCACTTGAGGTCCGCTGAGAGTGTTAGGCCAAGCAGACATAGAGTTTTGGGAGGCAAGCCTACCCCAGTGATTGAAATAAAGGGTTTGGTTCTAAATTTTAATCACCTGAAGAAGGCTAAAATGTTGTGAATATGGCAATAAAGACGAGGACAACAATTTGAACAACGTAAATACTACCTAATCTCAGAAGTATAGACAAATATTGTATGTTTATTTTTTAATCAATTCACCCAAAGTAAGGCAACAATGCCACTAAGATGCAAGGAGTTACTAGGAGTGAAAGAGAAAAGAAGAGAATGAAAACCTGATCCTAAACAAGAACAACGTAAATACTACCTAATCTCAGAAGTATAGACAAATATTGTATGTTTATTTTTTAATCAATTCACCCAAAGTAAGGCAACAATGCCACTAAGATGCAAGGAGTTACTAGGAGTGAAAGAGAAAAGAAGAGAATGAAAACCTGATCCTAAACAAGAATAAACCTATACTCTAGTTCAAAAGACTGGAGAGGTGTGTAAACTAGATGACAGGCAAAGCTAACTGCTCCTAATGAGAAGAAAAAATTTTAGAGTTCAGATGGCGACATTAGAAGTATTGGATTGAAATAAACTTTAGAAGGAACTGGAAATCCATTCGTAAACAGGAAACAAGGAATAAACCTCTACTTCTGTTCAAAGAAACCAATAATTAACAAAAAATGTATAATTGATTTATTGTTTGTTTTTTTTGTAATAAAAAGGAACATTGTTTTTTGAACAATGTCAGAAAGTTTCTCTTAAACATTTATTATAAGAGCATGGCAAAAATATAGAATCTGGTTAAATCTGGTGGATGAGAATATCTCTGTCACTTTTCCAAACAGGACACAAGAAGAAAATTAACTTCTCTTTACTCAAATTAACCCAAATAATTGCAAATTAATCTGAGTTATAAATAAATTTTCAAATAGATATTTTCTTCTTTTTTTTTTTCACTGGTTATACATACGCTGCTTGCATTTTCAGGCTTTGCGAATTGTTGCTGACTACAAGATAGCATTGTGGAACCTAGATCCAAACAGTGAAGACTACCAAAAAATAAAATCAAAGGTAAATGTATCTTACTAATTTCACATGTTCAACTATCACTTTACTAAGAGATGAATTACATCAATATACAGGGTCTCCATAAAGTCCATGTGCACTTTAAAAAAATTATAATTTTATTTGTATTTGTGATAGAAATAATCCGTAAAAAATGTTATAAATTTTAATGTACCTAGTTTTAAGTATAGTTATTGAATAATTCTTTACCATAAAATTGGCAACATTTTTTAGATAAGTAAAAAACATATTTTCTGCAAAATGGTATTACCCTTTGTATTGCTAATGGTGGAGAACATGTTGAAACTTAAAATTTCAATGAAACCTTAAAAATATATAGATTTACTTCTTTCTAATCCTTTTTACAAATTATTTCTATCGCAAATAGAAATAAAGTTATAAATTTTTTAAACTGCACACGGACTTTATGGACAGCCTGTATTTTATCTGATAGACATGACACAAGGTCACACTTTGGAGGTAACATGCTTAATTCTGCACATCTAACTTTACAATAAGCCAACAAAACAAATCTGAATTTCTGTTTTGCATTTTATTAATGTAGATTTTAAGCTTATAATTGTACTGATGGGGGAATTGGATCAATAAACACGAAGTTCTTTGATATGAAAAATTAAAGGCTTTCATAAATGAAAAATTCAAATAAAAATCTACATGAAAGTAGATTTTTATAGGAATGTATTTTTCTTGTGGAATTCATTTTGTTCTCTTTGAATATAGGATATGGTTTCTGGCTTTCTCCTTTCCAATCTTTTCACTTCTTTTTTTTTCAATTGGAGTAGATAGACTAAACTATCGCCCAGTTCACACTCCACCCACGTCTATTGAACAGGTGTAGAGGCTCATCCCTTGTTCCCTGTTTAGGATGTGGTTTCTGGCTTTCTCTTTTCCAATCTTTTCACTCTTATGTTACCGCCTTGCTCGGGGTGATATGATTAAAAAAAAAAATGTATAAAGCCAACTGGGCCATTGACTGTGTGTGCATATTTGCGACAACAAATGTTCAGTTTACCATTTAAATTTAATATAAAATTGGACTTTAATTTCGTCTATGTCTTTATGTAAATGTATGGGTAATTTTAAAACACTGAAACCTAAAAGAAAAATGAGTTCATTTTTTTTCCTTGACAAAAGTTAGACCATTGGGATTGAGATATTTTTCTTTCTTTCCCCCTTTTTTTTAACACCACAAATTGTGTTCTGCATTGTAAAGAAAAAGAAAAAAACAACTTTATCTTTTATGTTCATTATTGGCTTCCATACACTTACGCGCAAATACCCTTGGGAAAGGTATTAATCCGGCTATTCCTTCCAGTTATGGGTTAAATAACAGGACAGATTGGGTTCTATAGCCTTGGTCGGCAACCAGTCTACCGCAGAAAGCAATGGCAACCTACTGCGGGATAATCTTCTGCCCAGTCAGTCATGTCTCTTTCGAGACATGATCGCCCAAGCGTGTATCACGTATGGCACTTTAACTGACTGACTCTAAAATTATGTACTAAAAAAAAGACCCATGACTTGTATAAAAAGGGACACAAAGACAGAGTCTAGTATTATAGTTACATTGTAAATTTAATCTTAAAAAATTAATTTCTGAAATTCCAAATATACATAAGGAAAATACATTTTCTTACCAAAATTTTTGTTTCAATTTTAGAAATCTTAACTCTCATTGATGCTAAAGACACCCAATAGGCTAACTCTTTGAATTTGAACTTTAACATTTAGATTAATGATGTGGTCAATTAGATGTTGCTAAAAGCAACTTTTGCCATTTGTTTATGCTTTTTATATTTTTAGATTCACACCCGATCTGCTGAGAGGTTGCGAGATATGTGCCTTAATAATGGAGGTGTCTTCATCAAAGTGGGCCAACATATTGGTTCCTTGGATTATTTACTGCCAACTGAATATGTGCAGACTATGAGAATTCTTTATGATAAAGTGCCACTGACACCAATTAATAAGATGTTAGAAGTCTTCAAGGAAGAATTTGGACAAGAGGTAGGAAAAAAAAAACTCGATAAGAATTCTTTGTATTTTTTTTTCAAATATTTTGAGCCCTTCATTTAAAACAAAAATGAATAAGATAAAATATGGAGCAGTGTATCCGAGTGAATATTTCTTTTCAAAATTTAACATCAGTCATAAAACTTTATTAGGACCTGGTATTTTAATTTTGCATAAATATCTGGTATTTTTAAAACATTTTGATGTAATTTTTGTTTTACACAAAATGATCCATTTTGTATATATATAAATACAATATATATATATATATATATATATGTGTGTGTGTGTGTGTGTGCCCTGAAAAGTCCCTGGTGAGTTACATCTCTGAAGATCTGATGAAATGATCAAAATCTAAAAATACTCCATCTTCAATAATGTGCACACTTTCCTTGTAAATATAACAAATTTTAAACAGTCTCTCTCTCTCTCTCTATATATATATATATATATATATATATATATATATTATACACACACACAAGATTAAATTAAAGATGCCTGACAAGATACAGCGATTAAGCTTTTTATTAACTTTTTTTTATGTTTGTATAAGTGTTTTCTTTTTTGGATATAATGTGGATAAAAACTGTCCAAGTGTTCTAGTTAGATATCTATGCATATTCAGCTATACTATTAGTCATTTATGTTTATTTTCATTTTTAATTGAATATGTAGATTTTTATATATGAATGTTTATACTATAGTGATGGGGATTTTTTTTCCAAACATGGTTAGCACACTGTGGCTGTGTTTATAATTGATATTATTTAATGTTGACTTTTTTGCTTTTATTATTAACAATATATTTATATATGTGTATATGTATATATATAGAGAGAGAGTTGATGGCTGCTGCCTCAATATTGAGCATGATCATTGCAAGATATCATATAGATAGATTAAATATTTTATGTGATCTCTCATCATTTTGAAATAAATAAGTTTCTTTTTCTTAAGCTAATGAATTAAGCTCTGCATAAATAATGTTGTTGTTATGTAAATAATTTAAATCATTTTGTTTCAGCCTAATGAAGTATTTTCATCAATTGATCCCAAACCAATTGGTAGTGCTTCTTTAGCTCAAGTCTATAAAGCAGTTTTGAAAGATGGTACACCTGTTGCTGTGAAGATTCAATATCCCCATGTAAAATCACATTCTTTTGTGGATATAAAAACAATGACTGTAAGTTGTCCTAATCTATTTACTCTCATATAATTTTGCTTTGTTTTTTGTTACTTTTATTTTGCTAGCAGACCTGTGTTATTTGATTTTAAAAAATTATTAATCTTGGTGATTGTTTTGAATTTATCTTTGAAACTTTGCAATGCACTTTTTTGTAACTAGCTAGATAAAATTTTAGATAAGTGCCAATTTTCATGATAATAAAATTTACCTCTTGATAGTCACCATAAATGTCATAGATAAGTATTTTTTCTTGAATTTTTTTTTTATAATCATATCACCCCGAGCAAGGCAGTAATGCCACTGATGCGCAGGGGGCTACGTAAGAGTGAAAAGATTGGAAAAGAGAAAGCCAGAAACCACATCCTAAACAGGGAACAAGTGATGAGCCTCTTCACCTGTTCAATAGAGGTGGGTGGAGTGTGAACTGGGCGATAGTTAAATAGCTAAATCATATTAATTGGTTTTATTTTTTACTGTAATCTCAATCATGTTTGTTTTTTTAAATATCTACACTTTCAAAAGATTTACAATTTAAGATATTGACACCAAATTACAACTAAAATTTTGTGTAATATATTTTCTGCATTATAAATATTTTATTTAAGAACTGCTTAAAATTGTCTACACATGTATGAAAAAGTCAGAATTAAGACATTATCATGATTTATTGAAATTATTAGGTTGAGTCATGAATAATCTCTGTTTTTGTTTATCAATTTCATTGTTAAAAAAATTAAGGAAAATCACATTTTATTTGTGTACATGTTCACCATTATTTGCAATGATTTTTTTGCCACTTATCAGGCAACATGTCAACACTTTTTAATAAAATTCCATATGCTTTGACGTAAAATGTTTTCCACCAACTTTTGAATCTGGTTTTCGTTAGAGAAAGTTTTCTCCATCAAAATGTGGATGTGTGAGTAGCATAATGGATAGCTGCCTCAGAATGAGAAGTCTGAGAGCTAAGTTTGAATTCTAGTCAGGTTTGTTACATTACTTACACACAAATACCCTTTGATGAGAAGACTAAAAACATTGCTCCAAGGGACGTCACACAGGAAATCATGGAACAAGTCCCAGTCTGCTCTTTGGTACCAATAGGATATTCTGCTGGTCTTAGTTTCTTGGATGGAGTGGCAGTGGAAGGAGATGTTAACGGAAACTACCGCATGGTCAGAGTTTCCGAGAGGGCAGAGCTGCTTGACATTGCAAGAGTCAGGGATGGAAGTGAAGCAGAGGACTAGCAGTGAGTCACTTCCATTAGGGTTATTCGAGAAATGCGTGGAGAAATTCACCACTTGCATAAGTGACTGGGTGGTTGAAAAATTCATGGTGTGAACACCAGCAAGATCGGTGACAGTTTTCCAGCCACTTGGTGTGGTGGGTGTTAAAGTCACCAAACACAAATATATGGGTAGATGGATGAGAAGAAATGGCCTTATCAATATTATTGGAAATGCTGTCAAGTACTGAACAGTCGGGAGATGAGGGGGAATAGTAAAGAAAGAAAAGATGGCTAACCGAGCTTAGAAATGAGAGATGGAAACACAAAAGAATTATCTAGGGATTCAAGAGAGATCATCCTAGCTAGATGGAGATGTTCACTGACATAAACACCAAGCCCATGCATATGGACATTGGAGTCCTTCCTGAAGAAGGGAAGGTAACCAGGAACGTAAAACTCAGAAGAGGGGATAGAAGGGTCAAGGTTAGTTTCACAGAGAGCTAAGATATCAGGTGGGTTTATTTGAAGGAATGATTCTACGCTGTAAAAGTTAGTACATATACCTTGTAGGTTTGCAAAGGAGATGCTGATAGGTTTGGGTGTTTTTTGATTATCTGGTTTAGTTTTGCTATTTTTTTTGTGTGTATACTTCGTGAGTTTATTAAGAGAGAGGTCTAGAATCAGTCGGTTGCTGTATGCAGCATGTGTAGGATGGAGACTGGTGCAGTCTGCAGCATCATGTGGCATCATGAGTGTCCCTGCATGAACCTCGCAGGGACACTCATTCATTCGCAACATGGCAAGAAACCCCATTATCAAGGATGTTTATTTTTATTTTTCACTGAATATGTAGATTTTTATATATGAATATTTATACTATAGTGATGGGAATTTTCTGTTGATCAGAGCAGGCTCTCAAGACGCTAGGCAAGAGTTCAGGCAGCTAAATACTAGTCAGGAGCAGCAACCAGGAGACTGCCAACCCGGTATCCTCAAAATGAAGAGACGTTGTCACCATCCTCAAATATTGCAAGAAGCTTGTGACTGCACTAACACTAAGCCTGGAGGATAGGGAAGAAAACTGGGAACCCCTTCCTAAACAAGAAACAAGGCATGCACCTCTACTCCTGTTCAAAAGAAGAGGGTGGAGTGTGAAACCGAGCGATAAAAGGATTTGCTTTTTCATGAAATCTTTTCGCTATTGTTGTTTACAATTTTTTTTATAATGATATTTTCTTCATATATCTTTATATAAATGTATTAATTTATTTTCCCAGTTATTGGTGAAGGCTGTCAAGTTTATTTTCCCTGGGTTCAAGTACATGTGGTTGGCAGAAGAAACAGAGAAAAATCTTCCGTTGGAACTGGATTTTATTCAGGAAGGCAAAAATTGTGAAAAAGTTGCTACAATGCTGCAACACTTGAATTTTTTCAAAGTAAGTATAGTTTGTTTATTCTTTTTAACGCCCATAGCCCAGAGGTAGAATCACCGACTGGCACCAATTTGGTCGGGTTTCAATCCTGGGTTAAAAGCAATCGGAGTTTAACCGTACTGATGAGCTGTGATACAGCGAAACAGATCTGTCTGTGGATGACTATATATATATATATATATATATATATATAACATCATTTTTTTTTCTGATTATTTAAGATAAGAGAAATTATCCCCTTATCTCACAAAAGCAACATCTGGATTATAATAATATTTGTAAATCTATGTTGCATAATACCAAAAAGCATTTAAGCTTTAATAATTTTATATTTTGAAATTATAAGAATAAGATTTATAAATAATTATTCTACTAGCAGATTACCTGTCAAAAATGACAAGAATTATTTATGCATGGGTTGACATTTTTACCTGGTATCAAAATGTTGCTTCCCAACCTGTAGTGTCTGTGTGTTCTACTTAGAATCAGAATGTAGTGTCTTCCTTGAAAAGTATTCTACAATATATATATATATGTTTGTGTGTGTGTGTTTTGTTGCAGAGAATAACTGATCTGAGATTTAAAAGCAATCTAAGTTCAGCATAAACTGATATAACACTTTTTAAAAGTATTTCCACTTGATAAGTTAGATTTTTGTCATATATATATATATGTGTGTGTGTGTGTGTGTGTGTGATCCTGTGTTTTACGCATAAATCTGAGTTTTATACATTTCAGCAATCTTATCTCTTTCTGGCCTTTTCTTAATTTAAATTATTTATTGGGCTTCCTTTCTTAAAGTTCATTATGGGCATTGAATCGGATGTGTGAATATTTTTATTTATTAAATATATAATCAAGTTAGGTTAACAGCGAAAGCTAAAAATGGAATAAGATATTAAAAACCTGGTGGGAGAAAAAATAGATTTATAATTTAATTATGCATATAAATAAAATTAAGGCTCGTAAAGGTGGGATCACATAATACTTAAAATAGGTAAATAATTTTTAACCGTAAGTTGAATTTTATATATATATATATATATATATATATATTTTAGAGCATGAGTTATAACTGGCACCTTTTGATTAATTAAATTTTAATGAAAAATATTTTTGATGTTTACATAAAACTGTTAATTCATCCCTACGGTTCAATAGTTCACCCTTGTTGTTAGGGAACCTTAGAATGTGCAGCTTTTCACTTAGGCACAAAGGGCAGATATTGTTGAACAAGTTATAGATTTTAGTTTTTTCCAGAATTTTCCATTTTACTTTGGGTGTTTTATTTGTGTCCTTTAATTTCCAAAAATATGCAGAAAGGGATGTTTGGTTTCAATTACATGTTTTTGAAGGAAGTTAAGTGCATATACCATCGTTGCTTAAAAGTATTCTTTGTAGATCCAATGTAGACTTTATTAACAGTTGGGTTTTTCAATGGATGTTATATTACATTGATACACAATTGAATTTATTTTACACCTATTTTGTAGTGGGCAATTGTTGCGGTTTGGACAATTGCATAAGTTGGTGTTATTGTTCTCTTTATTATTTTGATAGTTATTGTTACTTTGATTAACATGCTGGTTTAAGATATATTTATTATGATTTGTAATAAGTTTTTCAAGGTTATTTGTACTTAACTTTGTTAAATATTTTAATTAGAGGGTTATTAGTAGGAAAATGTTTCTTAATTAAATTGAGGAACTTCAGCTCTAATTTGGTGTTGACCATTTGGCTGAAAGGGGGTGTGTACCAAATAATCTTTCTATTTCTATTTTCCCTGTTATAATTTGTTATGTAATTGATATTCTGGTTTTTGTAGCCACTATTTTTTAGGGCCTTATTGCAAAAACTTTTATGTTTATAAAATATTTCTTCACTGGAAGTTTTTACTAATTCTATATTCTATGGAGGAGGGTATATGTTTGATTATACTTGGGGGGTGATTTGACTTTGGGTGGATGTATAATGGATATTCGTTAGGTTTTTATGTACGCTTGGTAAGTATTGTTTACTAAGTCAAGTGTTACATCAAGGAAATTTACTACTTTTATATTAATGTTGATTATTACTTTTAGATTTAAACTTTTGAATTCTCTGTGGACGAGTCCTATTTTGTCTGTTTTAAAATGTGTAGAATTTTGTACTAACATAAGACCATCATCTCTATGTCTGTGTGTATGTCATGGTGTGCGGTGATAATATAATATATTATACATAGACATATATAAATACACACTGTAAATGCAAACATATAAAACAATCCTATGAAAAAAATAAAAAAAAACATACATATGATACATGTATACACAAATAAAAAGAAGTCAGTCAGTTAAGTGCCATACGTGATACACGCTTGGGCGATCATGTCTCAAAAGAAACATGACTGACTGGGCAGAAGATTATCCCGCAGTAGGTTGCCATTGCTTTCTGTGGGAGACTGGTTGCCAACCAAGGCTGTAGAACCCAATCGGTCCTATTATTTAACCCATAACTGGAGGGAAGAGATTGATCAATACTTTTCCCAAGGGTATTTGGTTGTAAGTGAATGCAAGGAATTCAACTGGAATTCAAACTCAGCTCCCTGATTTCTTGTTCCGAACTGATATCCACTGTGCCACAATGCACATTTTTAAAAAGAAGACATATGCAAAATAATTGAATGTATATACATCATTTTCACTTTACTGGACATTCCAGTTGTGAACTGTGATATTTTTTCTCTTTTTTCTTCCTCACCGCTTTTCTAAAATTCTACCATTTCATTCATGTCCAGTTTAATTTGGCACTGATTTCATTTCTACTTAAATTCTTTAAATGTAAGTCATTTTCATTTATTTTTTTTTAAATTTTAATCTGCTTTCTTGTCTTTGCTATCCACAGTTGAACGTTTGCCATCACATGTTTTTATTCTTTTAAGTTGTTGGAAAATTCTCTTGCATTAGGGACTAAATTTTGTTCTTTCTTTCTCCCTCTATATGTATTTGCCATTCCCTATCCTAGATAAATGATACCCCACCACCAGTATCTACAGCCAGTGTGTCATATATAGGGTAGTTAGAAGTAAATTTAATCACTGCTCAATCTAGTTTTTGCCAAAAAACAGTAGAACCTTCTGTCAAATACTCATCATTTTCTCTTTACTGGCCATTCCAATTGTGAACTGCGATATTTTTTTCTCTTCTTTCTTTCCTCACCGCTTTTCTAAAATCCTACCATTTCATTCATGTCCAGTTTAATTTGACACTGATTTCATTTCTATTTGTTCACTCATATATTTGTGTTTGGAGACTTTAATGCTCACCACGCCAAGTGTCTGGAAAACTCTGTCACATTTCTTGCTGGTGTCCATACAATGAACTTTTCAATCACTCAATCTCTTACATAAGTAGTAGATTTCCTTGCACGTTTCTCCAATAACCCTAACAGAACTGACTCTCTGCTAGATCTCTGTTTCACTTCTATCCCTGACTCTTGCCATGTCATGCAGCTTTGCCCTCTTGGCAACTCTGATCACACTGTGGTTTCCGTTAATATCTCCTTTCACTTCCCCTCTCCTCAGGAACCTCTGAACAGCCAAATATCTTACTGCTACCAAAGAGCTGACTGAGAGTTATTCTGCAACTTTCTGTGTGACGTCCCTTCGAACAAAGTTTTTAGTCTTCCTGTTGCAGACTGTGCGTCCAAGGTCTCCTCTTGCTTTCATCTCAGTCAGGAAGTTATAACTTAAACACCATTCATCCCCCTTGTTCTCTCCTTCTTGCTTAGTTGCTATTGCCCATAGGAATCACTTCTTTCAGCATTATCAAAGACATGCATCTGACCATAATAGGGACCTCTTTGCTTTTAATGAGTGCAAGGGGATCCTAAATTATGATAAGCTGTTATTTGCTGAAATAATAAAGCAGCATATAACATTCCACATGTTCGGCTCCAAAGACTACTGGCGGCTTTGTAAAAATGTGTTAAACAACAGCAAGCCCTCAATCCTCCTTTAATCAATAAATTTGAGGTCTTCACAGATTCTCCACCAACTCAACATTTGATTTGTCTGGGGTATTTGCACCTGATTTTCCACCTAGAACCAAGGCTCAACTGAGTAACGTTCACATTACTCCCTCACTGGTCTCTAACATAATTTCAAAGCTTGATCCTCATAAGGTGAGTGGAGATGATGGAATACTAATCATTGTCCTGAAGAAATGTGCCCCTGAACTTTCATATATCCTCTCCAAACTCTACAACTACTACCTCTCTGCTTCTTGCTTTCTTGTCTGCTGGAAGTCCTCCTCTGTGGTTTCTGTATTTACAAACTCTAGGGAACCCTCAGGCCCCTCTAATTATCACCCTGTCAGCCTCCTATTAATTTTTGGCAAAGTGTTCAAGGCTATTATCAATGCTGAAGTGGTACATCTCACAGCCCACAACCTGATAAACAGTATGGTTTTCATTTCACCTGGTCTACTGCTGATATGCTAACGATGATCACAGAGTATATATACCAGGCTCTTGATAAGAATGACCAAGCTAGAGCTGTTGCCCTAGATATCTTCAAAGCATTTGACAGTCTGGCATGCTGGCCTTCTACACAAGCTATAACTGAATGCTTGTTTGATCTAATCCAGTCACTCCTTTCAAATTGCATAATGAAGTTAGTGTTGAATGGGCATGCTTCCAGATACTATCATACGAATACAGGTGCCCCGCAAGGCTCTATTCTAGGCCCTATGCATTTTCTGATCTTCATCAACATTCTCCCTGAGGTAATCAGATCCCAAGTAGGCATCTACACTGACGACACCACCATTTACTCCAGTCTCGATAAGAAATCTGCCAAGCCTGTCAAAGCAAACCTCACTGCTGATCTTGAAATGAACCTCCAACCTGTGGTGAACTGGGGTAAGAAATGGCTCGTAAATTTTAATGTTTCCAAAATGAAGCTGCTATTCCTTAACCACCATAGAGAATCGCTCCTTCCCCACATCAGCATTGATCAGGCTAGTCTCCCTGAAAGCAAAACACTGTCCCTCCTCAGCTTAACTTTATCAGTCAACCTCAAGGGGAATGACTACATTAAATCCATAAAATCTGCTGCTAGGAAGGCCGGTTAATTGTGTAGGGCCAGGAAGTTTTTCTCATCTGAATCCATCTTACACGTGTATAAATCTACCATCTGCTCGTTAATTGAATACTGCTGTCACATCTGGTCGGGTGACCCTACTCTTTATCTCAGAGTTCTTGACAAAATCCAATGGAGAATCGGCAATGTAATTGATCCCGACCAGGTAGCTCAACTCCAGTCACTTTCTCACCAATGTAATGTGGCTTCCCTCTGTCTCTTCTCCAAATACTTTCACGGCTTCTACTTTGATGAGCTTAGCTCCCTGGTTCCCCCTCTACATGAATTTACTCTAGCTACTATACTAGTGACTAGGTCCCACTTTTTTACAGTAAAACCAATCAAATGTAACCATAACTTCTACTCTAGTAGCTTCTTTTCTCACACTTCCCACCTGTGGAATTCCCTTCTGTATACTTGCTTCTCTGACAGCTACAATCTCCAATAATTTAAATGCAATGTCAATTTCCATCTCTTATCTCTTTGACTTGCATCCTTTCCCTGACAACCCTTGTATCATGTTCTTCTCCCTTTCCACTCTACTCTCTATCTTCACATCAGTGTTCTCATCCTTCTCTTATCCATTCTCTGACACCACCTGTAACTTGTTCTTCTTTCTCATCAATCACCTCTGATATAACCACCTGCACACCAGTGGCAGTACTGCCTTGCTTGGGGTGAAATGATTATAAAAAACAATATCAAAACCCACATATATATATATATATATATATATATATATATGATTTATTTGTTTGAACATTATTGTTAATCAATACTTGTATTTGAGTAGATATTGGTTTTAATTTAACAGTGTATATATATATATATATATATATATATATATATATATATATATATACTAGCCAGAATATTTGAGAAATGTAATTAGGAAAATGTGTGTCATTTGGCAGGATTTGAACCTTTAATCCCTAGCAACGTAGGAGAAGCTATCAAGTGATCTGATGCATCTTAGATCATTTGACCATGAATGATTTCACAGTCCAAAGCCAAATCAAGCCTTATATACACAATTTTCTGATTTCTTGTAAATAGTCATCTTTGCTCTGAAATGTATTGCAATGTAAACAGACAATGTTATGGAAGGTTCTGAAGATTAACGAAATGGAATTAAAAAAAGAACATATTTAATTTATTTGTTTAAAATATATATATATATATATTTAACATTTATACAAAATATGACAAGTTTAGAATAAATTTTTGCTCCTTCTGCTTCTAAAAGTTTTGTTCTATATAAAAAAAACTATTGTGAAATGTAGTCTTATTACTGATTGACAAGAATGCTGATGTAAATCGATGACTTTGCTTGAAAAGAGAAAATTTTATTGGTAATATTATGTTATCAAGTTTAATGATATACAAAATGTAAATAAGTCAATTCATTTGTCTGTACCTATCGTAGAGCTCGTCTAAAAATCATTGCTGTCAAAGTCAGTTCGATTATCTACCTTTGTGGATTGAATAAAGGATTCAATTCTAAAGAACTTTAAAGTTACCCCATACAACAGACAAGGAAAGAAGGGTAGAGGGCACAAAAAGGTTGTGACACTAACACCTAAAATGAAGACACTGGTCTGAATAGATTTATTGTCTAACAACTTGGCTGCTCTGTCCAACTACAACTAAAAATAGATTATTCATTGTTTGATAGTAATTTTTATTTATTTTATTTTATTCGTTGTATGAACTGACATTTTTTTTGCAATTGCTTTTCCTTCTTTCTTTTTAGTTTTAGAAGTAAAATAATTCCAAGTTTTAATATTATTAGAAGTTTAATGATTTCTTTTGTTGACTGTATATTCTTGTTTTTTGGTTTTAGAATAATTTTTAATCTTTTTCAGTTCTAAGCTTTCTTTATGCTACAGCACAGACAAAGTTATAAAAAGGCTACAAAAATGAATGTATTTATAACTATATTCATAAAATGCTACATTCCACCATCAGAAGGCTAAAACAATAAAAATAAGGATAATGGTCTATAAAATATAACTGAATGATAAAAGTACCTTATATAAAAACCTTCAAACAAAAAAATACATATTAACATTATATACATAGATATAGCTTGTAGATTAAAAAAGCATTTGTTTTATTCAACTTTATTTTCAACACAATCCTTTCAATGCACTTAATCCAATGTTTTTTTTTCCGCTGTTCACACAGATTAAATGTACAATGATAATTTCAAATCAAAACTTAGCTAATGGCTGAGTCAAATGACAGATTTATTGATTTACCTTCATACACAAGCTTTCATATTAAAACCTTTTTTTTCAGGTGCCACGTATCTACTGGAATCTTTCATCAAGCAGAATTCTAACCATGGAATACTGTACTGGAGGACATATTGATGATAAGGAATATATGACAAAAAATAAAATACCTGTGAATGAGGTAATCATATTTTCTTTAAACATTTCTTTCAGTAATTTCATTTTCCTGATAAACTTTAATCTGGCCTCCTCAAAAATAACAATTTTAGTCATAAACAAGAAGTTGCTTTTATTGTTAAAATTACATCAATGTTTTACGTGATAATGAATGTAATAAAAAGGAATTTTACTTTAAGTTTAGAATTGAATTAAGATAAGATATGCAAGTTTGCAGACTTGTGTATCACATGACCTAAGTGTCAGGTCCCTATTTGGTATTGGTCTATTTTGAGGAAATGCTATGCAGTATATTTCCTTATGTCTTATCTATAGAGTAAACAATGGACAGACTTATTTGGTAGAAATGTTGTTTACTAATACAAAAACTTTATCAACTGGAATAAAAGTAAACAGTGCAGAACATAACCTGAAGCATACCAGTGCCAAAATAAAGAAAAAAACTAATTAATTTTTATCTGCTACCATTCTAACCATATGATTTGATAAAAACACCTATCCCCTAGCAGTTTGGGCCAATTGTAGGAATGTCAGTCAGTCAGTGCCATATTTGATACATGAAATCTCAAAAGAGACATGACTGACTGGGCAGAAGATTATCCTGCAGAAGGTTGCCATTACTATACTGGTAGACTAGTTTCCCAGCCAAGGCGATATAACCCAATCTGTCCTGTCATTTGACTCATAGCTAGAGGAAGTAGAAATGTATGATATTATTACATAGTAATTAGTGGGGGATCAGTTTATTACTTCATAACAATAGAAAACCAATCCCCCACTTTATGCCCAGTAGAATCTTTAATCATGTTTCCAACTATTATATTCAGACAGTCAGTTAAGTGCCATACGTGATACACGCTTTGGGCGATCACGTCTCGAAAGAGACATGACTGACTGGGCAGAAGATTATCCTGCAGTAGGTTGCCATTACTTTCTGTGGTAGACTGGTTGCCAGCCAAGTCTATAGAATCCAGTCTGTTCTGTTATTTAACCCATAACTGGAGGGAAGAGATGGATTAATATATTCTCAAGGGTATTTGCATGTAAGTGAATGCAAGGAATTTAACTGGAATTCAAACTGGGTTCCCTGATTTCTTGTTCCAAGCCAATATCTACTACACCACAAATTGACTCATAAAAAAATGTCAGTAAATGAAACTCTTCAGTCACATGAGTTGTACATTCTGCCACAAACAGAGAAAGCATTTCTAATCATGACTCGTAAATGATGTTATTTTGGGCATGTCACATCAGTTAGATATGCAATGTTAACAATTGGTAGAATGTGTTAAATTTCTCTTATGAACCAGTAAAAATTTCCTTTTGGGTGACTTGCTAAGGTCAGGGAAAATAATTCAACACCTATTCTACACTGACTCTTTTTTTATCCCATTTTGATGAGGTGAGGAATAAAAGGAGGATAATGTAAAGAAGTTGAAATATTAACAAAATCATTTATTTTCTTGTTTGCCAATTCAATTTACAATACATTTTTGTAGGGTTTCAGTTTTTATGCTTGAAAGCAAATTAAAATCTGACATTTATATTTTGCTATGATTTGTTTCCTTTTTATCTCATTGAAAATACAACAAAAATATTACTATTTTGTTTTTCTTACTTGTTAGTGAAATTTTAATTATTTAAATGCATGTTTCTCAGAAAGAAATAATACAATTTTTATCAATGTATGATAATGGTAATTTTAGCTGCTTCCTTATAAGGAAACATTTGGCTGTGGGTTATCCAACTTGACTTTGCTAGGAGGCTCTTGCCTTAAGCCTATAAAAAGGCATGCATTTCTCTCTCTAGCTTCTCTTTTTGGTTTTTCAGTGCTGGCTTTAAAATGTATTATTATATAAGTAAAGTGTCCCCACTGAGTACATTCATTTTCATGGTTTTCTCTCTTGACTTTTGAACTCTCTCACACACACACACACACACACACACACACACAAGTACATTCTAATTATAGCTAACTTTAGTTTTTCCATTCATCACATGTAATTTTATTTGTAAATACATGCATTAATTTGTGTTATATTTATTTTTTTATGTTACACATTTTCTATTTGGACTCACAATATTGTCTGTAGGGGTCTGTAACTATTTACTATCCAAAGTGTTGGTGACTAAATATTTACCCAAACATACTAGCATCTCACAAAACGGCTTTTAGTGACCAATTAGCCAGTGCTGCTGTTCGTTTAAATTTATAAAATCTTTCTCTTAAAACAATTTTTCAGGAAAACAGATTTCTCATGTCCAGTAGCTGTTATTGCTCTTTCCAGTATTGATGATATTTTACATGCCTTTTGCTTGAGGTGGTGTGAAATGTCAAAATCTTGATTATGTCATTATTCTCTTCCAGTTACATGTACTATCCATTTTAATTGTTGCTGCTGCTGAAAGTCCTTAAGTGATTTGGTTTCTATTATCCAGTATAGTTCTTTGTTTGTCATTTTGTATCACCATTTTACAAGATTCAAAGAAGGATGGTTCTGAGACCTGTACATTTCACTTTATCTATCATTTTTAACCATTGATCTGTAAAAAGTGGTGGGGTTGGAACCTGTATGAGTTCTTAGCTAATTCCACTTCCTAAAATTTCACCAAATGACCAAACCTCAAAAATGTTTTTTTTAAAATCACTTTTTGGTTAGGCAATGTATTTTTCAGCGCCTGATTTAAGACTATGCTTATATCTTTATTCCTTTTTATTTATCTTTTTTTTAGTACTTTTATTTATGATTAATATTATTTTTATAAAGAAACTTTCATATTTTTTCTCTCAGGTCTCAAAGAAAATGAGCAAAATATTTAGTGAGATGATCTTTAAGTACGGATATGTACATTGTGACCCACACCCAGGAAATATGTTGGTGAATAAAACGAAGAAAGGAGAGACAACACTAACATTACTTGATCATGGTTTATACCAGGTAAAAATTGCATTTTTCCTTTTTTAATTTTTGCAGAAAGAATTAAACTCTAAATTTCTATACCCCTGCATTGCTTCCTTCACTCCAGCCCCCAATATCATTTTTAAACTTGTACATTTTATATCTACATCATGCTTTAAATCTGTGAAACTATATTATTGAGAATTTATCTTAATTTCTGGTTAAAAGTGATATCTACCTACCGGATGTTGGAAGGTGAATATTATATTTCGCTAGTCTTGCAGGTTGTAAGTGACTTTTTCATATGCAGAGCACAAGCTGTACTGTCCAATTACATTCCAATCTCTATGTATAGTTTAGTTGAATAAATGATGTATTTATTAATAGTTTCATTGCACTATTATAATACTAGCAGTATAGCCCGGCGTTGCTCGGGTGTAATGAAAGCTTTAAAACTAATCCATGGTCCTGGAGCTCAGACTCTTTGGACATTGGCATGAAAGACTAAAAAGCAATAGTTGTTTCCAGTTAAAGCGAAACCATAGACTGAAAGAAAAATGAATGGATGTAAGTCAAATTTTGATTTCCTGGTATCGATATCAAATTAGTTTTTTTCGTCGTAAACTGAATTTTGAAGGCTAAATAAGTCCTCTGAGTAAATGATATGGCTGAGACTAAGAACTACATTTATACCTACTTAGAGCCAAACCCGAAGCAAAAACTAAAATAAAAAGGCTGAAAAAATACAGACATACAGGCAGATAAACAGACACACACACACAAACATCTTGCCTTTTATATATATATATATATATATATATATATATATATATATTATCGATTTTCTGCACTATTGTAAGAACTGCAGCCTTGAAACTTCTGAATATCGTTTCTTATGTCTTTGTCTATGGGTGTATCAAATTTGATTAAAATCGGACTGCTCCTTCTGTAACCCGATTTTTTCAATTATCGATTTTCGATATTTATTGGGGTTACCTCGACACAAAACCTAGCTAAGAACACTTGCAGATGCTTATAGTACAACTGTGTAAATTTTCAAGAAAATCGTATCAGCCATTTCGGAGTCTATAGGTAATGGATACACACACACACATACACACATACACAGACAAAGTTCCATTTACAAATAAGTTTATATAATAGGAATTGAAGGAAAAAATTAAAGGATTTTAATGAAAATTACTTAGTAATTTCTATGTGTCTATTTTAATAAAAGTAATTAGACACTTTCATTCTAGGCACATGCATGAATAAAGAAAAACAAAAAATTAAAGGATTTTAATGAAAATTTTAATAAAAATTAAAGGATTTTAATGAAAATTACTTAGTAATTTCTATGTGTCTATTTTAATAAAAGTAATTAGACACTTTCATTCTAGGCACATGCATGAATAAAGAAAAACAAAAAATTAAAATTAAACAAATTAAATGACTGGTACAAGGCCACTTCCAAACAACAATCCCCACATTTTTGAATATCAGAAGTTTAAAGGTTGGATGTTGAAAGGTGGAAGGATAAAATATTTTATTTGTGCATTAAAGTAAAATTTTTATTAACAGAATAACAAAATTGTAAGAAGAAAAATAAAATGTTTATAGAGGAAATGCATGTAGTTAATTGGTTAAAGAGAAATGTAAGTATCTAAATGTTCCACAGAAATTCAGAGTTCATAGCTGATAGTAGCAGAATGTGTGTATGTAAAAAGATTAAAAAGGTTGCTAATAAAAGTCTGTGTTTTTTTTTTCTTTTTAATGGTCGAAAAAAGTGCAAAGGAAAGTCAAGCAATAAAGGTGATTGTACTTATCGAAGTCAGTTGAAGTATCTTGTTGTTGTTGTTTTCTTTGACGGTGTGTGAAGAAAGAAAAATTGGAAGGAGAAGAGAGACGAATGTGTGTTGCGCACTTATCTCCTGGTCAGCAAATTAAATTTTCTTAAGTTACATTCCAACGTGATTTAAGCAGTGAAATTTATCACATGACTGGATCGAAACCACATACCCATTTTGTAGGTGTTAAGAAAAATTGACAGAGGTCATAGATCAATTTTTTTATTTCCTATCCAATTAGAATCTAGAATCTTAACTTTCACACTGACTTGTGAAATTTGCCTTGGTCTGGGTTTTTCCAAAATGTTTTTAGTTGTTTTGATCCAATTTTGCATGTGTGCAAGTTTACTTTTTGGGTTTTAGTTAATTGTTGGATGATATAGGATTTGTATCATATACAACTAAGAAACTTTTTCAAATTAGCTTTAATATTTTAAATATATTTTCATGCTTTTGTTTTTTTTATGTTTAGAAACTCAGCCTTGTTTAGTCTTTGTCATAACAGAATTTAGAATGTATCAAATAACTTCAAAAATCCTGTCAGATTTTTTTTTTTTATAAAAGTGTTAATACTTCTCAAATTCTGTAAAAAAATAATTATTTTTATTTTGTTATTTAAAGTTTCACATTTTTACAATTGTGATTCATAAATTGCTTTTATAAAGAACTCAGGACAAGAATATTAAATGTTGGAGCAGAAAACTTTAGTAGATTGAATTCACTATCAAAATGATTTTTGTTAGACTATCAAGTTTTTTTGTGAAATGAGAGAGAAAGTCATTTCACATAATCATTGCCATAATTAAGCTTGTTTTGAAGAATAAAAACAAATGCCTTCTTTTCTAAAGTAAATTCAATGTAATATGTTTTTTTTAATCATTTCACCCCAAGCAAGGCATTCCACTACCACTATTGCGCATGGGGCTACATAGGGGAAGGTAAAGAGAAGGAGTGGTTAGACATAGGGAATGTCAGGAGGAAGGTGACAGATGAGTAAGGATACCGAGGATGAGGGTTGGGCAGATGGGAAGAGTGTTTGATAGAATGGGAGCAGGTTAGTGTGTTAGGAGGTGTCTATTAACCTTACATTTAAACTCCTGGAGATTGTAGCCGTCAGGGAAGCAATCCTGTGGAAGGGAATTCCACAGTCAGGAAGTGCGATGAAAGAAACTGTTGGAGTAGAAGTTGCGGTTGCATTTTATCAGTTTCACTGTAAAAGGGTGGGATCTAGTTGCTAATCTAGTATCTCGTGCAAATTCGTATCTAGGAGGCACCAGTGATCTAAGTTCATCGGAGCAGAAGCCGTGAAAGTATTTATAGAAGAGACACAGGGAAGTCACATCACGCCTGTGGGAGAGAAACTGCAGGCGGTCTGCCAAGTCGGTATCTATCACATTACAGACCCTCCTCTGAACCTTATCGAGAAGCCCGAGTTACCTAACTTATTATTCTTAAATATCTGTGTATGTACAAATGAAATACTATCCCAGATTTTTAAGAATTTGCCTATGGAAAAATATACTACAAATGGTGTTAATTCCTTTGAAGTAGTGTTACAAATTTTCATGTTTTATTTATAAAATCAATTAAATCTTTTTCAGCACAAACATTGACTTTAAATTTCTCAGCTGTTTAAAATGTAAACAAAGTTTTAAATTTGAATTATCAGTGTAAACTGTGATTTTTAAAAAAAACTGAATTTTTTGGATGAAGAATTATTATTTACATGCAGACTAATATCCTTATCTTTATTGTTATTTTCCTAACATTTAGGCTGTTGTGACCACCAACCTTCCTTGTTTTTTTTTGTTTTTTTGTTTTTTTTTTACAGTTTTGTTAGATTTTTATTTCTGTTTGAATTTCTTACATAGAGATTTAATTTTATTTACATGTAGACTAATATACTCATCTTTGTTGTTATTATCACTACATTTCAGCCATTGTGTCCTCCAGGACTATAGCCTAGAGAATTAAAGAATTGGTTCATGAATCTGTTAACGTAATGAGTTCAATCCTTGGGCCAAGTAGTGCTGACATAGATTCAGTGAAGGCAGGGTGAATAATAACTGAGTAGTACTAAATAAAATATAGGGAGAAGAATGAGAAAATCTATTCCCTAATGAAGGCCAGAGAGCCCAACAGCTGAAATGTTGTGATAGAACAAAAAAATGATGAGAACAATAGCCCAAGTGAAAAAATATCTAAATAGAAAAAAATTGTTTATAGATTTTATTCATTTCGGAAAAGGTTAAATTTAATAAAGTTAAAGTATTTGTAGGCTGAAGGCAATGTCTTGTTTAGATTTTTACATTCCTACTAAATGTATATACACACAACTGAAAAGAATTAGTAAAAAAGTAGGAAAAAAGTGTCTTTACTCTAACACGTTTCACTTTAATAATGAGATTTTTTAAAGACAAAAAAAAAATTTTAAATCCAGAGAGACAGTATGTTGATTGATGTTTGGTTTCATTGGTTAGATAAACACATACAAAGAAAAACTCCTGATTCAATACATGGTGTCACGTGTAATAAAGCAATAGAAGGAAGAAACAGATTAATACCTTTCCCAAGGGTATTTTTGCATAAGTGAATGCAAGGAATTCAACTGGAATTCGAACTTAAATAGCAGAGGTCATACACCCTTGTTTTTTATTTTACTACCCCTGATCATTTTCATATTCTCTTTCCTCTTGTCTTTCTTGTTTTCTCTTTAATGGTCCATTTCCTTCTCCATATTTGTTTGTCTTTTCATTCTCATTTTCTTCTATTTCCTGCTCTGTTCCACTTTTGCAACTTTCTTCTTCTTCCTGACCTTCCATTTCCACATCATCTAGCTTGTTTCTGTTACTCTTGTAATCACCGCTTATCTTTAAATTTTTGTCAGGTTTCCTTGTTTTGAAAACAAGGAGTATCAGTGGAAGTCTGAGGAGGATAATAAAACTTACTATTCCTTCAAGTTTAGAATTTTAAAACAAATGAATAGAATAAGTAAAGAAGTAGGAAAAAAGTGTCTTTAATCTAACATGTTTCACTTTAATAATGAAATTTTTTAAAGACAAATGATTTAAGAATTTTTTAAAAAATTTTAAATCCAAAGAGACAGTATGTTGATTGTGGTTTGATTTCATTGGTTAGATACGTGTCACATGTAATAAAGCAATAGATGAACAATTTTAAATGTAGAAAAAACATTACAGTATGTTGATTGTGGTTTGATTTCATTGGTTAGATATGTGTCACGTGTAACAAAGCAATAGATGAACAATTTTAAATGTAGAAAAAACATTACAGTATGTTGATTGTGGTTTGATTTCATTGGTTAGATACGTGTCACGTGTAATAAAGCAATAGATGAACAATTTTAAATGTAGAAAAAACATTACAGTATGTTGATTGTGGTTTGATTTCATTGGTTAGATACATGTCATGTGAAATAAAGCAATAGATGAACAATTTTAAATGTATAAAAAACATTACAGTATGTTGATTGTGGTTTGATTTCATTGGTTAGATACGTGTCACGTGTAATAAAGCAATAGATGAACAATTTTAAATGTAGAAAAAACATTACAGTATGTTGATTGTGGTTTGATTTCATTGGTTAGATATGTGTCACGTGTAATAAAGCAATAGATGAACAATTTTAAATGTAGAAAAAACATTACAGTATGTTGATTGTGGTTTGATTTCATTGGTTAGATACGTGTCACATGTAATAAAGCAATAGATGAACAATTTTAAATGTAGAAAAAACATTACAGTATGTTGATTGTGGTTTGATTTCATTGGTTAGATACGTGTCACGTGTAATAAAGCAATAGATGAACAATTTTAAATGTAGAAAAAACATTACAGTATGTTGATTGTGGTTTGATTTCATTGGTTAGATACGTGTCACGTGTAATAAAGCAATAGATGAACAATTTTAAATGTAGAAAAAACATTACAGTATGTTGATTGTGGTTTGATTTCATTGGTTAGATACGTGTCACGTGAAATAAAGCAATAGATGAACAATTTTAAATGTAGAAAAAACATTACAGTATGTTGATTGTGGTTTGATTTCATTGGTTAGATACGTGTCACGTGAAATAAAGCAATAGATGAACAATTTTAAATGTAGAAAAAACATTACAGTATGTTGATTGTGGTTTGATTTCATTGGTTAGATACGTGTCACGTGTAATAAAGCAATAGATGAACAATTTTAAATGTAGAAAAAACATTACAGTATGTTGATTGTGGTTTGATTTCATTGGTTAGATACGTGTCACGTGAAATAAAGCAATAGATGAACAATTTTAAATGTAGAAAAAACATTACAGTATGTTGATTGTGGTTTGATTTCATTGGTTAGATACGTGTCACGTGAAATAAAGCAATAGATGAACAATTTTAAATGTAGAAAAAACATTACAGTATGTTGATTGTGGTTTGATTTCATTGGTTAGATATGTGTCACGTGTAATAAAGCAATAGATGAACAATTTTAAATGTAGAAAAAACATTATTTTATAAAAAATGAGGCTTATGAGTATATCACATTGAAAATATCGGTTTCTGTATGATCATTGAAGTTAAGCAACGTTGAGCCTGCTCAGTACCTAGATGGGTAACCATTTGAGAATACCAGATACGGTAAGCTTGAATGTGTGGGTGGTGTAATAGATAGTGGCTCAGAATTTTGAAGTTGGAGAGCCACATTATAATTCCAGTGGGGTTTTTTATATTCACTTACATGTAAATACACTTGAGAAAGATTATGAATTCACCTCTTTCCCCCTAGATATGGGTTAAGTAGTAATATTTGTATCACTATCTCAAAAGAAAATTCTTGCAATCTGAAAATATTTTTTGGCTTTAAATAATTTGCTAAGTGTTGATAAGCTTTAGAAAACAAATCGATCAAATCAAACACAAATGGTTATGTTATGGTAAAAGCTTTGCTTTTTCAGGTAAAATTACGGTTGTAATATCCTTATATCTAATCTATATTGTAATTATTTTATTTTAATAAATTAAAAAAAATAAGCACATCAACCAAAGTTTCTGTTATGGTTTATAAAATGGCGAGTGTTCTAAAAATAGAAAAAGGTAGACACACTGACGCCAAGAATTCAAAATTGGGCGGCAAAATAAGGAACCGTTTCTTTTGGTAGGAGTAGGAGTAAGAAGTAGGAGTTAAGGACAGTAGTTTTGTGTAGGAGATTTGAAAAAGGGAAGAGGCTAGTCAGTTGACCACTAGAGTCCAGAAGGGATAGGCTCGTTTACTACTAGCATCTCACAGTGAAGAGAATTTACCTAGTCTGCTCCTGTATCTACACAAAATTTAAAGGTTGTAACTTGATGTAAAAACCTAAAGTTTTATAACAAAAATAAACATCATTAATTCAAGTTTGTGTTATCTTCTAATTATACCAAAATGAAGCAAGAACACAACATTTCTATACATACTCTGGAAACATGCTATTTACTGTGTATACATGCATTCAGTCATTTACTTGTAACAGGAATAATCTCTCAGATGAAAATTTCAAACCAGTTTTTATCATACATTATTTGTAAACCATCTTGTTATTTTACTTTCAGACCTTAACAGATGAATTCCGATTGAATTATTGCTATCTATGGATATCTTTAATCAAAGCCGACCTTAAAAGTATTAAGCACTATGCCCATAAGATGAATTGTGGAGAGCTTTATGGCCTTTTTTCTTGTATACTAACTGCTCGGTCATGGAGCGCCATCCTCTCAGGCATCGACAAAAAGCCTATCAGCAAAGATGAGGTAAATAAGCAATCATCTCATGATTTATTTTTTTTGCAAATTTCAACAATATATTTTTTATATATTTTTGTTTTTTTAAGCTACATAGATATTTTTTTATTTATACATCTTTATGCAAGTGGTAGAAAATTTAATTAAAGCAATAATTAAAGAAGGGCAAAAGAGAAAACAACTATGGTAGTTGACAATACAAAATTAGATGTCCTGGGCATGACAGTAAACTGCATCCGGTAGCAAGGCCTCTGATTGGGAGGTTGTGAAGAACATGGAACCACCTCTTAATTGCTGTTGTTCCCAGGTCCACCCTGACCTGGAGTGGTAGCACCTGTAAGGGTCCCAGCTATGGGCAAATATTTAACCCCTAAACTGGGGTTAAAACACTATGAAAGTCTAAAAATAAACTTTTATAGAAATACATACATAAAAAATAGACTTTTATAGAAAAATATATATTTTTGAAAGAAAAATCTTACCAACAGTACATTTTTGAAGAAAAAATTTATAACCATAACACATTTTTGAAGGAAAAAAAATTCTCAGCAAAACATGTTTTGAATACAAAACTAGAAGACATTTTCAGTTTTCTAAAATAAAAAAGAATAAAAAGAAAAAAAAATCATTAAAATCTGACTAAATCAAGCTTCTCTCTATAATCGAACATTAAAAAAAGAATACCTTAAAACCCCACATTTTTGGCATTAAATAACCCACAGAAGTTGATATGCCGTGAAACAAAACTCAAACGAAATTAGAGAAAAAATAAAAGAGAATAACAGAATGAGCTAACCAGTTATCACTCCTCTGAACTTGATTGAATAAATTTGTTTTCAGCACAACTGAATAAATAGGAAGCATGAAAAAGAAAGTACACATGTATAAATGATGTATTGAGACAGGTATATTCAGTGCTAACAACTGTTCCTTCTGTTTACATAAGGAAGTTTGTCTTGATTTAATGAAAATAACTTCAAATATTTTTAAATGACAGTTAAAATCTGATCCCTCACAGAACTGAGAGCATGCCTTAGAAGGATAATGGATACTTTTGTTTTTGTATAATAAACCTGGATTTAATGACACACTTATGTAAGTTATCCATTCAACCTTTTCTTATAGATATTGAAACATATTGAGCAGTTCTCTTCTCTAAAAGTTGCATGGTCCTACCTATATAGTCAGCTTCACACTCACATTTAAATAAATTACAGAATTAGTTTTTCAGTCAGATTCTGATCTTTATTTGATTCACAACTCATAAGTAGGCTATCCTTATAAAAAAATTTCAACAAAGACCAGGAAGATATGATGTGTGAATTAACTGAAAAATGACATTTTTAACACTGGCAGAGATTTGCCTGGTAAACCTTCCACCAGCTTCAGCAATCCAAAAATACACAGGACATATTTTGGGACTAAAAAGTTTTGGCTTATGGAACTCTGCAATCATAGCATTAATATGAGGTTGCACCACATTCAGAGGATAGCCATTATTACAAGACATTTTTGTAATAGATTCCAATTTGTTTGTAGAACAGATCAGTAAGATTCAATGGGCTAAGGTTTTATATGAATTTTATTTTGAATCCCATTGAATATATAATTTAGCAACTGTGGGTTTTTGGTATACAGATGCAACAAACTTAGACATCTGTCTTTGTAGGCAAACATCCAAAAATGATAAAGCACCATTACTCATCTTTTCACAAGGGAAACAGAAAATTGGATCCAAACTGTACAAAACTACAAGAAAACCTCTACCTCCAACTCACTATTAAACACAAATGGCGTCAACATAATGAATATAGTTGTCACGTTGGTTGGCACAAGAATTCACTTTTGGCCAGAAGTGGAGTAAACTTCTCATTTTAGATGAGAAAAGGCACCTGCTCCTGGCAGCAGCTTCCTTATTTCACTAAGAGAGGCAGGGGTCATTGTAATATTGACACCAGCATGACAGTGATCACTGAGACAGGGTAATTTTTGTCTTTGGCCCCATATGTATACATGTGTATTGTGTGCTGCCCTCTAGAAATGACTTTGTCACATCCTGCCTTAGCTCATAAAACCCCACAAATATACTACATTATAAGACATAAATGGGTAGCTCTTTATACAGGTTGTGGTAGAAATACCTCCCACCTAATAGTAAAATATTAGCGACATTGTGCAGCAAAAATACCTCCCACATAATATTAAAATATTAGAGACATCATACAGCACTATTATAATATAATAAGAATTGAAGGGAAAAATTAAAGATTTTAATAAAAATTACTTAAGAGTATTTTCTATGTGTTTATTTTAATAGAAATAATTGGACACTTTCATTCCAGGCACATGCATGAATAAAGAAATAGAAAAAATTAAAATGAAACAACTAAGAATCTTTTAAAAAATTAACTTGGATCCAAACTGTACAAAACTACAAGAAAACCTCTACCTCCAACTCAATATTAAACACAAATGGCGTCAACATAATGTATATAGTTGTCACATTGGTTGGCACAAGAATTCAGTTTTGGCCAGAAGTGGAGTAAACTTCTCATTTTAGATGAGAAAAGGCCCCATATGCATACATATGTATTGTGTGCTGCCCTGTAAAAATGACTTTGTCCCATCCTGCCTTAGCTCATAAAACCCCACAAATATGCTTTATTATAAGGCATAAATAGGTAGCCCTTTATACAGGTTGTGGTAGAAATACCTCCCACATAATAGTAAAATATTAGCTACATAGTGCAGCAGAAATACTTCCTACATTTTAAGCTGTCACCTTTTGGCAATGGTGTTTTCATCTGGCTAATGGCTTACCATTCTGAAGGAGGTATTTCTGATGCACCTTGTATTTAATTGAATAAAATTTAATTGTATTTTATTTTTTGAAGAATAAAGTTGATACACAGAAATTGAAATTATTCAGGACTACCTAATAGTTTTGATAAAAATCATTAACATAAAAAATTTTCTTAATTGAACTTTCTTTGTGTTCTTGATATTGTTACATTTCAACATTCAGTCTTTGTCAGGTAAATAACCAAAACAAAAAGAGGAAAAATACTTTTTTTTTCTTTTTGGCTTTTTGATCAGATGCATAAGTTGGCCAAGTAAGATTTCAACACAAAATGATTTTCTTTGCTTGGCAAAAGGTTATGGGAACTTCTTAGAGGTACCTGGGTATGTAGATAGTAGTCTGTATCTAGCATTGTTGAAATGAATTGATTTGGATAAGAAAGTTTTTATTTCTCTCCTTATCAACTATGCACCTTATTGAACACTAAAGAATGGACTGACTGAAAAGTTATGTTTAGCAATATAAAAAAAAATATGAATGAATTGTTCAAAATGAATATGCAGTAACATTTCTAATTTATCAATCAATTATTTATAAGCATATTTTTCAAAATTTCATTATTTACTTTTAAATTATCTCTACCTAAGTTCAAGTTAGGGTATCTGGCTAAACTCAAATCAATAATGTCCAAAATAATAAATGAAGTATTATCATTGAGAACAATTATTTAAATGACTAAACCATTTTATGTCAATCTATGTCCCTATGCTTGAAATATGGGTCCAATGGTGCTCAGCCAATGACCAGGTAATTGATAACACCTGGTTCCAAGAATACCCACAACATTTATGGACATGGAGAAGCCCAGGAGGTGACACAAAAAAAACAAATAGATTATATAACTATAAACAAGAGATTCAGGAACACAGTGGTCCAATGCAAAACATACCCAGGTGCCGACTGCGGAAGTAACCACGTCCCAGTCATCTGCAAACTAAGGGTGAAACTCCGAGGACTGAAGAAGCCCAGCACAACACCAAGGCTGCAATACAACACACTAGAGAATGACCTCATCCTGCAGAAAGAATACAATAACAGCATGAGAAGGAAATATGAAGAACAAATTGGAAAAGGGCACTCAAAATGGGATTCACTAAAAGAAGTGATGTTGACCTCAGCGAACAACATAGCCCCAAAGGAAATCAGACGCAGAAGAAAAAAATGAGTGGATGACCAAAGAGATCCTCCACATGATACAAAGGAGAACAAAAATAATGCCAAGACATGGAGCAGAATACAAGAAACTTCACAGGGAGATAAGGAACAAATGCAGACAAGCCAAAGAGGAATGGCTCAACAACAAATGCACAGAAGTAGAGAGACTGAGCAGGACCAACAAAGCAGAGATGCATAAAGAGGTAAGAGAACTGACAGGACAAAAAACGTGCTCCTCAGCAGGATGCATAAAATCCAAGGATGGAACAATCATATTAGAAAAAGAGGAAATACTCCAGCAATGGGAAGAATATATAAAGGATCTTTTTTGCGACAAGAGAGAACAACCAAGAATACACAAGGAGATGGATGAACCGGAAATACTAAAATCTGAAGTGGAAGCTGCAATAGCCAAAATGAACAGAAACAAAGCAGCTGGTCCAGACAGCATAGTGATAGAGCTGCTGATAGCCTTAGAAGAATATGGCAGAGAAAAAATTACTGACATTATAAACAAAATTTATAGCAGCGGAATAATACCAGACGACCTATGCAAGTCGATATTTATAGCACTGCCGAAGAAACCAGGTGGAGACGAGTGTGAACTACACAGAACTATCAGCTTAATGAGTCACATTACAAAAGGTGATTGTCAGAATCCTGATGAATAGAGCGAGAAGCAGAATCAGGCCAGAGATAGGGCAGAAACAGTGCGGGTTCGTCAAAGACACTGGAACAAGGAACGCTATATTCATGATTAGGATGCTCTCTGAAAGGGCAATACAAATGAAGAAAGACTTGTACCTATGTTTCATTGACTATGCGAAGGCATTCAACAAGATACAACACAAAGAATTGATGGAGAGACTTGGCAGCCTCGACATTTTCAACAAAGACATAAGAGTAATCAAGAATCTCTACTGGCAGCAAATGGCCTGCATATGGACAGGTAACGATCTCAGTAGATTTACAAAGATAGAAAGAGGCGTAAGACAAGGATGTGTCTTTTCATCGGATTTGTTCAACCTGTACAACAAGAATATTTTGAGGACCCTAGATGACATGCCAGGATTTGTTATTGGAGGCCACAACTTGAACAACATAAGGTATGCAGACAATACAGTGCTGATTGTGAACACGGAAAGGAAACTACAATACCTCATACAGAAGGTAGCGGTGGAGAGTGACAAAAAAGGACTACAAATAAACTTTAAGAAAACTGAGTGCATGGTCATCAGCAAAAGGTACAACCCAAAATGCCAAATACAGGTGGGAGATACCAGAATCAAGCAAGTACAAAAATTTAAATACCTAGGAAGTGTTCTAACAGGAGATGGAAAGTGCGACACAGAGATCCGAAGGCGAATTGGCATGGCAAAGGACGCATTCCAGAAACTGAGTAAAGTACTAACACACAGGAAAATCTCACTAGAAACAAAGAAAAGAGTGCTGGATTACTATGTGATGTCAGTTCTTCAATACGGCAGTGAATGCTGGACAATATCATCGAAAATGAGGACAAAACTGGAAGCAGCGGAAATGTGGTTCTACGGAAGGATGCTGCGGATATCGTGGACTAAGCATGCAAGCAATGATGAGGTGTTGGAAAGAATGGCAACAAAAAGGAAATTAATACTGAGCATCAGGAAGAGACAACTGAAGTTCCTAGGACACAAAATGAGGAAGGAGAGCTTGGAGAACCTGATACTGACTGGCCATATAGAAGGAAAGAGAGACAGAGGAAGACAGCGGATAACATATTTGCAGGGCCTGATCAGGTGGATGATGGAACGGGGGTTGACAAGAGTAACAGGAACAAACATACTAAGAGCCACAAGTGATAGGTAGACGTGGAGAACCATGATCGCCTACGTCCTGGAGGGACAGGGCACATAGAAGAAGAAGATAAGCTAATATTGTTGAAGTAACAAAAGAATCAAGTCATATCTACCTTTTTTTTAATACAACCTATGATATCACCAGTATAATTTATTGAACATTTAAACATTGTATTTATTCTCTCTCTCTCTCTCTCTCTCTCTCTCTATATATATATATATATATATACACACACACACAGATTCTGGTAGTAGTGTGTGGCTATTGTAACAGTAATCATAATTATATTTCACTGATGACATACAAAAAAATATCCAGGTTCAAAATTGTTAAGGCTAACATTTAAGAATAGAGCACTCTCTCTCTCTATTATATATATATATATATATATAAATGACAAACCTGTAAAAATAGAAAGGATAAATATTGAAAAATCTTTTTATATAAAATATTAAATAGATAAAAATATGGAGCTCAATGGATATATCCTAATCAATATGAGATATAAAGAAAACTCAACACACAATTAAACGGTTATAAATACAGAATTTTTACAACTGCCAAAATAAATTCTGGATTTATAACTATTTAATTGTGTGTTGAGTTTTCTTCTCTCTTTCATATATATATATATATATATATATATATATAAATTATTTAATTACTTTGGTTTTGGTTCTAATTAAATTAGACCAGTACACAGTTGTATTAAAAAGTGTTCAATACAATTATATTGTAGAAATTTTGATTATTTTTCTTTTGTAAACTAGTTATTATGCAACCCAGGTTTCTACCATCTGGTGTCTTCAGGCGATTTACAATAATAAGTTATTGCAAATCACCTGAAGACACCAGATGGTAGAAACCTGGGTTGCATAATAACTAGTTTACAAATGTAAAACACACACACACACACATATATATATATATATATGTGTGTGTGAATTAATAAATATACATAAGAGGACACACACATATAATATTGTATTGATTGCATAATGCATTATATATATATATATATATATATTGTCATCCGTAGACAGATCTGTTTCGCCGTATGACAGCTAATCAGTATGGTTAGACTCTGATTGCTTTTTTACCCAGAATTGAAACCCGACCGAAATGGCATCAATCGGTGACTCTACCCCTGGGCTATGGGCGTTCGGTGGAAGTAGGCAGACTTTTTAGCGCATATCATTATACGCGCCCAATAGCTAGAGTGCTCTAATTCATTTCACTGAATGAGCGATGCATACATGCCAGAGTAGCTACTGTTTATTAAAGTCTATTATTTTTCCAGAGTGCTCAATTAGGGTGTGAGAGCGTAAATATATATAGATATATATATATAATGATTAAAGGCCAGAGTTTGAAATGCATTTCTTTCTAGGTGTATGTGGTGATGGTAGAGGGACCTATAGTAAGTGTTAATAGTGTAAGATAATAATACTCGTTGAGTATAATTTTCTGTGGTACACTTGTAATTTTGAATATTAGAATTTCTCAGAGATTAATTAATGGTCTAAAAAATTAACCCAGTAGAACACCAGGTGCTTTAATTAAAAGGACTTATGGAAAAAAGTAGAAATGTGACTTAGCATTTTCTTCTACAGATAAGTTAAATTAATGATGGAAATGTTTAACTTGTCATTGTGAAGGGGACAAATTGCCTTTGTTTGAAGATACTGACTTTAGCCAGGGGAATGAATACCAATCATAACAGCATTCTTCTTAACCTGCAACTTGCCATAATTAATCCTTTGCGTTTTGAGTTCGTAATAGTAAGTAATGCCAGACTGCCATGGTGGGTGACTTATTAATCTCTGCTGCAGACACTTGATCAGGCTCATTTATTTTTCTCTAGTTTATACTGTGACTATACTGAGCATAACTTAGCTAAGTAGCAGAGGCATAACTGTGTTATCATAAATTTTTGTTTCTCTTGTGATATAAACCATATTCTCCCTTTTGATATCAGACATTTTTAAAACAATGCACTAGCTGAACAGAAGATATGTTCTGTATTTTTCTAAAATACTCAACAAATTTAGCATCAGAAACAGAAATTGTTTCCTTGCTAAATGCATTTCACAATCAAAATTGCTGGGGTGAGTGTGAGTATATGTCTCTACTCATCTTAAGTAACGAACAATTGTAACTGACAAATATCGAAAGAGAATGTAGGTCTTTATAAGTGCACTCTCTAAAAATAGAAATTGCAACACTGAATATTCAGATCAATGTGCACATTTTAAAAAATAAGTTTGTTTTTTTTTTGTGGGGGGGTGGTTCTTCTCCTGGATCACATTTCACCAAACTTTTACAAGTATATAGCATATACTTAAAGCAAGAGAAATTCATGCATATTTATTAGCATACATATTGTGCATATTTTGGATGTGATAATTTGTTCTATTTTAAAATCTAAATATTAATTAAAATAGAAAAAAATTCTGTTTAAAACTATATAAAAAGTAAAACTAAGACATATAATGTTTATATAACTTTCAAAACCTCAAAATAATATGGTCAAATTTTTTTTTTATCTTGTCTAAATTTATTTTGCAAATTTTTCTAATAATTACTGTTATTAAAAATATTCTAGAACATTAATCAGAAACTTGGAGTTAAACAATTTGAGTCAGTATGAAAAAAAGACAAAAACAAATGATTTTTTTTTTTTTTTTTTTTTTGCAGGTTGAAGAAATCCAGAACCAAGCTCTAAATTATGTAGTGGAGATTTCTGAAGTTTTAGAACGCATACCCCGGCAAATGCTTCTTATATTAAAAACCAACGATGTACTACGAGGAATTGAAGCCAAGTTAAAAGTCTCTAAAAATGCAGAATCATTTTTAAACATGTCACATTATTGCATCAATGCCATTGCTAAAGAGGAGATGCTTTTTTGTGATACATTCACCTGCAAATTACAAACACAATTTCATTTTAAGATACTTTTGTTCAAAATTTCTATGCTGAAATTTTTTCTCTGGTTGACTTCTACAAGCATAGGAAGATATGCCTGGAAGCTTTTGGACACTGCCAAATATTTATGGTTTTCATCTACTGTTATAGGTAGATTTTTAGGGCTATGAGATTAAATTGAAATTTTTCTATAATTTAAATAAAAGCAAAAAAGAATTTTTAAAAATTGTGTTTTTGTTTTTTCTCTACCCAGGTTTCATTAAGCTTGAAAAATTTTTAACAATAGTTCAAATTTATACTTTGCATAAACTGAGTTTAGAAAGCCTTTCTGCCATTATATAGCTATGAATATAGCTCAATACGGGTTGAGGAGTACAAATTGAGAAAACTGATCCTATCAGTAAATAACTTCAAGAAAAACTGATATGAAACTTTGGTTAGAACATTTTACACAATATCAATTGTTACATACAAGATTCCTGGGAAAAAATTCTTTGAAGCTTTAAACTTTACACAAATATGAGAAAAATTATGAAAATAATCATCCACTTATTGTTGGTTAATTTTATGTAGTATGAACAACATTTAACTTAGAGTCAGTCAGTCAGTTAAGTGCCATACGTGATACACACTTGGGCGATCATGTCTCGAAAGAGACATGACTGACTGGGCAGAAGATTTACTGCAGTAGGTTGCCATTGCTTTCTGCGGTAGACTGGTTATCAACCAAGGCTATAGAACCCAATCTGTCCTGTTATTTAACCCATAACTGGAAGGAATAGATGGATTAATACCTTTCCTAAGGGTATTTGCGCGTAAGTGAATGCAATGAATTCGGCTAGAATTCAAACTCGGCTCCCCGATTTCTCGTTCCGAGCCGATATCCAATACACCACAACTTAAAGTACATGAAAGAAACAATTCTAAAAAGGTAAAAGTAATTAAATATTGGAAAAAAAAAAACAAAAAAAAACAGGAACTGTACATGACAAAACTGGCTGCTATGTCCTCTGGATTTTAAATCCATTGAAGATGATAATGAACCTCATTATACCAACATGTGGAAATAAAACTGCAGCATTTAATTAATTACATTTGCAAATGCTACCATTGGCAAGTCAGTGCCCTCTAATTCCAGCTTTACGACAATCCCGAATCACATACAAAAATGAAAAAAAGCCAGGTAGTTATAAATACAAGATTTTTATTCATGAATATTTAATATCTGGTATTTGTACAGAAATACCATCTATTAACAATGGTGAAGTGTGATAGACAACCTTTAGGAACATATACAACATAAGACATGATGTTATAATTTACTCAATTTTGATGCTTTAAAAAAACACTATCTAAAAATGGTTAATGATTTTTTTTTTTTTAATCATATCACCCCAAGCAAGGCGATAATGCCACTGATGCGCAGGGAGCTACGTAAGAGCAAAAAGATTGGAAAAGAGAAAACCAGAAACCGCATCCTAAACAGGAAACAAGGGATGAGACTCTTCACCTGTTCAATAGACGTGGGTGGAGTGTGAACCGGGCGATAGTTTAGTCTATCTACTCCAATTGAAAAAAAAATAAAGAAAAAAAGAGAGAAAAGATTGGAAAAGAGAAAACTGGAAACCACATCCTAAACAGGAAACAAGGGATGAGACTCTTCACCTGTTCAATAGACGTGGGTGGAGTGTGAACCAGGCGATAGTTTCGTCTATCTACTCCAATAAAGTCTATCTACTCCATTCACTTAATAATGAATAAATGTGTATATAAATATCAAGATGATACTATTTATTACAAAGGTTGAGCTGCAAAATAAAAAGGAAAAAAAAGGACCAATAATAGAAAGTAAGAATTTTAAGAAGAATACATTATTAATTTAACTTTTTTTTTCAAACATTTATTCATAAATATATACAGGAAATGTTCTTTTTTAGTATCCTGTTGATTAAATATTTAAATATGGAAAAAAGAAAAGTCATTGCTTAGATAACAAACCCAGAAGCATAGATTCATCAGAATATAAAGATAGAGAATACTGAAATTTTCACAGGTTAAAATTAGTTTCAGTATAAATTCTCTAAATAGGCACCAATTTGACATCAAGCTAAAATGCTGGTATTCAAGTTACATAGTAATATTGAAATAGAACAAAAATAATTTTGTAAAAAAAAAAAATGAATAAAATGCTAAAGTATTAAGATTAATATTATCACTGAAATTTAAAAATTTGAGATTTAAAAAAGAAAAAAAATTTATATGGCAAATATATGCAAAAGTCAATTATTGCAATGAAAGTATTTTTTTTTTTAAGAATAAAGCTTTACTGTACTAAATATAAATATATCTAAACTTATTTATAAATGGAACTGTGTGTCTGTGTGTGTGTGTGTATCCATTAACTATAGACTCCAAAACAGCTGAACTGATTTTCTTGAAAATTTACACAGTTGTACTATAAGCGTCTGCTAGTGTTCTTAGCTAAGTTTTGTGTCGAAGTACCCCCAATAAATATCGATAATCGAAAAAATTGGGTTATAGAATGAGTGGTCCGATTTTAATCAAATTTGATACACTCATAGACAAAGACATAAGAAACGATATTCAGGAATTTCAAGGTTGCAGTTCTTACAATAGTGCAGAAAATCGATAATATATATATATAAAAGACAAGATGTTTGTGTGTGTGTCTGTTTATCTGCCTGTATGTCCGTATTTTTTTCAGCCCTTTTATTTTAGTTTTTGCTTTGGGTTTAGTGCTAAGTAGGTATAATTGTAGTGTCTCAGCCATGATACCATTTACTCAGAGGAATTATTTAGCCTTCAAAATTCAGTTTAGGAAATCCTCAATACCTCCTTTAATCTATAGATTTGAGGTTCTCACGTCATCTGCGGACAAAGCTGAGTGCTTTGCCCGCAGATTCTCATCCAACTCCACATTCGACTCATCCGGAGTGCACCCACCCAACTTCCCTATTAGAACTGAGGTCAAACTGCACGACGTATATATTACCCCGACAGTAGTATCCAGAGTAATTTCAAAAAACCCCCATAAGGCGTGTGGAGATGATGGAATCCCGGCGATAGTCCTTAAGAGGTGTGCCCCTGAACTTTCCCCTGTCCTCTCTAAACTGTTTAACTCCTGCCTTTCTGCTTCCTGCTTTCCTGCATGCTGGAAATTCTCCTGAGTCGTTCCTGTCTTTAAGAATTGTGGTGAACCCTCGGACCCATCCAACTATCGCCCTATCAGTCTTCTACCGATATTCGGGAAAGTATTCGAGGCCATTATCAATGCTGAAATAGTTCATCATCTCACCGCCCACAAACTGTTCTCCGACAGGCAATATGGATTCCGCTTTGACAGGTCCACGGCCGACCTGCTAACAACTGTAATGGAGTACATGCTACAGGCCCTTGATGAGTCTGATGAGGCTCGCGCGGTTGCTCTGGACATCTCCAAGGCTTTCAACAGGGTTTGGCACCCTGGCCTCTTATGCAAACTACACGGTTATGGTATTACCGGTCACCTGCTTGACCTAATCCAATCTTTTTAAATAACCGCAAAATGAAGGTTGTTCTGAATGGGCGTGCCTCTTTGTCCTACAGCACGAATGCTGGTGTCCCACAGGGCTCTATCCTGGGCCCGACGCTCTTCCTTATTTTCATCAACGACCTCCCAGATGAGATCAAGTCCCAAGTAGGCATCTATGCAGATGACACTACAATATACTCCCGCTCCAGTAAGAAACCTGTCGTGGCGGACAGACATAATCTCGCTGCTGACCTTGAGCGGGATCTATACTCTGTGGTGAACTGGGGTAAGAAGTGGCTTGTCAACTTCAATTCATTTAAGACCAAGCTGTTGTCTGTCAACCATTACAGGCAACCTCTTCTGCCTCCCATAAGCATGGACCAGGTGATTCTCCCGGAGAGTAATACACTATGCCTCCTCGGACTTACCCTGTCCTCAGACCTCAAATGGAACCACTATATTGAATCCATAGCAAAATCTACTGCTAAGAAGATTGGGTCACTATGTCGATCCAGGATGTTTTTCCACCTGAATCCATCCTGCATATATACAAGTCAACCATCTGTCCGTGCATGGAGTACTGCTGCCATTTATGGTCAGGTGCCCCTGCCATTCTCCTCAGTGTTTTTGACAAGCTCCAAAGAAGAGTCTGTAATGTGATAGGTACTGATCTGGCGACTCAACTGCAGCCACTTTCCCATTGTCAAAATGTGGCCTCCCTCTGTCTCTTCTATAAATACTTTCATGGCTTCTGCTCGGACGAGCTTAAGTCACTGATTCCTCCTCAACAGGTGTTTACCCGTGCAACCAGACTGGCAACTGGGTCCCACCCATTCACAGTCAGGTTAGCCAAATGCAGACGACAATTCTACTCCTGCAGCTTCCTCTCTCGCACTTCCCGCCTGTGGAACTCACTCCCATATTCTTGCTTTCCTGACGGCTACAACCTCCAGAAATTTAAATGCAAAGTTAATACTCATCTACTAACCACTGGCCTCTAGCTCTCCCCCCTCTCCTGTATAACCTTCCCTTTCTCTCCACCTATGTATCTGTCATTGCACCTGCTTTCTCAGCTTTCTATTGTTCCTTTCTAACTAGCTTGTACTCCTCACTCTTTTCTAATTAATCTTTATACATTTATGTAACCCCCTGCACATCAGTGGCGTTTCCGCCTTGCTCAGGGTGAAATGATTACAAAAAATAAAAAAATAAAAAATAAAACTTATTTGATATCAATACCAGGAAATAAAAATTTGACTTACATCCATTCATCTTTCTTTCAGTCTATGGTTTCGCTTTAACTGGAAACAACTATTGCTTTTTAGTCTTTCGTGTCAACGTCCAAAGAGTCTGAGCTCCAGGACCATGGATTAGTCTTAAAGCTTTCATTACACCCGAGCAATGCCGGGCTATACTGCTAGTGCTTATTATAAAAACAAATTCATTATTTACATTTGTGCATCTCATATGCCTTTAAGAATTATAATATAAAAGAAGAAAAGACAAGATACTTTCTGACTTTTGGGTTACGTACCTTTGTTTTTGCCAAATCTTCTTCTGATGCTTTGATCAAGAAGTTGTTGGGTGCGACTCGGATTTGCACCAGCCATGATACGAGCTGTAGCTTCATACAAGAAAACCTAGTCATAAGAAAATTAGAATTTTAAATAAAAATAATATCCAAATTCTTTCATTACAAAAGATATGCTCAAAAGGTCAGTTTCCAAGTCAAATTATATTAATGTTTAGAATCAGGTTTTTCTTAAATATGACAACAAATTTCCAATTTTTGGTGTCCAAATATTATTATAGAACTTTGGATTTGACCAAGTTCTAACTGGCAATCTTCAGGCATCTTATTTTGGCTGATATAGGATATTATGGATATGTAAATAGATATATCAGTCAAAATAATTGCTATCATATGGCCAGAAGTTGGGCCCAAAATGTTCTGTTTACAGTAACATTTACAAAAGACAAGAACAATAGTTCAAAATAAGTCAAAGTAGCAAACAAACAGTTTTTCATTTTTAAAAATTAGAAGTCAACCAAAAATAACAAAAAAGTGAACTGACTTTAAATATAAATTTACATCTGATAATATTGTGATATTTTCCTTCATATTTATCATGTATGCTTGATCTGTTTTTAAACATATACACATTTTGAAATTTCAGGTTTTCATGAAAGAAAGGGAATATTTAAAAGCTAAGAGAGAAAACAGGACCAAAAGCAGATTCTAACTTGAAACTATTGATAAAAATGCTGTCAAAAATATCCAAAACATACAGTTGTAGCAGAGAGATTCAGTCAGTCAATTAAGTGCCATATGTGATGCATGCTTTGGGCAATCATGACTCTTTTAAATGGGCAGAAGATTATCTCGCAGTAGGTTGCCATTGATTTCTGTGGTAGACTAGTTGCTGACCAAGGCTATAGAACCCAGTCTGTCTTGTTATCTAACCCATAACTGGAGGGAAGAAACGGATTAATACCATTCCCAAGAGTATTTGTGCATAAGTGAATGCAAGGAATTCAACTGGAATTCAAACTCAGTACCCCAATTTGTCATTCCGAGACGGTATCCACTCCACCACAACGCACATCCAGCAGAGAGATTAGACAGACAGATTGAAAGATAGCAGCAAGATTCTACATGTTGCCTCGACACTGGATATCCTTTCAATGTTTTCCATACAAGTTTCCATTATTATAATTAATAAGTTAAAAATAGACATGGAAAAGGTTTGTGTAAAAGAAGCATGTTCAGAACCATAAAAAACATCATTGGCATTAGTGTTAATTGCAGAGTTGATAAAAACACTATGAAATACAAAGGGTTTACAGAGGAAAACAGTAAAACATTTTTAAGATAACCAAAGGACCAGAGCACTACTTCACTTTAACCAAAGATGGACACGGAAAGTAAATATTTCACCCTATCCCTAACATTGGTGCAACTGATGTTGTTTTAGCAGCTGTTTTAGAATAATACAACAGCATAAATTCCATTAAGGCAGTTCTTGTGGACAATACCAGCACAAACACTGGTTGTGAGGCAGGGATTGTTACAGCTCTGGAGACAAAAAAAAAAATTGCACACCATTGGCTGTGCACGTGTCATCAAAATGAACTTCCATTTAGAGTTGTTCTTAAGTACATTGATGGAATTACAAGATGCTACTTTTACCAATCCTCTAAGGAAACTTTGCAGAAATGATTACCAGAATTTACTCCAGGTAGAATTTAACACTATTAATAGCCCTCTAGATAAATTTTATCTTAATGCAGAGGCAATGGAAGATTTTAGTGGTAACCAAAGACTGCTCTTAAAATAAGCTGCAAAAAGTTCTCAAGAGGAAGTGAACTCTAAATTTGCTGTCTGAAAAACTGGGTTTCTAAATCAAGCAAGATGGCAAACTTTAGCCATCAGGTTAATGTATTTATGGACTGCTTATCCACAGAAATTAACAGCCTTATAAAATTTATAATTGAAATATAAGCAGTTAGTTGGTTTGAAATTAAAAGGAATAATAAAGTTTTTTTAAATAATGAACTGCAAGAGGTTCTAATGAATGGAACAGCACTGGACTTGCCAAATTGACCTGCACATTTGCAGGCTATAGAAAAGAGCAGTTAAATTTACTACTAAAGCTTCACAAATTGTATATCAACAAAAAGCAAAGCAGGAGTACATTATTATTAAATTATTTTACCATCAAATAAAACCTTCATTTATTTTAAAGGGAAATTATACTGAACAATTTAGCTATATTATGTGAAAATTTTGTTTGTCACTTCCAATGAAGGGCTTTTCACGTATATGTTATCATTACACAATTCAAGAGAGAAAAAGACTTATGATATGAAATCAATTTTATTAAAGAAAAACAATAAAGCAGTGTCTATATTTAAAAAAGAAGAAAAGAAACAGATGTTGTTCACAACTGTTACTGCTTAATAATGTCCTCTTAAGCTCACAAGAAATTAATCTTGTGATGGTAACAAAATGAAAGGATAGACAAGAAAAAAGATAAAAAGGTAGAAGAGAAGATATTGTCCACTTACAGTTTGGTAGATCTTACAGTTTTAATTCGACATTCACATTCTTATCATTATTTTTTTTATTTATTTAGTCGAATTTAAGAATAGTCTCAAAACAGTTCTCTCCCTTGTATTGTAACATCAAAGTCCATTCTTTTTTTTTTTTGAGGGGAGAATGTCTGTCTTTTTTCCAATGTTGCAGTTTGTTGAATCTTAATTTACAAAACGATTCATTCCTTCCTTAATCCGCCAATATTAACTTCTTCCTTTCATCCTGACCTTAGGATAATCCTTTTTTCAAATGTTAAGTCCAGTTACGACTGTGCTGGGATAATCATTCAGTCTCAGCATTCACTTAGAGACCTGAATAAGAACACGGCGTAATCATAGATGAAATTTCATTCCTTGATTTACGTCTAATATCGACGGAGGAGAATCTACATGACTAAATCTTAAGTCAGCATTTCTTCTTGAGTCTTGAGTTCTTGTGACTACTGTAATGTTCACTCAGGACAGAGCTGGTTAATCCACAAGACCTCTGCATTTCTTCAGAGACCAGAACATGTCATCAGATACCTTAGTCGCCGACTTTTTCCTCATGGCTGTTCTTTGTCAAGTCTTTTCACCAACTGGCTTCTTTACTTCAAATTTCTTTCAAAAAGGCGGGAAAAGGTTCTCTGGACCACTCAGAACACTGAATTTGATCACATGACATAGCAGTCAAAGAAGTCAAACAATACATAGAGAGGGAAAGAAGAAGGAGGAGAGGCAGAAAAAGAAAAAGAAATAGAAACCGGTTCACACTCCACCCACGTCTATTGAACAGGTGAAGAGGCTCATCCCTTGTTTCCTGTTTAGGATGCGGTTTCCGGTTTTCTCTTTTCCAATCTTCTTACTTTTGTTTTTTTTTTTCAATTGGAGTAGATAGACTAAACTATTGCCCGGTTCACACTCCACCCACGTCTATTGAACAGGTTAAGAGGCTTGTCCCTTGTTACCTATTTAGGATGTGGTTTCTGGCTTTCTCTTTTCTGATCTTTTCACTATTACGTAGCCCCCTGCACATCAGTGGCATTACCGCCTTGCTCGGGGTGATACGATTAAAAAAAAAAAACATATAGAAATAAAATTTCAACAATTATTATATAATATACAGTGTCATAGTTTTAATAGGATTTTGAATAAACAATAAAAATTTAAAACATTTTGTCTTATAATTTGTGTCCAGCAGTATTATGGTGTTACAAACACTTACCTATTTTTTGTTTTTATCCATTATTTGATAGGTAATAATGGATAAAAACAAAAAAATAGGTAAGTGTTATTATTACCTATCAAATAGGATGTGCGTTGTGGTGCATTGGATATCGGCTCGGAACGAGAAATCGGGGAGCCGAGTTAGAATTCAAGTTGAATTCATTGCATTCACTTATGCACAAATACACTTGGGAAAGGTATTAATCCATCTATTCCTTCCAGTTATGGGTTAAATAACAGGACAGATTGGGTTCTATAGCCTTGGTCGGCAACCAGTCTACCGCAGAAAGTAATAGCAACCTACTGCGGGATAATTTTCTGCCCAGTCAATCATATCTCTTTCGAGACATGATCGCCCAAGCGTGTTTCACGTATGGCACTTAACTGACTGACCTATCAAATAGTGTAAGATCTTATTCAGTGATTAACCTTTTTTTAACCTTTTACAATTTTCACTATCAAATACTGTAAAAATATTACATATTTTTGCTTGTGGTGATTCATAATTTGAAATCTGGTTTGAATATAATTTTTATTTCAATTTATTTGAATTTATTCTTGAAATAGTAAAATTTTGAAGTCATTTTGTAAGCAAAATCCTGTAGAAATCTGTGTTTCTTTACATTTTTTTCAGGTGATCTTTAAATCTTTACATTTGGTTTCAGTATTTATCACATCACACCCCAGCTTTTGCATTGAATGAGTACAATGTTGATATATATATATATAAATGAAAATCAACCTGTCTTACTGCTCAGCTACTTTGAATGTAAGGGATATGAGCTGAATACAAGATGCAATGAATGAATTGTCATCAAACTTTAAAAAAAAATACACTGACATCTCATTTTAAGTTTTTAGTTTTATTTACCAAAATTATACAAAAATATCTTGAAATACTAAAGCGTAAATTTATTTAATAAAATCACCATTGGCTTCAATCACAGCCTTCCTTCAGATGATTTTGAAATCTCCTGCAACTCTTCTGGGTGGTCTACTTGTTTACAAAATTGTCTGACACCCATAATTGGGTTCTTTCACTTTTACAGCATAATTCAGTGTCATATTGCCAGACACAGTCTTCCAGCAGCTACACTCTTGACCCAGTTCAGGACTACCTCCTTAAGACACTTGATGTTGAGTGGGGCCCTCCCTAACAAATTGAGAGGCCTTTTAGAATGATCAGAGTGAGCTATTCAAGCTGCAATATATTTATAATCACCATGAAACTCATTTAACTCTTTCCAAATCCTCTGCACTGTCATCAAATTGACACCCAAATGCTCTCAGTGAAACAGAAGAAACAAACTGAAAATACCACATTTTAAGAGCAAAAGTCATGAAAGAAAAACTATCCTAGCAAATTAATACTTCTAAAAAATATACCAGTAGTGATAACATAAGATACTGAAAAGTTTTTAGACGAACTCCCTCACTAAGATCTTACCAAATGATCAAACATCTGATGTTTTCGTTCTTCAAAATCCCTTCTTAGCCAAGCCCAAAACTTTTCATCAACATCCTTCTATTGTAGTTAAAATTGCACAAAGAAACATTAAGTGTTCAGTGTTTTGTGATTATATTTAACATTGGGTGTTTACTATTCAAAACTGAAATATTTAAAAGCTTTCTTTCTAATAATTTATCAAGTTTTAACCCTCTAGGGCCATTCGTATCATATTTGATACAGTATGAAAACAAGCCTTGAAAGAAATATTTTCCTGAAAAATTTTTTAAGAGAAATATTTTATAAATTTCAAATGAAAGCAGTACTGGCTGCTCAGTCAATGAATACCAAATGTTTCCTTATAGGGAAATACTGTATCAAATATGATATGAATGGCCCTAGAGGGTTAATAGATAGATAGATAGATAAACAGACTGAGATTAACCCTCTAGGGTTATTCGTATCATATTTGATACAGTATGAAAACAAGCCTTAAAAGAAATATTTTCCTGAAAACTTTTTAAGAGAAATATTTTATAAATTTCAAATGAAAGCAGTACTGACTGCTCAGTCAATGAATACCAAATGTTTCCTTATAGGGAAATATCAAATGTTTCCTTATAGGGAAATACTGTATCAAATATGATACGAATGGCCCTAGAGGGTTAAGGCTTCCACTGGGCATAAAGTGGGTGATCGGTTTTCTATTGTCATGAAGTAATAAACTGATCCCCCACTAATTACTACTTAATAATATAATAAAATGAAAAAAAGTCTTGAAAGAAATATTTTCCTGAAAAATTTTTTAAGAGAAATATTTTATAAATTTCAAATGAAAGCAGTACTGGCTGCTCAGTCAATGAATACCAAATGTTTCCTTATAGGGAAATACCAAATTTTTCCCTTATAGGGAAATACTGTATCAAATATGATACGAATGGCCCTAGAGGGTTAAAAGTCTCAAATAACTAGCATCAACAACTGAGACAGAAAAGTTCCAACTTAGTTTTTTCAAGTACAGAAATCTTACCATATAACCCAATATTAATCAAGAATAAATATTTTGAAAACAGGGAGTATCAGTGGAAGTCTGAGAAAGATAATAAAAGTTACTATTCCTTCAAGTCTAGAATTTTAAAATATATTTTGGTAGTAGAATTGACCAAGTAAAACAGCAGACAAATTTAAATGCAACAGTAAAAAATAATTTTAGAAATACTAATGAATAAGTAATGAAAAAAAAAAAAGAAATTGGCAAGAAACAAAAATACTCCTTAAAAGGCATCACTTGAGCAAGAGAAAACATTAAAGCAACAAATGTAGATTTCTACAAAATAACTGACAAGGCAAATATTACAAACAATACTGCCAAAAAGTTTAGTTACTTAAAATTATCTATAAAAAAAGAATAGAAAAATTTTAATTTGAATCACAAAATTGTGTTTAATAAGCTGCTGTATCCGTGATTTAACCAAAATTTAGTGGAAAGAAAAAAGAACATTAAAAATGTTATGTATGAGATATACCTTAATATTGTACTGAAGATATTAAAATTAAATTGTAGTTGATATTAACTGGAAATAGTTCATGATATAAATTTTAAATTGTCTCAAAGACCAATGAAGTTAGATTCATAAAGCACTGATCAAGATGAAGCTATTCAGTTTAAAAAGCTAACAAAAGAATTTAAAGCAATTAATAAAATTAACAGAAGATTAAACCTGATAATATAACAATCACATTGAGAGTAATATGCACTTTGTGAAAATATGAAAGGGACTCATTGAACATTCTTCTTTTATTCAGCAATCACAAGGTGTTCAATGAGTTGACTAATTATTATTCCTTTTCCTCAATGCAGATTGTTGTTTTTAAATAGAACTTTAAATATTCAAATAATTATCAAATTTGTATCTTTTTAAAATTTAAAAAACTCTAATGCAACATTAATCAGACAATATTTCAACATTCTATTGAATAACTATAAAATTATAGACATTTGATATGACAACATCCTAGGTAAACAAAAACCTATATTTCTGATTAATATTAAATTCTGCAGCTTACAGGTGCCAATTCATGATTATTTCTGCAATTAAAACTTTACAGTATTAGTCACCTGATGTAAGATTAAGTAAAAGCAAGCTCAACCTTTTTGACAGAATTTAATTATTTCATAATTTTATTATTTAAACCTTGCTGAGATGAGGGGGCAGAAGAAAAAAATTAAGTTATACTAAAAAACAATTGTAGGTATACAAAGATGATGAAAAGTTCTCAGAACCCCTTCATAAATATTAAAAGAATTAGAAAATTAATTCATAAATATATGCATTTTCCATATCTAAATATCAAATTTTACTTTTTATTTACTGAACCATTATTCATAAAAGCATGAAACCTAACTGGTATTTATCCAGAAGACAATTTTTTTCTTGAGCAAACAGAAAAATACTGAGAAAGATTCTTGCAAGTCATTCGGATAAATAAAAATACACAAAAATATAGGATTCATTTGAAAATTAACAAAGAAAAACAAAAAAAGCTTTAAATAAAAATTTAAAATCTTTGATGAATGAATATCTACAGCAAGTATATATTTCCTTAACAAAAACAAGAGAGTAAAAATGTTAAGTTTAACTTAAGCTCAAAACTATTTACTTCATGCAATTTATAGTTGATTTCAAATCAAAATGTGTCATTTATAAAAAAAATACTGCAGGTATTAGTAGATAGATGCATTGATTTAAATTACTACAAATATTAATAATGATTGATGAAAATATGACAAAAAATCTAAGTGAAGATAATAGAGAAAATTAAGAAATAAACTGCAGGTTACTTGTAGTCACAAAGAATCAAAAGCAAATAAAGAACATTCCATAATTAAACAAGATTGATAGCCAATTAACTACAATTCTGATTAACAAATTTTTTTACTGTACATCAAATGTCAATTTTCTAGTTTTTAATCAAAAATTTAAAAGACCTTTACTATTTACCATAATATTACAATTTTCAACATTACATTTACTAAATTATGTCAATGAAATAGTATACAAATTATTGTAAAATTTATATATCTCATTTTAAACATTTATAGTGGATATTTTAATTTGAGTAGATGCTCTGTTCATTAAATGGTTTATATAAATGTAGAGCAAATAACATTTAAAATAATGAAAATCTGTCAGATTAATAAAAAGTCCATTCTAAAATCTTAGTCTTGTTCCAATAGAACAATTTAATTTAATTAAAGAACAAACAGATACCAAGTAAGAAGAATACAATACAGTCAACATTATTTTTAAATCTTTGAATTTATTGCAAACCACTGGAAAGGAAAAACAAAAAGGGAGGAAAAAGAAAAAAATGAATAAGAAAGTAGTTGTCTGTGTAGTGTGCTGTTGTTGAGCAAGATGATAGTAACCGTCTCTGATTACACTGCGTATGCATTGCATAATTCAAAGCCAATGCAATGCAACTAACAATGCAAAACAGACACAGTCAAAGGATAATGCCATCAATATGAGGCACTAGAAGGACTCAACAAAGGATAAGAGAAAAACAAAATGCTCACTTGAAAGAGTGCTTGAACTCTTTCCATACAGAGAAAGAGAAACAAATTACTAAACTATATTATTATAGATACATCAAGTCTGTAACCTAGTGAATAAAAAAAAGTTTGAGACATAATTTTGAGTAGTACCAACATTTTTTTTATTTATTTATTGATTTTTTTTTTTAATAACTTTCCTCTGGCAACTCAAAAATCAAGTTTAAAAAATAATAATATTCTTTGTCAATGTACTTAATACAGTGGTAAATATTAATTGCATAAAGTATCAAAATGTATGTTTTTGGAATATTTGACAACATTTCTGATTAATTCTTAGTAAAACCCAAATTTACTGCTGTAGGATTAATCACGTCTTCGCCTCAGCAATCATAAATTCATGAAAAACATACATCTAACTTACATATAACTTATTTACATATGTACAAAACATAAACTGCTATCCGGCGCTGCCGTGAAGGAAGAGGAAGAAAGAAAAGAGAAAGAAAAGAGTGTCGGTTGCTGTCAGCTGATGTCCTGTGTCAATGGCAGCGTTGAGGGGTAAGGAGAAGCTCGTCGTTCGACCCCAAAGCTATGTCTCTGCATGACTCTGTCTTTCCCCTCTGTCTGATTTTTGATTCACGCAGGATTTTTACAACACTAAAGTTCGCATAGTCTTGTTACTTTTTCTTGGTTTCTTTTCTTTCATTGGTTATCTCTTCAATCGGTAGGCAGTTTCTTTTTCTAATATTTCTATTATAAAATGTTTCGTATGTTTTTGTTTTTTTTTGTTTTGTTTTTTTTTTAAGTTTTCTGTCATTCCGAAAATATTATTTTCATATTTATTAATACCAAATGAGAACATAATATCCAATCATTTATTTTCTGTTTGCTTTGGACAATTTAACTGACCGTATAAATGGTTGGATTGTAAACATTTTAATCAGCATAAAAAGAGATTGCGCGTACAATGCCCATATGTATTTAACAACGTTGAAAAGTAAAGAGCAAAAACATACATATTAGAATTGATTTATCTCTAAAGTGATTCATTCATCAAACCGTAGATCTTATCAAGCAAAGGTTGTAAGCACAAGTTTTTTTTATTCCACCTTCCTTGTCATCATCATCATCATCATCATCATCATTTATGCATCACACCAAGATAGTGCATAGGGCAGCAACTTTTGTTGCTGTTTCTGTAACAAACTGTTTTTTACGGGTTTGGGGGTTGTTAGCCCTGCACCCAACCCCAAAACCTGTAGGACCGGTGGACCATTCTTGGTTCTTACGTTTACAGCACCTGGTATTCCCAAATGGTCACCCATTTAAGTACTGACCAGGCTCAATGTTGCTTAACTTCGGTGATCGGACGGGAACCGGTGTATTCAACACGATATAGCCATAGACATCTCCCTTGTACCACACATTTAATTTCCGACTTCGTAAATCCTCGCCTTTTTAGAAATTATGCCATCGGGATATTTTATGAATATACGACTTCTCAAGCTGGGGAGATCTTAATAATAATAATAATAATAATAATAATAATAATAATATGCAGATTCTGTGATAAATATCCAGAAACAATTGACCATTTTGTATCAGGTAATATTGGCACCCACTGAATATTGGGTGAATATCTACATCGAAAAATCTTCAATTTTTACAGAAGGGAAACTGAAAGCAATTAGTATGACCATCACCCAGACCTGGTTACAGACATAGGACGTCTAACAATTTTATAGAGCTTTACAATACACGCAAACAGAACAATCAAAGTCAATCGCCCAGACATCGTGATCAAAGACAACATAAACAGAATCTACTTTCTTATTGACATGTCAATCCATGCAGATTTTAATGTATCTTTGAAGATCTTCAAAATTCTATCAAAATACAATGATCTTGAAATGGAAATCTCAGAAAGGACATCAACAATTCTAGTTGTAGTTGGAGCCCTCAATTTGAGTGGAAAAGATTCCGCTAGACTTATTGTAGAGATTCCTGGTAACCCAAGCCTTAAAGAAATACAAAATATTGTAGTCCCACGCCTTAAAAAAGGTTTCATCTGTGTAAAATGTGTGTGATCTTAGAAGTTTTTTTCTATAAAAATGTTCGAAGGAAAATGTCATTATGCCATTTCTGACCTTGGGTCTCTGGTTAGGACCCGGAAAGATACGCCGACTGATAGTGAAGTAAGACACAACTAAAAAAGGGACCACCTACAGAGTAGACATTTGTAGAATCTACTATATGCAGGAGCTTAAATCCACTGCTAGGAAGGTTGGGTCACTTTGTCGTGCCAGAATGTTTTTTTCCGTCTGAATCCATCTTGCACATATACAAATCAACCATCCGTCCGTGCATGAAATACTGCTGTCATATATGGTCAGGCGCCCCCGCTGTTCATCTCAGTGTTCTTGACAGGCTCCAAAGGAGAAACACTAATGTGATAGGTACCGACTTGTCGGCTCGACTCCAGTCGCTTTCTCACCGACGGGATGTGGCTTCCCTCTGTCTGTTCTATAAATATTTTCATGGCTTCTACTCCGACAAACTTAAATCACTGATGCCTCTGCCACATGTTTACTCGTGCAACCAGACTGGCACCTGGGTCCCAGCCATTCACAGTTAGATCAACCAAATGCAGCCGACTATTCTACTTCATAGCTTCTTTTCTCGCATTTCCCGCCCGTGGAAACACTCTTCCATATTCTTGCTTTCCTGACGGTTACAACTTCCAGGAATTTAAATGCAATCTCAATACCCATCTCTTAGCCACTTGACACCCTGTATATCTTTTTTTTTCTCTACCTTTGCAACTGTCATCACATCTGTATTCCCATCCTTCTCTTGTTCCCTTCTCTAACACACCCTGTAGCTGGTTTGTCCTTCTCTTTACTCTCCCCCCATCTAATCTTTTTCTCTTATGTAGCCTCCTGCGCATCAGTGACGTTACCGACTTGCCTGAAGTGAAACGATTAAAAAAAATATTTGGACTGTATTATAAATCCAAATTGTGCATGCTTCTTTGGACACTAATATAAACGACCTATGTATACCTTTTTTGACATTAGTATAAACCGGACCTAAGAATACATTTTTGGACTCGAGTATAAATCGGGCCTATGCATAGTTCTGGGATCTCGTATAAACTGGACCGATAAATGCATTTTTGGATTCTATTATAAACTGAACCTAGGAATATTTTTTGAACTTTAGTATAAACCGTACATATGAATACTTTTTTTTTACTCAAGAATAAACCGGACCGATGTATGCTATTTTAGACTCTACTATCAACCGAACCTGAGAACATTTTTTTCGACTAGCATAAACTGGACCTATGAATGTGACTCTTGTATAAACGGCACCAATATATATCTCTTTGGACTCTTCTATAAACCGGGCCTATGAATACTTTTTTGTAGTCCAGTATAAACCGGAGCTATATATACTTTTTTTAATCTCGTATAAACCGGGCCTGTGTATACTTTTTGGGTTCTAGTATCAACCGGACCTTTGTATATATTTTTGGACTCTAGTATAATCTGGACCTATGAATACTTTTTTAAAATCTCGTACAAATCTAACTTCTGTATACTTTTTAAAATTTAGTATAAATCGGACCTGTGTATACTTTTTTGGACTCTAGTATAATCTGGACCGATGAATACTTTGTTGGACTCTTGTATAAACCAGACTTATATATACTTTTATGGATTCCAATGTAAACCAGACTGTCATTGAGCATACCATGAATATACAACGATCATGCTGAATGTTTTTCACTCAATGAGGCTCCTTACCTTAAAGTTAACGTGGCCCAGTTTAGTTGATTGATGCTTCCCTAATCACCGCTATTTTAACCTCTTCATGTCTTAAATTAACTGTTATCTTTCTTACACATCCTCATGAATTGCATTTCTTACCTTCTCCTTTTATTCTGATTCAACAACCTCAATCAGTAACCCTCTACAGCGAGTGCCTCTTAGGCCTTGAATTTGTACAATAATTAGGAAAAAATATGAGCAGCGACGAAATCCTAACGACAATGGCAACAAAAAAACACACTCATATTTAACATCATTAAGCGACAGTTGAAATTTCTAGGGAATCTTCTGAGGAAAGGAGGCTTGGGAAATTTGATACTGACAATACAGATTGAAAGTAAGAGAACAGAGGAAAACAATGCACAACCTATTTGATGGCAAAAAGGCAAAAGTGTAAAAGAGCTACCAACGAGAGGAAATTGTAAAGTGCCATGATTGCAAACGTCCTGAGGGACACGACACATAGACGAAGAAGAATCCTACCCTAAAGGGGCGAACCTGAAACGCCAATAAAGCGTTAAAACTAATAATGATTCAATTTCCTCTGGAGTAGGCTGGCTCAAATTTGTGAAAGATAACTTCTAAGATGGGGTTAAAAAATAGAAAAGAAAAGACTTTATTAACAACACCATTTTTTTCTTGTGAGTCTATTTATATATATATTTATATATATATATATATATATTATTTATATATGATGCAGAATATGAACTCATCCAAAACAACCTTTGAATCTAATCAACATAGATGGAATGACTACTGGTCTTATAATCCAATTTTGTCACATGAAACTTCAAAAAATACAGCATAATATTTGCCACCTCAAACTCTTGATTTATTATTTATCTATATTTCTGAGATGATGTAGTATTTACAGTATTTACATTATTCGGTCTATTGTCCTCATCTTTGTTGCCATTTGTACGGCGTTTAATAATAGATCAGTCTATTTGTCTATATTTCTGAGATGAGGTAGTATTTACAGTATTTACATTATTCGGTCTATTGTCCTCATCTTTGTTGCCATTTGTACGGCGTTTAATAATAGATCAGTCTATTTGTCTATATTTCTGAGATGAGGTAGTATTTACAGTATTTACATTATTCGGTCTATTGTCCTAATCTTTGTTGCCATTTGTACGGCGTTTAATAATAGATCAGTCTATTTGTCTATATTTCTGAGATGAGGTAGTATTTACAGTATTTACATTATTCGGTCTATTGTCCTCATCTTTGTTGCCATTTGTACGGCGTTTAATAATAGATCAGTCTATTTGTCTATATTTCTGAGATGAGGTAGTATTTACAGTATTTACATTATTCGGACTATTGTCCTCATCTTTGTTGTCATTTGTACGACATTTAATAATAGATCAGTCTATTTGTCTATATTTCTGGGATGAGGTAGTATTTACAGTATTTACATTATTCGGTCTATTGTCCTCATCTTTGTTGCCATTTGTACGGCGTTTAATAATAGATCAGTCTATTTGTCTATATTTCTGAGATGAGGTAGTATTTACAGTATTTACATTATTCGGTCTATTGTCCTCATCTTTGTTGCCATTTGTACGACGTCTATATCCACATGGCCCAGTGGATATAGACGTTTGTTAGTTCCTGAATTGACTCTTAGATTTGTGAGTTCAATACCAGACTGTAGCAGTGGTGAACAAGTAACTTGCAAGGTTAGAGGGAGATAACTCATGATTTCCAATCGAGGCTTTACGCAAGGAATGGAGTTCATATACCCCAGTGATTGTATTAAAGGATTCGGTTCGAAATTCCTAGCATCTGAAGAAGGCCGGAGCGTACAACGGCCGAAACGTCATACAAATGGCAACAAAGATGAGGACAATAGCCCGAATAATGTAAATTTTGATTTGTCAGTCTTTTTTTCTGTCTATCATCTATAATTATTCTTATTTTGAAATACATTTAATATTATCTGCCTATGAAAACTATGTATTTTATTCAGCTCAGTGATTCGATCTAGAAATACTTGTAGCATTCACTTTCTGAAGAAAATCTTCTTTCATTATAAGACACTTCTGAATACAATATATTTACTACAATGTTTAAAATAATAAAAATGTCATAAGTTAATTTTAAAGATTTTATCTTCACCACTCAAAGTTGAACTGATTGATGTCATAAGGGTTTGCTGGACATATGTTAATTCCACACTGCAACATTTGTGATTTGAAAATGTTATTTTTTTTATCTGCAATGATTTGACAAAATAATATATTCATTCGAAAATATACTCCTTTCTTAGTCATTCAAGGCTAGGGAACATAGGATACCATGCTAGTCAATGCATCTCTGGATGGTTGATGAAAGTAAACGCAACCAACTCGCCAATTTCACTGGCACACCCGGTCTGGTGCTTCTGCTATGTATTAAGATATTCTTAACAAAATACAAAGAAGAATCTGATATGTTATTGGTCCTGAATTGGCATTTCGGTTTCAGTCACTTTCCCACCGCTGTAACGTAGCTTTCCTGTGCCTTTTCTATACTTACTTAGATGGCAATAGTTCTGATGGGCTTTCATCTTCGGTATCCATACTTCATGAATTTAAGCGCTGTACTAGATTGGATGTGCCTTGTGGTGCGGTGGATATCGACTCGGAACGACAAATCAGGGAGCCGAGTTCGAATTCCAGTTAAATTCCTTGCATTCACTTACGCACAAATACACTTGAGAAAGGTATTAATCCGTCTCTTCCCTCTAGTTATGGGTTAAATAACAGGACAGATTGGGTTCTAAAGCCTTGGCTGGCAACCAGTCTACCGCAGAAAGCAATGGTAACCTACTGCGGGATAATCTTCTGCCCAGTCAGAAATGTCTCTTTCGAGACATGATCGCCCAAGCGTGTATCACGTATGGCACTTAACCGACTGACTAGATTAGTGGCAAGGTCTCATTCCTTTACCGTTTAAAGGGCTAAATGTAACCGTAAGTTATATTCTAACAGTTCATTCTCTTATATCTCTCGTTTGTCGATCTATCTTCCAGCTTTTTACTTTCCATTGAATTTTGATCTTCCAAACTTTAATTGGATTGTCAATCGTTATTTTTCTGTCTTCTTAATTCATATTCTTTTTTGTTTTCTCTCCTTAATAATATTTTTCTTATATTCTCTCACATTTAGCAATCGCTTGCGTCTTAGTGGCTTTATTGCTTTGCTTTGAGTGAAATGATTTTAAAAATGGTAATGTTAATGGTAACATCAGCCGTTTTCTATATATATATATATATATATATATATAATTTGTGCATTTAGGTAGCAAATATTTTTTTAAACATGTCAGATTAAATAAATTGCAAACATTATGTTTGCTTATTTTTAATAAATTCCGTTCATACTCACGGATAATATTTTGCGTATTACAATTAAAAGATGTCAGAAATGAGCTGTAGCGTTAACAAACGTTATTTTCATTAATTTCTCAAGATACCCAAGTCCTTTCATCCTCTTTCCGAGATCATTTTCAGGGGTGTGAGTTATAGTAACAAATGTAATCGGAAAAGTGTGTTGCTAAAATTACTGTACATCTCTTTTCTGCTTCAAATATAACGGTTGACAAATTGCTAGCGTTCATTAGAACGTGAAAATTATTCAAAATGGAAATTTTTTATATGTTAGAAAAAAAAAAATATATATATATATATATATATAGGGTTCCCATAAAGTCCGTGTGTATATCGTACATACAAATAAAAATTATAAAATGCACACGAATTTTATGGACACCCTGTATGTATATATATATATATATATATATATATATATATATATATATTAGTCATCCACATACAAGCCTGTTTCGCTGTATCACAGCTAGACATATCCACTTGCTTCTGGCCGGGATCGAAACTCGACCGATTTGGTGTCAGTCGGAGTCTCTACTCCATAATACGAAAAATATTTTTCAGGAAAATGTCGACACACTTTCTAATATTGATGGTGGTTTCCATCCTAACCTTTTGTCTAAAATTTTAGGCAAGGTCAACATTTTGATTATGTCATTATTTTCTCTTTGAGTTTCTTGTGATTTCTAATTACAATTGGGTTCGTTATATTCATTCATGCGCAAATACTTTTAGGAAAGGCATGAACCCGCCTCTTCTTTTCCAGCTATGGGATAATTAATAAGACTTTGAAATTATTATTATCTCCCAAATATTCTTACAATGTAAAAATATATAATCTACCGTAAAAAAAAAAAATCAGTCAATCAATCAATCAAATTGAAGTGTTTAGTATTTAATAATACAAAATCCCGTATTCAGAGTTAGGTACCATCTCTGCTTTCATTCCAGTTTCAGATCATATTTTATTTTTTGCAAAGATTTGCCTATGTGCGTTGTGGTACAGTGGATATCGGCTCGGAACGAGGAGCCGAGTTCGAATCCCAGTTGATTCCATTGAATTCACTTACGCGCAAATACCCTTGGGAAAGGTATTAATCCGTCTCTTCCATCCAGTTATGGGTTAAATAGCAGGACAGATTGGGTTCTATAGCCTTGGTCAGCAACCATTCTACCGCAGAAAGCAATGGCAACCTACTGCGGGATAATCTTCTGCCCAGGCACTCATGTCTCGAAAGAGACATGTTCGCCCAAGCGTGTATCACGTATGGCACTTAACTGACTGACTATTTATTGGTAACAGTTTTTAGATGTTCATACTTCGTTGTAGATCATCCTTATCCGAACCATATATACCGATGTCATAGACATGGTTCTTTTTTCATTAGAACTTGAAAATTTAATTGAAAACAATAGCAATATTAGAAAATTTTGTTTAGTTTCTATCACCTGAGAATTTTAAATCTTTATCGAAAGTGATTGTGGAAAGAAAGAGTCTGGTTTCTTTCATGTGACAAATGAAATACGACAGCCAGAAATATTCGGACACTTTTTTTCAGTTTTGTTCTAATTTACATTCTTAAACTTGTTTGTTTTTTACTTTTGTCTTATTCTGGTATTTTATGCAGAAACTATTTTCGAAAATCAATCAATTAATAATCGTTCCGTTTTTCTCAAATGACAGGAACAAGACGGAAAAATCAATTTAAGCACAATAACAGAAAAGGTCATAAATTATTTTCATTATATCGTCACAAGCGATAAGTTAAATTCATCAGTTTTTCTGTTACGCACAAATACACTGGAAAAACTAGAAATATTCTGAAAAGAAATTAAATTGCCATACTATGATTAACTGCTAAGTGTCTAGTTTGATACTGGTTAATGTGCTATTAGATAGCACATTAACCAGTATCACATTAACCAGATATTGCACTTATGTGCAAAACAATATTGCACAAGTGTAGAAACAATAACATAATTTTTATAGTAATATACAGTGGCCTAAGAAAAGTTTTTAGTCAGGAGAAATAAACTATATCTAGTTACGAAATTTAATTACGTCATCCAAACTCAACATAAATAAACAGTATGTGGAACTAGTATGAACTAGGTCCTCCATTTGCTAGTGGCTTACGGCCATATCACGTTGAATACACCAGTTCTCGCTCGATCACCGAAGTTAAGCAACGTTGAGCCTGGTCAGTACTTAGATGGGTGACCGCTTGAGAATGCCAGGTGCTGTAAGCGTTTAGTGACGGATGTGCGTTGTGGTTCAGTGGATAGCGGCTCGGAAAGAAAAACCGGTGAGCCGAGTTCGAATTCCAGTTGAATCCCCTGCATTCACTTAAGCACTGGTACCCTTGGGAAAGGTATTAATCGCCCTTTCCCTCCAGTTATGGCTTAAATAACAGGGTAGGACTTGGGGTCCCTGCCCTTAAAAATAAATCTCAATGAATCTTGATACTCGAAAAGAAAACAAAGTATTACTAGACACAAAACTTATATAAAAACAACAATAAATTGTTGAAAGAAAAAGGTATTACCAGCAATAAATAAATAAAATTTAGTTGGTAATAAATGACCCGCCGAGGTTGATAGTCCATAAAACAGAAGCAACCAACCATTTGCTAGTTTTAGTGCTTGTATTCGATTTTTCATGAATTTGATCAAGTTATAAACAATCGTTTGATCCATATTTTGCCACTCCTTTAGCAATGCTTCTTTAAGAGTTGCCTCTGGCGTGGTTTTGGTTGCATTCTGTCAAAGTTTTAACTAAGGTGCTCCCAAACGTGCTCTATGTCAGGTCTTTGGGCTGTTGATGGCAGTGACTTCATTCCTTGCGATCTCTTCCAGGTTTTTGCTACTTTGCTCGTATGACATTGCGTTCCATCTTCTTGAAAAATACAGACATTCTTGTCAGTCTGGTTGGTTTCAGATAGTGGGAATAGTCCTTTCTCTAATATTTGACAATATTTTGGAACATTCAACCGTTTGCCAACAAGAATAAGAAGCGCCCTACATCCAATTCCTCCATGTTTCACGGTCGCTTCAGTGTTATAAGTCTCATTCTGATTTCTCCAAACATAAACCTGTCTCGAATCCGAATATTGGCTTCATCTACTTTCATCTGACCAAATTACAGACTAACAAAATGCGTAATCGTTGCTCTCAAATTCTCTCGCAGAGTCTATACGCCTGTGCTTGTTAACCTCTGAAATCAAAGGCTTCTTTTTTTCAACTCTTCTTTGATAGTCTAGCCCTTTAAGTGTCTTTCTTACTGCACATGGCGACATTTCCATGCTGCTGGCGATATCTTTGACGCTCTGACGAAGATTTCTTTCTTCAACGCTCTTTTCGTTCGCTAAGACACGATGCTTGGTTTTGCTGAACGTTGTTCTACAAGACAATGGCCTTCTTCATTAAATTTATTGACAATATTATTAACTGTTTCATGATTAACCTGGAAAAACGTAGCAATTTCTTTATTTGACTTGCCACACTGATGCCAGCCTGTTATTTACTCTCATTGAAATTCATCAATTTCCTTACTTCCGCGAACTTTCATTGCAAAATATGAGTCAACTATTATTTATAGAGTAGAACAGCTTGATACTAACATGGTATTCTTTGAAAAAAAAGAAACGTTATTACACAAACCAAAATTTCTGTAACCACGATTGACTAAAAACTTATTATTGCCCACTTTACTGTAAATCCAACACATTTCTTTACAAGCATATCACCCCAAGTAAGGCTGTCTATTGCCACTGGTGCGTAGGGGGTTTACATAGGAGGAAATTCATGAGAAAGAGTGACAGGTTACAGGGCGAGTCAGGAAGTGGATAAGAGAAGAGTTAAGATACCGATAGTGGAGTGGATGGGAAAAGGAGCATGAGAGAGAGGATGCAGGTTAGTGAGATAGGAGATGACTATTGACTTTACACTTAAACTCCTGCGAGATTGTAGCTGTCGGGGAAGCAAGTAAACGGAATGGAATTCCACAGGCGGGAAGTGCAAGAAAAGAAGCTGCTGGAGTACAATTTGCGTTTACAATTTATTAGTTTCTCAGAAAAAGGGTGGGACCTAGTTGCTAATCTTGTGGCTCGAGGAAATTTAAGGGGTACCAGTGAGCTAAGTTCATCTGAGCAGAAGCCGTGAAAGTATTTGTAGAAGAGACACAGAAAAGCCATATTGCGCCGGTGAGAAAGTGACTGTATCCGAGCTGTCAAGTGGAGATCGATCACATTACAGATTCTCTGTTGGATTTGTCAAGAAACTCTAGGTGGATAGCAGGCGCACCCGACCAAATATGACAGCAATATTCAATGCAAGGGCGGATGGTAGATTTATATACAAGTAAATTGCTTTTATAGTTACTGAGTGTTCTTGCCAATATAAGTATTTTCCGATGTGATTACCGCTTTTCAAAATCTTGATTCATTTATTGACTGCCAATAAAAAGTTTATTTAAAAATAAAACTATATTCTGTGTTTATCAGTTTTAAATTGTAAACCATAAAAATAACTGAAAGGAAACACAGCTAAAAATAACCAATATTTTATCGTTGAAGAAAACAGTGCAGCTGCTTTCAATTACGTTTCGATGTCTAGTTCATACTCTTCAGAACAGATCAGGGTGGTTATTAGATCGTTGTTTTTTCGTCTTTAAAAAAGGGACGTACATAAGTACCAAAATCATTTACACTATTTACATTGTTCAGGCTGTTGTCCTCATCTTAGTTGTCATGTTCACGAAATTGTAGGTTCCGACTTTCTTCAAACTCCTTATTTCGTCCATCGGAGTATATTGTTATAGTTCCACGTGCCATGTCCCTTCCATATATCTCAGTATCAGTTATCTCCCTTTTAATTCAACTCTTCAAGTTTTTTCTCATCTCTAGTGTAGCCAGGTGTTGAACTCACAACTCTTTGGATCAAATCATTGGATTCAAATAACGCTTGTGTCCAGTGGATAATAGAGTTGTTTAAATCTAGTGAGCTGCGAATATATCAACAAAGATGAGAACAACTGACTGCATAATGTAAATACTGAAAATAATTAGAGTACCTCACATCAGAAATATAGACGGATATTGAAAAAGCTCCAAGTGTACAAATATTGAAACGTCATTAATTGGCAATAATAATGAGGACAGCAATACGAATAATGTAAATAGTGAAAATAATTACAGTACCTCACATCAGAAATATAGACAGATATTGAAAAAGCTCCTAGTGTACAAATATTGAAACGTCATTAATTGGCAATAATAATAATGAGGACAGCAATACGAATAATGTAAATAGTGAAAATAATTACAGTACCTCACCTCAGAAATATAGACAGATATTGAAAAAGCTCCAAGTGTACAAATATTGAAACGTCATTAATTGGCAATAATAATAATGAGGACAGCAATACGAATAATGTAAATAGTGAAAATAATTACAGTACCTCACCTCAGAAATATAGACAGATATTGAAAAAGCTCCAAGTGTACAAATATTGAAACGTCATTAATTGGCAATAATAATAATGAGGACAACAGTCCGAATAATTTAAATAGTGAAAATAATTACAGTACCTCACCTCAGAAATATAGACAGATATTGAAAAGTCTCCTAGTGTACAAATATTGAAACGTCATTAATTGGCAATAATAATAATGAGGACAGCAATACGAATAATGTAAATAGTGAAAATAATTACAGTACCTCACCTCAGAAATATAGACAGATATTGAAAAAGCTCCAAGTGTACAAATATTGAAACGTCATTAATTGGCAATAATAATAATGAGGACAGCAATACGAATAATGTAAATAGTGAAAATAATTACAGTACCTCACCTCAGAAATATAGACAGATATTGAAAAAGCTCCTAGTGTACAAATATTGAAACGTCATTAATTGGCAATAATAATAATGAGGTCAGCAATACGAATAATGTAAATAGTGAAAATAATTACAGTACCTCACCTCAGAAATATAGACAGATATTGAAAAAGCTCCTAGTGTACAAATATTGAAACGTCATTAATTGCTAATAATAATAATGAGGACAGCAATACGAATAATGTAAATAGTGAAAATAATTACAGTACCTCACCTCAGAAATATAGACAGATATTGCAAGCTCCTAGTAAACAAATATTGAAACGTCATTAATTGGCAATAATAATAATGAGGATAACAATACGAATAATGTAAATAGTGAAAATAATTACAGTACCTTACCTCAGAAATATAGACAGATATTGAAAAAGCTCCTAGTGAACAAATATTGAAACGTCATTAATTGGCAATAATAATAATGAGGACAACAGTCCGAATAATTTAAATAGTGAAAATAATTACAGTACTCACCTCAGAAATATAGACAGATATTGAAAAGTCTCCTAGTGTACAAGTATTGAAACGTCATTAATTGGCAATAATAATAATGAGGACAACAGTCCGAATAATTTAAATAGTGAAAAAATAATTACAGTACCTCACCTCAGAAATATAGACAGATATTGAAAAGTCTCCTAGTGTACAAATATTGAAACGTCATTAATTGGCAATAATAATAATGAGGACAGTAACATGAATAATGTAAATAGTGAAAATAATTACAGTACTCACCACAGAAATATAGACACAGATATTGAAAAAGCTCCTAGTGTACAAATATTGAAACGTCATTAATTGGCAATAATAATAATGAGGACAGCAATACGAATAATGTAAATAGTGAAAATAATTACAGTACCTCACCAGAAATATAGACAGATATTGAAAAAGCTCCTAGTGTACAAATATTGAAACGTCATTAATTGGCAATAATAATAATGAGGACAGCAATACGAATAATGTAAATAGTGAAAATAATTACAGTACCTCACCTCAGAAATATAGACAGATATTGAAAAAGCTCCTAGTGAACAAATATTGAAACGTCATTAATTGGCAATAATAATAATGAGGATAACAATACGAATAATGTAAATAGTGAAAAATAATTACAGTACCTCACATCAGAAATATAGACAGATATTGAAAAGCTCCTAGTGAACAAATATTGAAACGTCATTAATTGGCAATAATAATAATGAGGACAACAGTCCGAATAATTTAAATAGTGAAAATAATTACAGTACCTCACCTCAGAAATATGCATTAGTAGATATTGAAAAGTCTCCCTAGTAAAGTATTGAAACGTCATTAATTGGCAATAATAATAATGAGGACAAATAGTCCGAATAATTTAAATAGTGAAAATAATTACAGTACCTCACCTCAGAAATATAGACAGATATTGAAAAGTCTCCTAGTGTACAAATATTGAAACGTCATTAATTGGCAATAATAATGAGGACAGCAATACGAATAATGTGTAAATAGTGAAAATAATTACAGTACCTCAAATTTCAGAAATATAGACAGATATTGAAAAAGCTCCTAGTGTACAAATATTGAAACGTCATTAATTGGCAATAATAATAATGAGTGACAACAATACGAATAATGTAAATAGTGAAAATAATTACAGTACCTCACCTCCAGAAATATAGACAGATATTGAAAAAGCTCCTAGTGTACAAATATTGAAACGTCATTAATTGGCAATAATAATAATGAGGACAACAATACGAATAATGTAAATAGTGAAAATAATTACAGTACCTCACACCAGAAATATAGACAGATATTGAAAAAGCTCCTAGGTGTACAAATATTGAAACGTCATTAATTGGCAATAATAATAATGAGGACAGCAATACGAATAATGTAAATAGTGAAAATAATTACAGTACCTCACCTCAGAAATATAGATGATATTGAAAAGTCTCCTAGTGGTTTAGCATTGAAACGTCATTAATTGGCAATAATAATAATGAGGACAGCAATACGAATAATGTAAATAGTGAAAATAATTACAGTACCTCACCTCAGAAATATAGACAGATATTGAAAAGTCTCCTAGTGTACAAGTATTGAAACGTCACACTGGTAATAATAATAATGAGGACAACAGTCCGAATAATTTAAATAGTGAAAATAATTACAGTACCTCACCTCAGAAATATAGACAGAAAAGTCTCCTAGTGTACAAGTATTGAAACGTCATTAATTGGCAATAATAATAATGAGGACAACAGTCCGAATAATTTAAATAGTGAAAATAATTACAGTACATGATCTCAGATATATAAACAGATATTGAAAAAGTCGTAGCGTACAAATGTCGAAACGTCATTAATAGGCAACAATTCCGAATACAACAACCTGAACAATGTAAATAGGGTAAATAATTACAATACTTCATCTTAAACATATAGATGGAAACGCCGAAATATTAACAGACTCAGTTTCACGTTTTTATCAGTTACTGATATCGATTATGTTACAGAATTAGTGCATCAAATAGAGTTTTGACCTTAAGGAAACGTTTCAACAGCTCTGTGTGCGTATGTGTGCTTGTGTGTGATACCCATATGGTCAGTATTGTTTGAAGTTGTAAAATGAGGTCTATGAATTAATCAGGCGACTTTTCCTCCTGTTTTCTTATTTGGTTGCAGAGTTTTATGCAACCGGTGCTCTCACAAATAGACGCCACATCCAGGTACTGTCAAGAAATCTTGAATGGAAACTTTTTTTTTTTTGCAACATAACACTTTTAAAAATTTTCGTCATTTAAATTGGAACAGTTCTCAAATCCGCTTGTAGCCAGAATGCGAACGAGATTAAGTTAGAGATGTCAACTCCAGATATTCTGATACAAACGTCACAAAAAAAAAAATCATTTAAAGCCTTCTTGGGCTTATATTCACGGCTGACATAAAGTGAAAAGACAATATTGAAAAAAAAATAATCATTTAAAGCATTCTTGGGCTTATATTCACGGCTGACATAAAGTGAAAAGACTATATTGAAAAATAAAAAAAATTATTCATTTAAAGACTTCTTGGGCTTATATTCACGGCTGACATAAAGTGAAAAGACTATATTGAAAAAAAAATTAATCATTTAAAGCCTTCTTGGGCTTATATTCACGGCCGACATCAAGCGAAAAGACTATATTGAAAAAAAAATCATTTAAAGCCTTCTTGGGCTTATATTCACGGCTGACATAAAGTGAAAAGACAATATTGAAAAAAAAAATCATTTCAAGCCTTCTTAGGCTTATATTCACGGCTGACATAAAGTGAAAAGACAATATTGAAAAAAAAATCATTTAAAGCCTTCTTGGGTTTATATTCACGGCTGACATAAAGTGAAAAGACAATATTGAAAAAAAAAATAATTTAAAGCCTTCTTGGGCTTATATTCACGGCTGACATAAAGTGAAAAGACAATATTGAAAAAAAAAATCATTTCAAGCCTTCTTAGGCTTATATTCACGGCTGACATAAAGTGAAAAGACAATATTGAAAAAAAAATCATTTAAAGCCTTCTTGGGTTTATATTCACGGCTGACATAAAGTGAAAAGACAATATTGAAAAAAAAAATCAATTTAAAGCCTTCTTGGGTTTATATTCACGGCTGACATAAAGTGAAAAGACTATATTGAAAAAAAAATTAATCATTTAAAGCCTTCTTGGGTTTATATTCACGGCTGACATAAAGCGGAAAGAATATATTGAAAAAAAAATTAATCATTTAAAGCCTTCTTGGGCTTATATTCACGGCTGACATAAAGCGAAAAGACAAAGCCTTCTTGGGCTTATATTCACGGCTGACATAAAGCGAAAAGACTATATTGAAAAAAAAAATTAATCATTTAAAGCCTTCTTGGGCTTATATTCACGGCTGACATAAAGTGAAAAGACTATAATGAATTAATTTCTAGATCTGCTGCTAAGAAAGTTGGTTCACTGTGTCATACTAGACAATTTTTCTCTCATGAATATATATTAGATATTTATATGTCTACTATCATGAATATATATTAGATATTTATATGTCTACTTGAATATTGTTGATAAATATGATCCGCTGCTCTTGCTGGATATCTGGAGATTCTTATAAAATCCAAAGAAGAATCAGTAATATTATTTGTCCTGACATAGTGTCTCAGCTTCCCCATGATGTAGCTTCCCTGTGTCTTTTCTATAAATACTTTCATCGTAATTGTTGGGATTAGTTCTTCGTTATGGTATCTAGATTTTATGAATTTAAGCGTAGTATTAGACTGGATTGGATGTGCGTTGTGGTGCAGTGGATATCGGCTCGGAACGAGAAATCGGAGATCCGAGTTCAAAATCCAGTTGAATTCGTTGCATTCACTTACGCGCAAATACCGTTGGGAAAGGTATTAGCCCGTTTCTTCCCACCAGCGATGGGTCAAACAACTGAACAAATTGGGTTCTATAGCCTTGGCTGGCAACCAGTCTACCGCAGAAAGTAATGGCAACCTACTGTGGGAAAATCTTATGCCCAGTCAATCATGTCTCTTTCGAGACATGACCGCCCAAGCATGTATCATGTATGGCACTCAACTGACTGAGTGATTAGACTGGTGCCAAGATCTCATCAATTCACAGTTGAATTGGCCAGTTGTAATCGCAAGTTCTTTGCCAAGAGTTTCTTTTTTCACACTTCTCGGGTGCTTACGGATACTAGACACTGAAACACCACTTCTCGTACGATCACCGAAGTTAAGCAATGTCGATCCTGGTCAGTACTTAGATGGGTGACCGTTTGGGAATACTAGGGCCTGTAAATTTGAATTTTGTAGATCAAAATTTCAAATGAAATATCAATCGTTATCTACTGTCGTCTTGAATATCTTTCTATTGTTCTCGTTTCTTTTTAATGTTTCATTTTTCTTATTCTTGCACACTTAATAACCCCTAGCGTCTTAGTGGCTTTACTGCTACGTGTGGGATGATATGATAAAAAAAATAAACAGTTTTCTTTGATATTTCTCTTCATTCTTGTTAGTAGGTAATAAATATTAACATAATCAGGAACATGTAGTTTTTAGGAGTTTGATTGAAAATTTTGAGTTGCATTGAAAATATTTTTTTTTAAATCGTGTCGCGCCAAGCAAGGCATTGTGCTTGGGGCGACACAATTTTTTTTAAAGTTTTTAAAAAAATTTTTTAAATTTTAAAATCTTTAAAAAAATTTTTAAATTTTTAAAAAATTTTAAAAGATTTTTGGGGCGACCAAGTGCTGCCACGGTTGATCAGAAGGTACATAGGAGGTCAGTTCTGAGAAAGAGTGACAGGTTACAGGGGATGTCAGGAAGAGGGTAAGAGAAGGATGAGAATACTGGTGAGAGTGGAGTGGACGGAGAAAGAAGCATGAGAGAGCGTGGATGCAAGTTAGTGAGATATTGACTTTAAATTTAATTTCTTGAATATTGTAGCTGTCGGAAAATAAAACGGAAGGGAATTCCACAGGCGGGAAATGCGAGAGAAGATGCTGGAGTAGAATTTGCGTTTACAATTTATTGGTTTCCTAATAAAAGGGTTGGACTTAGTTGCTGATCTTGTGGCTCGAGTAAATTCATATATAGGGGGTACCAGTGAGCTAAGTTCATATGAGCAGAAGCTATGAAAGTATTTGTAAAAGAGACACAGGGAAGCTACATTGCGCCGGTGAGAAAGTGACTGTATCCGAGCTGCCAAGTTGGGATCGATCACATTACAGATTGCTACGCTCTGTTTTTTGAGATTCAATCCCTTTCATTTCATTTTTTTACAATGATGTTCACCTTATACAATGTTCGAGAGCCAGTCGAGGTAGAGGGCTACAGAGTAAAAGACATAGTTTATGTGGGAAGATAACGGTTAACTTGAACAGTTTATGATTGTCGTGATTAATGATGCATCCACTTGGGAAACGGTTCCTCAAAGCAGCGGTTAGTGGGAAGAAACTGCTCGAGTGGAACTCACATCTGACTAATGGAATACGAAGGGTATGGTGGTGTTTCGCTACAATGTGAGTGATATGACGCGTCTTAGCTATGAATGGTAGAGCTGGTGGAACTAAGGAGCGTAGTTCGTTTGAAAAATGTCCATGTAAATAGCGACAGAGAAGCGAAAGGCGTGCAACATTTTTGTGGGAAAGGGGCTGTAGGGTAGAAAATAACTTGTCACGCACAAGGACTCGGAGTCGATTTTAGACCTCTATCGAGACTGAAAAGTGAAGACTAGGCAGCTCCTGCCCATATATGGCAATAGTACTCCATTTTAGGCTTGGTCTGGCTCTTATGGATGTGCGTTGTGGTGTAATGGATATCGGCTATTATAACGTTATAATAATATAGCAGTATTTAATAATATAGCAGTATTTAATGGAACAATACAGGAAACCGACCATTTAACCAGAATCTTTAAAGATAGATCGTATGTACGTGTTCCAGTTGAATTGTATCGAATGCGTCCGATAGTGGTCTAAAATCAGGTTATCAATTGACCAGGTCTCCATCACCCTTGGGAACAGTATTAATCCGTCTTTTCCCTCCAGTTATGAGTTAAATAACAGGACAGATTGAGTTCTATAGACTTGGCTGGCAACCAGTCTACCGCAGAAAGTAATGGCAACCTACTGCAGGAAAATCTTCTGCCCAGTCAGTGATGTCTCTTTCGAGACATGATCGCCCAAAGCGTGTACCACAGACTGACTGAATATAATAGTTAGAAACATGATTAAGGTTTCTACTGAGCATAAAGTGGAGGATCGCTTTTCTATTGTTATGAAGTAATAAACTGATCCCCCACTAATTACTACGTGATAATATAATACATCTCTACTCCCTCTAGCTATGAGTCAAATAACAGAACAGATTGGGTTCTATAGCATTGGCTGGCACCCCGTCTACCGCAGAAAGCAATGGCAACCTACTGATAGATAATCTTCTACCCAGTCAATCATGTCTCTTTCGAGACATTATCGCCCAAGTGTGTATCATGTATGGCACTTAACTGACTGATTATATGATTGGAATATGATTAAGGGTGTGCGTTGTGGTCCAATGGATCGGAACGACAAATCGGGTCGCCTTGCATTCACTTGCATTTCACCTTGGGAAAGGTATTAATCCATCTCTTCCCTAATGTTATGGGTTAAATAATAGGACAGATTAGGTTCTATAGCCTTGGTCGGCAACCAGTTTACCACAAAATGCAATGGTAACCTACTGCGGGACAATCTTCTGCCCAGTCAGTCATGTCTCTTTCGAGACATTATCGCCCAAGCGTGTTTTACGTATGGCACTTAACTGACTGACTTTATATACTGATGTATGAACCTACTTAATGTATAGTGCGACCCTTGATTTATTTTAGTTAAAAACCTGATTTTTTTTCATATTCCGTGTATAATGCGACTCCAGCTTTTGATCAATACCTACCGTAGTCGTATATTGCAGTACTGGGCATCATTATGGACATACACTACCGCCCATAATTATTAGGCCACCCCAGTGTTTTAAAAAAATTATGTATTTCATAGTATTTTTTAGTATTTACTTCCAAGTGAATAATTGCAAATGAAAATACAATGATTCTTTTGTTAATACTGCACAATAGCATGTGCATCAAATGAATTTATAAGTATTTAATAATTACCTATATTGCAGTTTCATCAATGAAAGAATGAAGACAATTTAGGGTGAGTCGGGCGAGTTTGCCTTTGCTTCCTTGCCTTGTAAAATTTTGTAAAGTAATAATAACGAAAGAAACATTCTATTTTCATTTGGCAATAAATACTAAAAAAAAGTATGAAATACATTATTTCTTTAAAAAAAAAAACTGGGGTGGCCTAATAATTATGGCCGGTAGTGTATTTCATAGCAAATCAATGAACTTTATTCTTTTTTGTATAAATAGTACCAGTGAATATAAAGAATATTACAAATAAAAATAAATATAATAAACAGGGAAAGACAAAATAAGAAATAAAACTGAAACAAAAGTATAGTTATGTATCAGACAAAAGGCGTGTCATTGGAAAAGCAATACTTTAGCGATGTAAACACATGCGAGCGAGCATTAACGGAAAGTGGAGAGAGGAAAAATCATCGTTAATTCTTCATTTCTATAAAGTATTTCTAGTTTTAAGCTGCCCACATAGTGAATTACTTTCTGTTCTTCGTGTAGCAAGAGAAAGAAATAGCCTGGGTTACAGGAAGAAGGCTAAAGAAGCTTTTCTTTTTTTCAATCGATTTCACTCCAAGCGAGGCACTAAAGCCACTAAGACACAAGGGGTAACTGGGTGTGGAAGAATTAGAAACAGGAACATTAAATGAGCAAGAACAAAAAGAGTAATCAGGGTGGCAGTAGATAGCGTCTGACATTGTAATTAAATTTGTGCAGTTCAAGGTTGGCTGGAAAGCATAGAGACGAGAGAGAGAGAGAGAAAGAGTTATACAGTGAGAAGTACAACAAAAGAAACTGTTAGTATAGAACTTGCGGTGACATCTAACTAACTCAACTGTAAATTGATGGGATCTCAAAGCCTGTCAAATACTGTCTAGGTACCATAGTGAAAAGCTCATCTGAACAAATACCATGAAAGTATTTACAGAAAAGGCACAGAAAAAGCAACCTTACGACGGTGAGAAAGCGACTGAAGCCGAGATACCAATCAGGACTAGTAATATTGCTGATTCCTCTTTGAATTTTATCAAAGAGCAAATTGTTAAATCCTAACTGGGACCAAAATACTATGAATATATAAAAATAGTCTTTTATAGTAAAAATTTTATCAAGAATTTTTGGGAGAAGAAAATATTACCAGCATTACATTTTTGAAGACAAATTACTATTACCAGAAATACATTTTTGAAGAAAAATCTTACAATCAATCCATATTTGAAGAAAAAAATATTACCAGTAGTATATTTTTGAAGAAAAATGTATTACCAGGAATACATTTGGAATACATTTGTGAAGAAAAATGTTACCAGCAATACATCTTTTAAGAATATATATATATATATATATATATATATATATATAAAGTCAAATTTTCAAAAAAAAGTATGACCAGTCAAACGAGTGAATTTAACACTCGTCTCATAAGCGATGACAAAGCATTATGGTAAAATAAAATTATTTGTGTGTGTGTGTGTGTGTGTGTGTGTGTGTGTGTGTGTGTGTGTGTGTGTGTGTGTGTAAATTTTTTGTGTATGTGTGTGTGCGCACGCGTGTGCGTGTCTGTAAAACGAATAATCCTACAAAAGGTGATTTAGGATTAATCTCTAGGGAAATTATCAAAAGAATAACTGAGGAACTACGGTTCATTCTCTGCCTCAATTTATGGAAGGATTCTTCTGATACCATTAATTGGTTTACCAATATTAAAGAAAAGCTTTTTTTAAATTTGACATTTTATTTTTATTCTTCTTTCTCAAAAACCTTCCTAGATTACTGTATTAACTTCGCTAAAAACCATGTAGAGATCACCGATAGGGAAATTAAAGTTATTCTAGCAGCTATAAAATCGATTCTAACCTTTGACTATTTCAAAGGTCCCTACACCAAATTCGATGTCGCTTTGTTGGCATCTGATTCAGCTCAAGTGTGTGATATAGTAGATATTTATATCTTAGATACATTAAGTAGAACTATAGACCCCAAACATTGGCTTATACCGTGATGACGGTCTTGTGTTCATCCCTAACTAATATGATCCATAAGAAAATTATTAAGGCCTTTAAAATTATTAAGTTTTAAAATTGAAGTTTCCTCTAATCTAAAAATTGTCAATTATTTGGACATCACCCTTAATCTAAATGACAGTTTCTACCAACCTTACCTTAAAGAAAATGATATCCCTAGCTTTTATTAATGTCAATTCCAACCACGCTAATACTACTATAAAGCAAATACCTAACATTGTTAACACCTGAATTAACCGGTTGCTTTAAACCTTAAGATTTTCAATGAAAGGAAAGGAAAGCGGCTTTAAGGATAGATTAGTATATGTAAAAACCGTTGCTAAATCTGAGTTATCTTAAACAAGAAGTAGATGTAGGAATAGGAAAGTTATATGGTTTAACCCTCCATTCTGTAGACTAACATTAACATTGGGAAATATTTTCTAAAATTGTTAAGTAAAGATTTCTATAACAATAACCCCTTATGCAGAATCTTTAATAGAAATATTATTAAAATTATTCATTCTTGCTCACATAAAATGGATAACAGCATTAATTCCCACAACAGACAGATTTTTTAAAAATTTCGATGGAACTAATGTTAAAACTGGTATAATATCCTCTTGCAATTTTGATCCATCAACAATTATCATGTGAAAAGCAAATGTAAGTGACTTACCAATCCAACATCTCCCCGATAAATAACAAAAATAATTAACTGGAATTTCGGTGGGATAATTTAAACAACGTTACTACTTACATAAACACTCCTTTTCCAACCACAATCTAAAAATCCAAATTTCTCTTTCCCGAAGATTTTGGGAAATGAAAAAGAAGGAACTCAGCCCAATAGTGAGTGGGAGATTAATAGGTTCGGTCCATACCCCAATAATCTTTACGCTAGGTGCAATCAATGCTTAGTTGAAAAATTTAAATATTAAAATATCCTAAGTAAAATTTGATTTTGAACTTAAGAAAAGAATTTTTAAGCAAATGCCGTCATAAATTTAAATACAAACTCCTTAATAATTAATCTAAAATTAAAATGATTTTAAATAGTTGTTTCCTTTACTTTTTTCTTATTAACAGTATAATTAATTATATTATATAATAACCTTCCTTTTCTTAAATCTCTATTCCTTCTAGTTCTATCGTTCGATGTTTGTGGCGTCATAGATTTAAATTTAATTTCTTAATAATTAATGTAAAATTTAATTTCCCTAAAATAGTTGTTTTATTTCTTCGTATTAGCTCTATACTACAGTATATTTATAATGTAACTTCCCATTCTTAAATCTCTTTTCATTCTATGTTCTTATTTTTACCTAAGTGGTAATGATCCATTTTGTTTTTATATAAATGCCGTCATAGTTTTAAATTTAATTTAGTTTCCTAATAATGGATCTAAATTACTTTAGATTGTGGTTTTATCTCTTCTTATTAGCTATATAATTAAATTATTTATATTTTTATATATATCATACAATAATTTCTCTTTTTTACTCTAATTTAAGTTTTATTAACATCAAAATATAGCCTAAGTATTAATTCCATCTTAGACTTATTTTTAATTTATTTTCCTAACTAGCAGTATAGCCCGGCGTTGCTCGGGTGTAATGAAAGCTTTAAAACTAATCCCTTATCCTGGAGCTCAGACTCTTTGGACGTTGGCACGAAAGACTAAAAAGCAATAGTTGTTTCCAGTTAAAGCGAAACCGTGGACTGAAAGAAAAATGAATGGATGTAAGTCAAATTTTAATTTCCTAGTATCGATATCAAATAAGTTTTTTCCGTCGTAAACTGAATTTTGAAGGCTAAATAAGTCCTTTGAGTAAATGTTATGATGGCTGAGACTAAGAACTACAATTTATACCTACTTAGAGCCAAACCTGAAGCAAAAACTAAAATAAAAGGGCTGAAAAAAATACAGATATACAGGCAGATAAACAGACACACAAACATCTTGCCTTTTATATGTATATATTATCGATTTTCTGCACTATTGTAAGAACTGCAAGCTTGAAACTTCTGAATATCGTTTCTTGTGTCTTTGTCTATGAGTGTATCAAATTTGATTAAAATCGGACCACTCCTTCTATAACCCAATTTTTTCGATTATCGATTTTCGATATTTATCGAGGGTACCTCGACACAAAACCTAGCTAAGAACACTAGCAGACGCTTATAGTACAACTGTGTAAATTTTCAAGAAAATCGTATCAGCCGTTTCGGAGTTTATAGGTAACGGACACACACACACACACACACACACACACACACACACACACACACACACACACGCACACACACACACGCACACATACGCAAACACAGACAAAGTTCCACTTATAAATTAGTTTAGATAATTAATCTAAAATGAAACTTCCTCAAACAGTTGTTTCTTTTTATAATTTGCCATATAATTTAATTGTATTATGTAATAACTTCCTATTCTTAAATCTCTTTTCATTCCCTAGGTAAATTTTTAACGTAATTGCCATTATTTGGGCCTCTTTTAAATTGTAATCTTGAAAACGTGAAAGGCCGGTTGGGTGTCTGACCCATTCCTTTCGTATATATATATATATATATATATATATATATATATATAATTTTTTATTTATTTTAATTAATCTATTTTCACTTCCGTCAGCTAAACTCTATCACGTGTTTTCCTTTTTCCTTCTATTTTTTTCTTCCTTTTTCTTTTTCGCTACTCTTACTTCCGTTTTTACACACACACACACACACACACACACACACAGAATTAATTTTATTTTACAATAAATGCTTTGTTATCGCTGATAAGACGAGTGTTAAATTCATTCGTTGAAATAGCCACATGTTTTTGGAAATTTTGAATTTTTTATATGTAATAAATATTGCCATTATAAATAAATAAATTTAATTAGGTTGAGGTCTCTAGCTGGATCAGATTTAACATTTAATTTTTAATAATTATTAATATGATCCGTTTGGGATTTGCCTTCAAGCCATTTCTTTTCGGATATATATATATATATATATATATATATATATATATATATATATATATATATATATATATATATATATATATATATATATATAGTAATTTTTAACATACGCACCGTAGTGGGGGCGCTAGAGGGTGTCGTCAGTGATGTCTTTGCGTGGATCACTAGGGGGTTTCGGGTCTCTCAATATCATACCCACTTCACCACGCCGACCCGACCAGAGATGATCAGTCTCTGGTCCACCCTCACTAAACGCTTTCAGACACTGGAAGAAATTTATGATGTTTGGGTCCCGTACAAAGTCTTACAAATTCTTTCGATTGGCGACAGACAAAGCCAATTTACATCAAGTGGCGAACCGAACATGAACTCGTCCTAAAATAATTAATTTAATGGTCATATGGCTATTACTAACAGAAAAAAAAACCTTCGACTAAGAATTCATCATAATTCGTTTAAAAATAAATAAATATCTACAAATATATAATTAAGTCGTTTCTAAAAAAAATAAAAAATATGAGGATAAAAATTCGTCTAAGAATTTATCAAAAGAAAAAAAATTCCGTTTATAAATACAAGTATCTACAAATATGTATACATTTAAAATCGTTCCAAAAAATTAGGAAAGTAAATATATTATATATGTGTGTGTTTATATATATATATATATATATATATATATATATATATATATATATATACAAAAGTACTTAAAATCCTTTAAAACACACTTAAATATATAATCAATTATGTACAAGTAAAAACCTTAATTACAATTAAATACATTAATTTAAAACTTATTTATGCATTTTATCTTATTTACGAGTACTATTAATTAATAAAAAAAAGAAATTAAGAGAACTCAGAAATGCAGAATTTCGGGGAATTTAGCTAACAGTTTGTTTTTGAAATCCAGGCTGTTCTTGAAATCCAGGCTGTTCTTGAAATCCAGGCTGTTCTTGAAATCCAGGCTGTTCTTTCCGCTGTATCAGTTATGGACTTGAGTGCTTTCCATTTTTTTACTCCTAGAAAACTGTTCCATAATTTCTGACTTTCCAAGCCTCTTCACAGTTCATTTTCAAGGATGTTATTTTTACCGGTGTTGTTATGTCCTCATATTTGAATGTAATGTAATTTTGTCCTGTTTTTAGTGGGGTTTTTTTTGTTTGTTTTTGTTTTTTTGAAAAAAACGAAAAGTTCTTTAAAGCTGTCACGTGATGCGTGCGGCAGACATCGTATTAGCGTCTGTTTTTTTTTTTTGTTTGTTTTTTTTTTTACCTTTCAAATCTCCGTTTCCACTGTTAAATAGTGTAAGGTTGATGGTAGGAGAAAATTATTTGACATACATTGCCACTTTTATAGCGAGGTGCCTTTGATATTGTCAATTAAATAGTATTTATGTATGTTCAACCCAATTTTTTTTAGGGTTCTTGTAAGTTATGGGTTAATAAATGTTTTTATTGCAATATTATTACTAGATAGGTGACATGTAAGACGTCTTCTCAGGGAAGTGGTAGTATGGCCAATATAGGTAACTGATTTATGACAAGAAACAATCTTGTACAGGGCATTGAAATGCAGTGATTTGTGATCACTAGTTTAGATTTGATAGGGTCATTATTATTATTAGAAACAACAAGGTTTGTTCTCTTGTATTTTCTATAATGTATTATAAATTTTACATATTTTTGAGAAATGACGGCAGAAATATGGTGTTTAATAATTTTTCGTATAGAAAATTCGTCCTGTTTATAATTAATGTGTATTTGGCTGCAATAAAATATGTTGATGTCGTTTTTGTGTGCTATTTTTAATGCTAGAGTTATGTACTTTTTGTAAGAATAATTTTATTTGTTTATCAATGATGCAGTTGATGAAAATTATTGTTGACTAATGTTTGTTTTATGTGTTTTAGTTCGCTCTAAAATATATCTTTTCGGAGACAAGGAAATAAGAAGAAAATGTAGACTGGCTAAAGAGAAATTGCTCAATGACAAATGTGCAGAAGTAGAGAGATTGAACAGGAAAAATAAAGCAGACATGCATAAAGAAATAAAAGTACTGACAGGACAAAAACCTGCTCTTCAACAGGATGTCTAAAATCTAAGGATGGAACAATCATTTTGGAAGGAGAGGAAATATTCCAACGATGGGAAGAGTATATAAAAGATCTTTTCCACAACAAGAGAGAACAACCAATAATACGCAAAGATGAGGACGGACCGGAAATATTAAAGTCTGAAGTGGAATCTGCAGTAGCCAAACTGAATAGAAACAAAGCAGCTGGACCAGACGGCATAGTCATAGAGCTGCTGATAGCCCTGGAATAATTTGGCATAGAAAAATTACTGAAATAATAAATGAAATTCATAATAGTGGTGTAATACCAGATGATCTCCGCAGTCTATATTCATAGCACTACCTAAGAAGCCAGGAGCAAACGAGTGCGTAATCCACAGAACCATCAGTTTAATGAACCTCATAACAAAACTGATCGTCCGAATCTTGATGAATAGAACGAGAAGCAGAATCAGGCCAGAGATAGGACAAGAACAGCGTGGTTTCGTTAAAGACACGGGAACAAGGAACGCCATATTTATGATTAGGATGCTCTCCGAAAGGGCAATACAAATGAAGAAGGACTTATACTTGTACTTCATTAATTATGCGAAGGCGTTTGACAAAATACGCCACAAAGAACTGATGGAGATGCTCGGCATATTTGGGAAAGACTTGAGAGTAATAAAGAATCTTTACTGGCAGCAAACCGCTTGCATACGGACAGGTAATGAATTGAGTAGATATACAAAGATAGAAAGGGGTGTAAGACAGGGATGTGTTTTTTCACCGGATCTGTTCAACTTGTACAGCGAGAATATTTTGAGGACCCTAGAAGTTATGTCTGGATTCGTAATCGGAGGCCACAATTTAAACAACCTAAGGTACGCATATGATACAGTGCTGATAGCAGACAAAGAAAGGAAACTACAAGACCTCCTACAGAAGGTAGCTGAAGAAAATGACAAGAAAGGACTAGAAGTAAACTGCACGAAAACCGAATGCATGGTCATCAGTAAAAAGAGCAGCCCAATATGCCAAATACAGGTCGCGGATACCAGAATCAGGCTGGTACGAAAATTTAAATACCTGGGAAGCGTTATAACAGAAGATGGAAAGTGCTACACAGAGATCCGAAGGCGAATTGGCATGGCGAAGGAAGCATTCCAGAAACTGAGTAAAGTATTAAGAAACAGGACAATTTCGCTAGAAACAAGGAAGAGAGTACTGGATTGCTACGTGCTGTCCATCTTTCAATATGGCAGTGAATGCTGGCCAATATCATCAAAGATGAAGAAAAACTTGAAGCAACTGAAATGTGGTTCTACAGAAGAATGCTGCGAATATCATGGATCGAGCATGTGAGCAATGATGAGGTCTTGGAAATGATGGAAACGAAAAGGAAATTAATACTGAGCATCAGGAAGAGATAGCTGAAGTTTCTGGGACACGCAATGAGGAAGGAGGGCTTGGAGAATCTGATAATAACAGGCCAGATAGAGGGGAAAAGAGACAGGGGAAAGCAACGGATAACATATTTGAAAGACCTAATCAGGTGGATGACGGAACGAGGATTACATAGTGTAACAGGAGAAGGCGTGCTCAGAGGCACCAGGGATAGGGAAATGTGAAAGGCCATGATCGCCTACGTCCAGAAGGGACAAGGCACATAGAAGAAGAAGAAGAAGAAGAAGAAGAAGAAGAAGAATTTTGATGTGTTCTATTCAAGAAGTTACTACTATTTTTTATATTTCTTGGAATTGGCTATTATAATTAAGAATACAAGAGTTCTTAATGGTGTTTTTTTTTTATACAGATAAGTGATAAATTCTTTAGACTTTAGCTCTATATTGACGTCAAGAAACGGGATTTTGCTATTGTTCATGAGTTCATAAGTAAATTTCAGCAAGGGGTTATTTTCAAAAGTTAGTTTTAGATTTACGATTTTGTCCATATTTTTTTTATTAAAAAAGAAATGTCGTCGATGTACTTTGTGTAAATCTCCGGTTTGCCGGTTTTCTAAACACTTTGTTTTCCATATGCGACATGTAAAAATTCGAGAAAGTAGGACCTAATGGGTTTTCCATACTGTAATCGTTAGTTTGTATGTAGATGTTACTATTATGGTGAGGAAACGGAGTTTGTGTGGTGCACGCGATCTGACTTTCGACAAAAACCTTCCTTACTAAAATACTTCAATTAAACCTGATCTACAAACTGATTTCTTTCAAACAATACATAGTCTATTCATATGAATCTGTTATAAAAATCCTGACGGTATTAAATGATCTATTGATGTTGATCAAACAAAAAAGCATCTTTGCATTTATTTCCTAGGAAGTTAGAAATACAAAGGTCCATCCACTACCAGGAACAAATAAATCTTTAGAAAAATGGACTTAAACCATTCGTATACTGGGTTTAGAATCACAACCAAGTCAAGAACAAAAATAATGACTCAAGCTGGTACATATGCATTCATTCCACTAAAACCATCTTTTCAAAAGCAATAGTAAATTTTTCTATTAACTCTAGAAGTAAAGAAAATAAAGTAAGCAAATACATACGATGTGTTATGGCAGAGGAACCTTTAATTACATAAATAACTGTGCAGTGTTAATTCTGTTTTATTTCACTCTAAATTATATTAGCTGTAACTGATCATTCATACATCAAAACTGAAGGTATCGGCTACTTACTTAAACCCACGAACACACGTACGCATGCACACACACAAACACACACATATATAGACGTAGATAGATAGATAGATAGATAGAGAGAGAGAGAGAGAGAGACGGACAGACAGACAGACAGACAGACAGAATGGGGGGAGAGGGAGAGAGCTATGCAATATTTGTTTTGGTTTACATTTTGCTATTTACCGGAAATTTCGTGCTGTCAACTTGACATCAGTTTCAAGGCGAACTGACGTTATGCCCGCCATCGATCTGGCATCTGATATTTAAAGGCATGATGTATCACCATGTTTATTCATTTGAATGGAGCATCTTAGTAAGTGTTCGTGCCCCATATAATTTTCATGACAGCCCGACTTCTCATACAAGGCGCTTGCGGCTTGCCTTGCAATAAAATGTCCAGCGAAGAAAACTGATCAATGGCCAGTTGATCGGTTTTCGAAAAGTTTCGAACGGAGGCTAAGAGATGTGTTATCACGTGGAAGAGGTTGGACAGTATATCGCTAGCAGAAGTCTCATTATCAGTAATGAGTTCTTACAAAGTTTCTGAATAAATCTTTCGTGCTGAAGATTTCCACTATCTCTATCCCAACGACACATGGAAAATTCGAAACAATTTATGTCACGCAATATTATCAGATAAAACAAAAAAAAAACAAATATAATTGGCCGTGCAAAAAACTAACTAAATAAATAAAATAATTAAAATGAATATTTAGCCTGAATATTCGAGAAATATTATTAAAAAAATATGCGCTAAAAAGATTTCTGGAATATTCAGACCGACAGATGATAATGAATAAATATACTGTTTAATAAACAGAGCATCTACTCAAATCAACTAAAAATAACGCTTAATATATATATATATATATATATATATATATATATATATATATATATATATATATATATATATATATATATATATATATATATATATTAATCATTTCACCCCGAGCAAGGCGGAAATGCCACTGATGTGCAGGGGGCTACATAACTGTAAAAGGATTAATTAGAAAAGAGTGAGGAGTACAAACTAGTTAGAAAGGAGCAATAGAAAGCTGAGAAAGCAGGTGCGATGACAGATACATAGGTGGAAAGAAAGGGAAGGTTATACGGGGGTGGGGAGAGAGCTAGAGTCCAGTGGTTAGTAGATGAGTATTGACTTTGCATTTCAATTTCTGGAGGTTGTAGCCGTCAGGAAAGCAAGAATACGGGAGCGAGATCTACAGGCGGGAAGTGCGAGAGAAGAAGCTGAAGGAGTAGAATTGTCGTCTGCATTTGGCTAACCTGACTGTGAATGAGTGGGACCCAGTTGCCAGTCTGGTTGCACGAGTAAACACCTGTTGAGGAGGCAAATCACTCAGCTTTGTCCGCAGATGACGTGAGAACCTCAAATTCATGGATTAAAGGAGGTATTGAGAATTTCCTATTGTTGAGCACTCGTTTGCAAATACTCCAATAGTCATTGGAGCCGAACTTGCGGTCAGCTATGCGCTGTCGCATTCTCTCAGCAAACAACCGTTTGGCGTCATTTAGGGTTCTCTTGCACTCATTGCAAGCAGATATGAACAGGCGCCTATTGTGATCAGATGACTGTCTCCGGAATAGACGGAAGTAATGGTTCCTGTGGGCAATGGCGGCTGAGCAGGCCGGAGAGAACCACAGAGAGGAATGAGTTTTTAAGCAATACTTCCTGGTGGGTATGAAGGCATCAATGCCAGCTTTCACCCATGACGAGACCTCAGAGGCACAGTCATCAACTGATAGGTCGAGCACTTTTCCCCAAGGGACGTCGCAGAGGAAATCGCGAAAGGCATCCCAGTCAGCTTTTTGGTAGAGGTAGGAGGTCCTATAGGTAGGGGGCTCCTGGGGGGAGTGAGATTGGAAAGAAATACTGAAAGAGACTACAGCGTGGTCGGAGTTGCCGAGAGGGCAAAGCTGCGAGACTTGACAGGCGTCAGGCGCAGAGGTGAAACATATATCTAGTAGTGAGGAATGACCCGAGGGAGTGCTTGGGAAGCGAGTGGGGAAGTCCACCACTTGCGTAAGGGATTGGGAAATAGCGACGTTCATGGCGTGAATGCCCGCTGGATCAGTAACGGCGTTTTCAAGCCACTCAGAATGATGGGCATTGAGGTCTCCAAATACAAATATGTGGGCGAATGGGTGATAGGAAATAGCCTTATCTATGTCGTCAGCAATGCTATCTAGTAGGGCGCAGTCAGGAGAGGAGGGAGAACGGCAAAGAAAGAATAGGTAACTAACCGAACTGAGGAGAGACAGGCGGAGACATATGTATTGGTGTTCAGTCGATTCGAGTGAAGTCACCCTAGCTATGGGGAGGTGTTCGCTGTCGTAGACACCCAGCCCATGCATGTGGACAGTGGAATCCTTACTTAAGAGGGGAAGATAACCAGGGATGGAGAGGTCAGAGGAGGGAATAGCTGAGTTGAGGTTAGTTTCGCAGAGCGCAAGGATGTCAGGGGACTTTTCATGCAGGAACGCTTCTACACTAGGAAAGTTAGTACGAATGCCCCGGATATTAGTGAAAGAAAGGTTAATGGGTTTAGGTAGTTTGAATTTAACTGGTTTAGGGTCGTTTCTGATTTGTTTCGTCATGATTTTGTTTATAGAAAAGGACCTAGGGTAGAGGATACAGGCGGTCATTATCCACGATCTGTGCTGGGAGGGAAACTGGCTAAGGCTGCAACAAGGTGTGGCCTCGGGGTTGCCCACCGAAAGCGCTTGCAGGGAAGACCAATCCATGCGCGACATGGCACTACAAGAACTGTTGATCAGAGCAGCCGCTCTTGACGCTATGCAAGAGTTAGGGCTCCTAACTACCATTCGGAAGCACCAACCAGGAAACTGTCAACCCGGTACCCTCACAGTGATGAGCCGTTGTCACCAACCGGCCATATCGCAGGAAACTCACGGAAGCACCAATACCAAGGTCTGAGGAGAGAGAAGAGAAAGCCGGAAACCACATCCTAAACAGGAAACAAGGGGCAAGCCTCTACTCCAGTTCAATAGACGTGGGAGGAGTATGGACCGGGCGATATATATACATACATATATATATATATATATATATATATATATATATATATATATATTAAGCGTTATCTATCTATCTATCTATCTATCTATCCACACACACACACACACACACACACATTAAGCGCGCGCGTGCGTGCGTGCGTGCGTGCGTGCATGCGTGTGTGGATAGATAGATAGATAGATAGATAGATAGATAGATAGATAGATAGATGTATGTATGTATGTATGTGCACTAAAAAAGCAAGTGAAATGTTTAAGGATACCGATCCGTATGTTTATCATATTTCACGATAACGAGCACTAAGTTTTATCATAATTTTTTATATGTATGTATGTATGTATGTATGTATAATATAAATATAAATGTTGGATTTACAACAGCTACTTTAACAGGACGTCTTATATTACACTTGTTTGACCATTCGTCCATTTGTAGACATCTACAACAACATTCCTGTCTACATCTAAACTTATTTATAAATGGAACGTTGTCTCTATGTGTGTATATGTGTGTGTGTCTGTGTGTGTGTCCGTTACCTATAGACTCCGAAACAGCTGAACCGATTTTCTTGAAAATTTACACAGTTATACTATAAGCGTCTGCGAGTGTTCTTAGCTAGGTTTTGTGTCAAGGTACCCCCGATAAATATCGAAAATCGATAATCGAAAAAATTGGGTTATAGAAGGAGTGGTCCGATTTTAATCAAATTTGATACACTCATAGACAAAGACATAAGAAACGATATTCAGAAGTTTCAAGGTTGCAGTTCTTACAATATTGCACAAATTCGATAATATATATATATATATATATATATATATATATAAGGCAAGATGTTTGTGTGTGTGTGTGTCTGTTTATCTGCCTGTATGTCTGTATTTTTTTCAGCTCTTTTATTTTAGTTTTTGCTTCGGGTTTGGCTCTAAGTAGGTATAATTGAAGTTCAGTTTTCGACGAAAAAAACTTATTTGATATCGATACCAGGAAATCAAAATTTGACTTACATCCATTCATTTTTCTTTCAGTGTACGGTTTCGCTTTAACTGGAAACAACTATTGCTTTTTAGTCTTTCGTGCCAACGTCCAAAGAGTCTGAGCTCCAGAACCATGGATTAGTTTTTAAGCTTTCGTTACACCCGAGCAACGCCGGGTGTAATGAAAGCTTAAAAACTGCTAGTTCACAATATAAAAAATAATGATCGATAACACAACTATCCTACACCAAGAAAAGCAAACTACAGATTCTTAAGGCAATATTCATAAAAAATGAAACTTTAGCCGTCACTTAACAGAATCAGCTATGAATACTGTAGTAATGTTCTAAAATGTTTACAAAAAGAATAATTTTTTCATGCTTTCACACGTGCATAATGACCTTGACATTACAACATATAAATAAATTCCATTTAGGATAATTTTCACGTTCTAATGAACGCTAATCAATTTGTCAATTGTTATATTTGAAGCAGGATGTGCGTTGTGGTGCAGTGAATATCGGCTCGGAACGAGAAATCGGAGAACCGAGTGCGAATTCCAGTAGAATTCGTTGGATTCACTTACACGCAAATACCCTTGGGAAAGGTATTAACCCGTCTCTTCCCTCCAGTTATGGGTTAAATAACAGGACAGATTGGTTTCTATCGCCTTGGTTGGTAACCAGTCTACCGCAGAAAGCAATGGCAACCTACTGTGGGATAATCCAGTCAGTCATGTCTCTTTTGAGACATGATTGCCCAAAGCGTGTATCACGTATGGCACTTAACTAACTGACTATATTGGAAGCAAGAAAAATTGCAGTAATTGTTAGCAACACAGTTTTGCAGTTATTTTTTGTTACCACAATTCACACCCCTGAAGATGATCTCGGAAGGAGATTGAAAGTACTTGAGGACATTGAGAAATGAATGATAATTTTGTCAACGTCACAGCTCATTTCTTACATCTTTCAATTTTAATACGCGAAATATTTTTTCCGTGAGTATGAATGTATTTTATTAAAAATAAGCAGACACAATAATTGAAATTTATTCTGACATGTCTAAAGAAAAATTTTCTGCCTAAATACACAAATTTAAAAATATATATGTGTCTGTGTGTGTTTAGATAGCTAGATATGTATGTATGTATGTATGTATGTATGTATGTATACCGCAAACTGATAGGGAATGTGTAAATATACAGCGCAGTGTGTGTTTTTTTTTTCATATTTCAAGTTATCGAACACTATTATCACATTATATATGTGTGTGTGTGTGTGTGCGTGTGTGTGTGCGCGCGCGTGTGTGTGTGTGTGTGTGTGTGTGTAGATAGATAGATAGATAGATAGATAGAAATAGACTGAAATAGATAGATAGATAGATAGATAGATAGATAGATAGATAGATAGATATAAATAGACTGAAATAAGATAGATAGATAGATAGATAGATAGATAGATAGATAGATAGATAGATAGATAGATAGATAGATATGTTTACCGAAAAAGATAGAGTAATGTTTAAGGATACCGAGCAGGTGTAGAGAAGAAGAAATGAAAAGAAAACTGAATATGTAAAAGATTTTCGGTCACTGGTTGAGGAAGACGATAATCTTATAAAAAAATGTTGAATGGTCGAAAGTAGTTACGCCAAAACTGTAAAGTTATAAACAATTGCTGTTTAGCGTTTACATTGCAAGAATGAGGCGGTGAACGATCTGAATTTGTTGAAGCAGTCACAGCAGAAGCAGTTTTCAATCATCGTATTTAGTTGCAGTAACAAGGAACATAAATAAGAACGACTAAAAGTAGTGAGGTACAGAGACCTTATCCTGGTTTTGCGTTTTATCATCCAAAGCCACTCGAAATGATACCATCTTATAATTAATATTATTTAGATTTTAACCATTTCTCCCCAAGCAAGGTAATAAAGTCACTAAGACAAAGTGGGGTTAATGCGAAAGAATATATGAACAGGGGAAACATTAAGGAACGAGAACAATAAACGTACAGGAACCAAAAAGACAAAAATATTCTATATAAATCTAATCTCTCCCCACTCTCTCCTTCCCTTTGAGTCTTTCTTTTGTTCTTTCTTTCATTCAATCTATAATTTTTTTTATTCCCTTATTGTAATTATTTCTCTATTATTTATTTTTCTCTTAACCTTATTCTATCTATCTACCATTTTTTTTCTCTTTAGTCTACCTATCTAACATTTCTCATTATTTTTTCTAACATCTCTCTTACTCTTTATTCTATCTATCTATCTATCTATCTATCTATCTATCTATCTATCTATCTATCTATCTATCTATCTATCTATGTCAGTCTGTTAATATCTATCTATCTATCTATCTATCTATCTATCTATCTTATTTCAGTCTATTTATATCTATCTATCTATCTATCTATCTATCTATCTATCTATCTATCTTATCATCTATTATTTCAGTCTATTTATATCTATCTATCTATCTATCTATCTATCTATCTTATTTCTATCTTATTTCAGTCTATTTATATCTATCTATCTATCTATCTATCTATCTATCTATTTCAGTCTATTTCTATCTATCTATCTATCTATCTATCTATCTATCTATCTATTTTTTAATTTTCTATCTATCTATCTGTTCGCGTATTCGTTTATAAATGGAAGTATATATATATATATATATATATATTAATTCATCAAACGTATTTTAATGGATTGGCATATTTGAATCGACGCTCCGTTTTTAATAGTATTTATTTCGTTTACCAGTCTTTGTGCGCCCGAGAAAAGTTAGGGATCAGACCGGTAACCCAAATAAAACCAAAGAAATAAACAAAAAAGAATAAAAACTAAAGAATCTGCTAAAAAACGAGTAAAAATAAGCAATAAAAAACATATCGAAAAATAAAATCTATAATTCTTTTAGAAAATACACACACACACACACATATATAAATATATTTCTTTTGCCGAAGTGTTGTGATGAAGTGTTGGCCGAAAGGATCATCAGGCTATTTTGTTTAAAAATGTTTCCCTTATTCAAAAAATTCTGTTTAAGTTCTATGATATCAAGTCTTTATTCATATATCGTCTTGTATGTGGATGACTATATATATATATATATATATATATATATATATATATATATATATATAAAGTGTAGGTTAGTTATGGATGAAATAAAGTTCCCTATCCCAAAAGAAAAAAAAAAGCACAATTCTTAAAAAACTGCACAATACAAAGTAGAGTGAATAATATTCTTTTAGAATTTATCACATATGTTAATATTACTACAAAAGTAGTCATTTTATAATCAAGTGCTCACTTGATAAGACACAAGTAGTGTCGGAAAAAACAGCTACTTTTGTAGTCATACTATAACATTTGCTATTATACTGATTCTTTTATTTTACATTTTTCTCTCATGCTCTGAAGATTTAATAAAATAGAATGAGATACGTTATATATATATATATATATATATATATATATATATATATATTGATTGTTTAATACTTAGTTTTTGGTCCTAACAGGGTTAGACCAGTACACATTTGTATTTGTAGAAACCTGGGTAGCGAAATAACTCGTTTAAAAATAGAAGATATATATATATATATATATATATATATATATATTGTTAAATTGGAATATTGGTTGAAGCTAAAACTGTTGACTTTCAATGGTTCACTAGTAGAAAGACATTTAATGCAAGCAGGATTTTCAATAAAGCGCTCGATATCAGAGATGGAGATAGAACATTAATAGTAGGGTTAATATAGAAAAAAATGTCACTTAACGACGGACATGACGGATTCAACAACACGCATGATCGAAATGACGCCGATCAGTTAAGTGACATTGACATTGTTTTCTCTATAAATTCTACATATCACACACACACACACACACACACACACACACACACACACACACACACACACACACATATATATATAGAGAGAGAGATGTAAAATTTAAGATATAACTAAAAATATATTTAAAAAACATCTATTCATATACACACACATATATTTTAAGATATATTTAAAAATATATTTAAAATATCTATTTACGCACACACGCACACACACACACACACACGCACGCACACACACACACACGCACACACTCTCGCACACACACACACACACACACACTCTCGCACACACACACACACACACACACACATACACACACACACACACATATATATATATATATATATATATATATATGTGAGTTTTTTTTTGTAATTTGCATGTGTCCGTACATATATATATATGTACAGGGTCGTCCAAAAGTAGGTGGATAGTAAATGATAACATTTATTTTGAGATTACATGTACAATTGTACTAATATAATTATTACATTAATAATTAAATTTTACTGATTGCAATAATAACTATACCATAGTTAAAATGAACACCATTATAACATAATCGATACACAAACCTATTTCATCTACATGACCACCATGCATATATATATATATATATATATATATATATATATATATATATATATATATATTATAAATTATGTTTTAGAACATGTACATAATTTTTATGTCCTCGGACATATATAGAACAATTATGTACATGTTCTAAAATATAATTTATAATAAATATTCACGGCTCTATACATCATATATCGAGCACTGTTTTAAATTAATGTTTTGGACGGTGAAAAAAGTTTCTTTCTTCGTTCTGTACTCACTCGGATATATATATATATATATATATATATATATATCACATGTGAGTTTTTTTGTAATTTGCATGTGTCTGTATGTATGTGTATGTGTACATATATATTATTGTCTCTGTTTTTTTCTTCTTTAATTCATGTACATTCTTTATTTATTCAATATCGTCCACATGAATCCAAGTGTCTTTCTTCTGTTCCGTCCCATTTGTCCCTTGATTCATCTTTTGGAAACATTTGTCTTCTTCTCATTGCCATTACTTTTTCTTTCACATTTAACTTTGAATCCGATCCTTAGCTTTTTCTTTTTTCTTTTTTTTTTTTTCTTTTTTCTTATTTATCTATTAACACATTTGTTTATCTATTTACTGGTAAATTTTCTAAACATCTGTTAAATATAAGAGACAATGAATGTCTATTATATTTTAATCATGAGCCGTTCTAAACATCGTATTTTGGCTTTAATTTCAGCTGAAAATAAAGACAAAAATTCTCCAACATTTGGATAATTTTTTATTAAGTTGGTTCTAAGCTTTCGGCTCATATGAGCCATCTTCAGAGAAGTTACAGGGACGTTAACTTAAAAACATTTGGAGAATTTTTATTTTCACCTGAAATTAAAGCCAAAATACGATGTTTAGAACGGCTCATGATTAAACATAGACATTCATTGTCTCTTATGTTTAGAAAATTATTTGCTGCCTCTATATACTAAATTTATAATTATTTTTTATACAATCGCATGGTTTTCTTTTCCGTAACTACAACGAAAGCGTCGTCTTATTCTATCACTCAAGCCCTTAAAATTCTATGTCTGTTTTTCTTCCTTCCATTCTTTTTTTCTTCGACATATTTTCCAGTTTTTTTTTTTTACAACACCCTATACTTCTCTTTCACATTCCCTTTCTCCTAACGTTATTTACTCGTCCATCCTCACTCTCTCTTTTTGTCTCCCCCGCCTCTCTCTATTTCTTTCAGTCCCTCTTCTCCATATCTTCTTTCAATTATACTTCGGTCGGATTTCTCTCTTTCTCCGACTGATGCCGCCATAAAGTGCTGAATCGACTAAGAAGTAATGATTAATCTGCTGGTAGCTTCTTTCACAACGCTCTTCTAGTGACATGGAAGTCGAGTATTGGGGTAGGACTTTCACATGCCCCTTCAGGATAGCAATTCAACGATGAAATTGGCACCGATATATAGGATTATATATTTACCTGGACACCTTTGAACTTGACCGCCAATTGGATCTGTTGGCTCTTACCTGGGTATATCCATATTAATTTTACGCCGTTCGCTCAACAAATATAAAACAGAAAAAAACTAATGAAAAATTAAAAAAAAATAAAAATAAAAAGGGCGAAATGATTGTTGATAAAAATTACGGATATGTTGTACGAATACACACACACACACACACACACACTTACAAGCATATATACATATACAGTTATAGCAAACGAATGTCAGTAAAAGCGCTTGCATAAATATATCTACTCGCACACACATACACGCTAACATACCGATGCATAAATTATTCAAACCTCCTCAGTCTTTTGAACAGGAGTAAAGGTTTATCCCTTGTTTCTTGTTTAGGAGTGGATTTCCGGTTCCTTCGAAAGTGGCATTATAGCCTTGTTTGGGGTGAAGTGATTAAAAAGCGATAGATAGATAGATAGATAGATAGATAGATAGATAGATAGATAGATAAGTGATTAAAAAACGATATATACATAGATAGATAGATAGATAGATAGATAGATAGATAGATAGATAGATAGATAGATAGATATAATGTTATTGACTTATACATATCCATGTAGTTGCACATATCCATACACCTTTCAATATACCTATATAGTATGTTTACTTCCGAATACGTAAGTTGTACTATATTGAATTATATTATATATACGTGCTTACCAGCATAAATATGCGGAGAAACAAAAAGAGACATTCATTCTGAAAATTTAAGTTGCTTACTAAAAAAAAATAAGTTTGTATACGTCTTTTGTCTGTTCTTACTGGTGCATTTATAAATTTAAAAAAATGATATTTATTTCTTGAGAAATCGGCTCCTTGCTTATAGTTAGTTTTATGAAAAGTCTTAATTTTCTTTTCTTAAGTTAAAATCCCTTAATTTTTAAGTTGCATCGAACTTTCAACCGCAAAAAAAAGTTATTTTGGCCTAAGAAACAAGACACAAAAAAGCAGCTACGCATCAAAATGCAGAAAATAAATTAGGGTTTAAAGAGGAAATGAAAGAAAAAGAAAATAGATATTTATTTATGAAGACAATATCAAATCTGAATGTATTTATATACGTCAATTTCCGAAGAATATCTTATTTTTCACCATACATTTCGTCTGCAGTCCTGTGACGTTCAGGTTTTATTCATCTTTGGAGCCGTTTAGCCGATATTCTCCGTTCAACTATCCTCATCATGGCTAAATGGATTATTGTGGATAAAATGGTTAATTTGAATGATCCAGGATTATCACTGTAACGATGGGTCCGTTCGAACTGAAGTTAAAAAAGAGCGACAGAAAAGAAGCAAAAAAAGGAAAAAAAAAAAAGATGAAACACTTTTATCTGTTATTGGATATTTAAATAGATGAAGAAAATAATGAACACACATCCGGAACAAATTTTATTGATTGTTTATTGAATTATTATTATTATTATTATTATTATTATTATTATTATTATTATTGATTTCTAATGTTGGATCTAAGGAAAGTGATTTTTAATCATCTAGAAATAAATTAGTAGATATAAAAAAAAGATATATTTTACAAAGTTCAAAGTTTTATAAATATTTTAAACATTTTAAGCTAAAATCTAATTGAAAATTAAATTTAAAATACAGCTGTATTTTTAATTTAATATTTTTAATTAATAATTTGCATAGAGTTATAGGAATTAACACATATATAAATTTATACATTAAATTTCTGAATCGAGTATTGCACCCATACATTGTTACGGTTACATTAGAAATTTATGAAATATTTTATAAATTCATTAAAATATTTTCAAATCCCTTTATATAAAACTAGAAAGTTAAATTTAAGCAAAATGAGAAATTTACCATTTGCAATGAGATGCTGTGAAAATATCTTTTTCAAAAGTCAAAGAAGAAATAATACCACCTTTGTTCGTATTTAGACAACAATTATATTTTAATGATGAAAATATTACGAAAAATTCGTGCGCACATTTCATATGCGATTTGTTTTTGTATACATATATACATTAGTTTACCTTTGATAGCATTTTATTAAGCCATTATTAATATTATTATTATTATCATTATTATTATTAGTTTTCTTCTTTAAATATATTTTTCCTGTTTGTATTATTGTTGTATTCAACTCTTTCACGGATTCTGTCTTTTCGCCTCCTTGTTTTAATTAAAGTCTTGAAACGGTCTTTCCTCGATTTATTAAACATTGTCTAATTATTACGTCTATCATCCTGCATATTCGAGAAATCTTAAAGAAAATGTGCACCTCGACAGGGATCGAACCTGCGTCAATCATTAAAGAGGAAACCACTGTTTGATCCGGCGTGCTTTAAAGTTTGAAGTAATAAAATTGTCGGATTAAACGCACACACACACACACACACACACACACACACACACACACACACACACACACACACACACACAAACATACGCACAAACAAACACACACACAAACACACAAACACACACACAAATAAACACACACACAGATATATATATATATATATATATATATATATATATTAGATTATATATATATATAATCTGTCGTTTTTATGAATTACCAGAATTCGTATATTAATTATTAATTCTTAAGGAAGATGTCAAGCTTTTTCCGCCTTTTTTCTGGTGACAATCACTTGATCTAGTCTGAGGTCTTCACTGGGAGTGTCAGTGATAATTAATGGGAAGTAACTCAGGCTAATATTTTTGTAATTTTTATGGAGACGATACATTCAAGATTATGCGATGTTATTATTTCTCAAAGAATATTTTATCTCTCCTCAAAACTCAAATGCAACTAACATTCTAATTAAAAAAAAAGATTTCCAAAGGTAAAAAGTTATAAACAAGACATAAAATAAGATAAGACAATAAACGTATTAAAATGTTCATATATAATCTATTAATGCTACAAGGTTCAAATTATCTATTTTATAAACACATCTCGAAAGGGATTGTTTAATATTTTGTAAAATTTAACTTTTATTATGAAACATATATGCAATGTTCCCAGGTTATCTAAGTTGATATTATTATTATTACTATTATTATTATTACGCTAGATACATAAGGACATCAGTAATCTATCTATCTATCTATCTATCTATCTATCTATCTATCTATCTATCTATCTATCTATCTATCTATCTAATTTCAGTCTATTTATATCTATCTATCTATCTATCTATCTATCTATCTATCTATCTATCTATCTATCTATCTATCTAATTTCAGTCTATTTCTATCTATCTATCTATCTATCTATCTATCTATCTATCTATCTATCTATCTATCTATCTATCTATCTATTTCAAAGCACTCCTTTACTCAACAACTATTTATTCCTAATATCTTTCTTCTTCATTGCGAGAATTAGTAACATTTGTCGAAAAATGTGAAAACTTAGAATCAAAATTCAACTAACTACATATCAGGCTACGAATTTATTGATCTTTCCTAGCGTTTTTATGAGATCTCTAAATAAAAATTTATGAAGTGAAAAACTAAAATTCCTCGGGGAGAAAGAACACTTTAGATTATGCAATATCCGAATTGCTTAAACTGCATTTATTTATGTTCTGCCTATAGCATTTTATATTTGTCAAGAAATATTAAAGCACTATGATAAATAATTTGAATGATGTAATTTAAATTAAAGAATTTAATAATTTACTATGTAAAAGAGAAATAGTTATAATTTATGTATACAGAAAGATATTGTTTAAATTTCCTAAAAATAATATGGAAATGACATTTATGATTAAGATTATATGTGTAAAAAACTTGATTGTACAAATCAACGGCAGAGTAAAGCAAACTTTAATGATGAGAAAATTAGTTAAATATATTTAAGTGGAAAATCATTTTTTATTATTATTATTATTATTATTATTATTATTATTATTATTATTATTATTACATGAATATATTTAATCCTCTAGCACGAGTGGCTTTTAGGCCTCATACACATGAAACCTCTGTAAAAAATGCCTTTTTGAATATATGCATTATATTTTAAAGCATGTATGGTGAATAGGATAAAGTTATTTATTAAGGTGTAATATAAAAATTAATTTTCAACAATTTAAACTAAGTAAAAGCATTAAAAATAACTCTTTGTCTTCCTTATAAAATATACACGATAACAAAAATAGGATTTTGTAAGACTATAGACAATTTTATAGATAATTTTATAGATAATTTAAACTAAGTAAAACATTAAAGAAAACAAATTTCTTCCTTATAAAATATTACAAGGACAAAAATGGGATTTTGTAAGACTCGTGATAATCTAAGGAGATAAGTTAATAGGTAATTTTAAACTAAATAAAACATGTGAGTTTCTCTTTACAAAATATATACGAAAACAAAAATGGGGTTTTGTAAGGCTAGTGATAATTTAATAGATAATTTAATAGATAATTTAATAGATAATTAAATATATAATTTAATAGATAATTTAATATATAATTTAATAGATAATTTAATATATAATTTAATAGATAATTTAATAGATAATTAAATATATAATTTAATAGATAATTTAATAGATAATTTAATATATAATTTAATAGATAATTTAATAGATAATTAAATAGATAATTTAAACTAAGTAAAACATTAGAGAAAAACAAATGTTCTCTTTATAGAATATATACAAGGACAAAAATGGAATTTTGTAAGACTAGTGAAACGACTAACACATGGATTCTTGCAATATCGCAACTGACAAAGAGATGGTTTGTTCTTTGCAAAAAAAAGAAAATTAATAATAATAATGATACCTTTCAATCCAGTAATGAACTGAGCTTAAAACTAATATTTCCCAGTTAGTACGACATCTTCCCCGTCACGCACAGTAACACATACACATATATATATGCATGTACACATCTATCCACTTTCATATACGCGCACACATACACATATTATTAGAGTCTGTCACTTCAATATGTAAATATCCTTTAAAAAGATCGATAACGTTTGTCCATCTGGACTTTCATTTTAGTCTTAGTTTTAAACCAACTGAGTTTTACAACGACATTTAAAAAGAGGACGTTATTGTTGTTCAATGTGCAAATTGTTAAGAAAGATAAGATATGCATAAACTTACATGTATTTCACTGATATGATTATGGACAAGGGTAGATTTAACTCTATTCAAACATATGTCCGTTCCTACTGAATGTACATGCTTAAGTTAGATTTCCCAATCTGACTCCCAAATATCTGAAACCGAGGCAAATTTATATAAATTCTATCTAAAAAAAAATTAATTTAAATAGTTTACTTATGGATTCAAATCTATATTAAACAGTTCAGCATGTTGATAGATTAGGCAGTCAATGGAACTGCATTATTCTGTTCTGTATCAGTTCGGACAGTTTGGGAAATTAAAAATGGTACATGTGATTTTCACGTGAAGCGACATCTGTTAGCAGCGTGGAGACTCCTAGTCAAGACATTGATTCAGAAATATACGCTACAGTTAGCTGAAAACATCAGTGGGACACAGCTGCAATGGCAGTCATTGACCGGTGATCCAAATAAATAAATAAATAAATAAATAAATAATAATAATAATAATAATAATAACAACAACAGGAATTTACGCGGAGTTGTGCGAAGAGTGCTCCCTTTTACCAACGATCTTCTTGGACTAAATAACTGTCACATCGCGGTGAGCAACCATACCAGCGAAACTTATAGGTATGGCTCTGTCTGTAATAACATGTAATCGTTTAGGCGTTTTCGTAATCACACAAATGATGATTTCATTCACTGTACTTTCTTGCCTCGGACTTTGCTATGCGTATGCATTGAACATGCATCAATCTATTGGGGTTAGTGGGAAAAGTCATTACCGATTACCAAAAGAGCGGAATTTACAACCTGGAAATAACAACGATGATGAGACATCGTCTCAGCGACGAACAAAATGCGGAGACAGTACTGGGGACAATATAAAATTGGGGGATTTAAACATTGGAAGCGTTATTTCGTTACACCATGCCATTGATATAACGACATGCGGCAAGGCTAACTACACACAACGCGTCAAACTCGCAGAAGCGATTAAATTCGCTGTAGAGAACATCAACAGGCGGACGGACATTCTCAACAATGTAACGCTGGGATACGTCATTTTGGATGATTGTACATCTACTACAATGGCATTGGCCAGAGCTCTCCAGTTTATGCCACGAGAGATGCGCGAACGTGGGACCAGACGCACGAAGGAGAACACACCCTCTAGTGCGAACGCTAAGCAAGAATCCCTCGTTTGCCACCCTGTTTCGAACTTTGAGACTACATCGAAGACCACTGACTCCACACCACCTGTTGACGACATCTCCGTTTCCGGCATCACTTCGACTGGATTTCTGACAACGTCTGAATCCCCATCAGTTTTTCCCATCAACACTACTTCTGTTCCCACAACCCGCAAAGACAGGGATGTCACTATAGCAACGGAAAGCAATCAGAAAGGTCTTGATCGGAGGGAGGAGTTTTTCACGGAGTATTATGACGTAATAGGAGTTGTGGGTGCTGACACGACGAAACTTAGCCTGGCCGTGTCTAGCATTTTAACTCTCTTCCAAATACCACAGGTGAGATTTTCTCTTTGCTAACTACTGCTGTCTTTTAATTTTTATCTTCTGCTATTTTGAACACAGCAATATTTACTCGGTATATATCGAAGCGAACATGTTTTTGTTTTGTTTTCAAACCGTTCATCGCTTATTTTCAGAAACAAATATCTTGAACCTTTTTGTTTTTGTAAAACAGAAAAAAGTTACGGAGAGAAAGAAAGGTGTTTTGTTTTTATATGAAACAATCTGCTCGCGTACGCAAGTTGGTAAAAATAGAATTTAAGAGTATACCTATTTTTTGGAATGTGTAGTTCTACCGATGGATGTGCGTTGTGGTGCAGTGGATATCGGCTCGGAACGAGAAATCGGAGAACCGAGTTTGAATTCCAGTTGAATTCCTTGCATTCACTTACGCGCAAATACCCTTGGGAAAGGTATTAATCCATCTCTTCCCTCCAGTTATTGGTTAAATAGCAGGACAGATTGGATTCTATAGCCTTGGTCGGCAACCAGTATACCGCAGAAAGCAATGGCAACCTACTGCTGAATCATTATATTTCCCGTCAGTCATGCCTCTTTCGAGACATGATCGCCCAAGCGTGTTTCACGTATGGCACTTAACTGACTGACATTTCAAAATTCTTGTATTTTGATAGTTTTTTTTTAAGATCACAAATATACATTACACTCTGTTGGAACTGCCATATTAATAAGAATTTTTTTAGATTATTATTATAATATTATTATTAATATTATCATCATATTTCGATATGATCACAATCCCTACGAAGTCTGCGGGAAGTCTTAAGACAGATTGTGGTTTGTTTTTATGGCCACATGTCATAACTGCCATAACATCACTAGCGTTACGTAGACAAAGTGCTTCTTAGTGTGTGGGCTGTACTTATCAAAACAATTTTTTGTATTTTTCTTAAACTGGGATTTCCAGGGATATTTTCAATGTGTTGTTGTGTTCCTATTTTTATCATTTCAAGCGCACCTTTATGCCTAGCGCTATTCTTGTTTTCGATCCCCTCATTTTTTTTTCTATTTTCATTGCCAGGTTTATATCCTTCGATATATTTTTTTTAATTCCTTGGTTGCCATGTTACAGTTCTCTGGGCAAGCCATGTAAATTAACAGGCAAGTTTTTTTTTCTTTTCGGATTTTGAAAATTATGTCCGGTCTAATTGTCTCAATCTTTCTTTATGCAAAGATGACTTAATCCCGTAGAATTGTGATGTCTTCTGTTTATGTAATTGATGCTGGGCGATATACATACCAGTGATTTTTAATATCTTTTCCAAAGCATTTGCACATTGACCAGTGTAATTATTGTCCCACTCTATTATGACGATGTTTATATTCATTTGGCTCTAGTACAGAAAATCCTACGATTAAATGGTCAATGGTTTCTTGATATTTGTCACAGAACCTGCATTTTAGATCCCTACTATTATGTATAATATTTGCCTGAAAGTTCCTAGTGAAAAGACTCCGGTCTTGTGCTAACCAAATAAAGCCTTCCGTTTCAGCTTTTAATCCAGATGCTTGTAACCATCAATAAATGTTATCTTTTTCAACATCGGCTTTATTAGCATGTTCTGGATATTGGCTTTTTTTTTCATACTTTTGCTGCAACAGTTGGTTCTTGGGTTTTATTTTGGTTTTCTACAGAATCTACTAAATGTAAATCTCGTTTGTATTTAAAATTTTGTAGGATCTCCCCTTTTTGTATATGATAATGGACTCGACTGAGTATACATATACTCCTGCCATAGAGAGAACAGGAGTTGAGAGTTGAGAGTAATCGTAGAGATCCGTGAGAGTTATCGGAGAGTACGTAAGTTACCGCATCAGATGTCAGACTAGCTCTGAGCTCCACTCAGCTAGAATAATATACACGGATATACTATTTCCAACGACTTCACTTCAAGACTTGTATATATATATATTTCTTACTAATAGTATTTCTGGATTTACTAACCCGCGTTTAAGTTTGTATATTACGTTCAATATAACCCACTTTTCTATCTCAGTATCTGTTTTTTTGTTCATTATTTTGTGCGGTTCCTCACCCCGGAATCCACAACAAAAACCTTCTTTAATAATTGAATATTTTTTGTTTTTGTTTTTGTGTTTGACTAATTGTATCATCTAGTTCTTTGTTGTTTCCATGTATGTTAATAAGCCTAGAGTAATATTGTATGACAATTTTAACCATATAAGACCTCTTCAAATTTTTTGAAGAGTATGTAGAGACGGTCTTCTTCAGCCTTTGGATGCTTAAAAAATTTCCATTCGTCTGATGTCCAGTTCACTATGTTGAAACTATATTGAACAATCGGTATGACAATGGTCATAATTATGTTCTGAGAATTTAATTTTGTTCTTAACATCAGCCGTACCTTTCTATCGTACTCTTTAAACACTATTTCTTCCATTTTTCATGGTGAATTCCTTCACTCTCATTTATACTGAGGTACTTCTAAGCTTCTTCTTGCTTTAAGTCTTTGATTGTTATCACAGGGTCTAAGCTAATGGAGGAGGTTTGTTGTAGTGATCCTCGTAAAATTGTGGATTTAGTACATTTATACAAACGGACTTTATTTCAAATGTCACCACTGAATCATTTTACAGTTTTCAGGAGACCTTCCAGCTCACTGTCATTTATAGCATACAACTTTAAGTCCTCTATGTAAAATAGATGTCTTATATTCTTTTTATCTTATAGCCATATTTCATCCTGTTAGGTTTGCATTATTATGTCATTTTTCATTATAACTCGATTTCTGCTATGGTCGAACTACCTATCAAGTCCGCATGAAGACCTAACGCAGGTCGTGGTGTGTTTTTATGGCTCCATTTCATGTTTTTTCATATCTCCCTAACATCCCTAGCGTTACACAGACAAAGTTCTCCTTAGTGTGTTGGCTTTACTTAACAGGTATTATTATTATGTCATTTTTTCATCATATTTCGATTTCTGCTTTGGTCTCACTACCAACCAAGTCTGCGGGGAGACCTAAGGCAGGTCGTGGCGTGTTGTTATGACTCCATTTCATGTTTTTCTATCTTCCCTATCATCCCTAGCATTACATAGATAAAGTTTTCCTTAATTTTTTGTATATCTCTTAAGCTGGGGTTTCCAGGGATTCTTTCAATGTGTTGTTTTGTTCCATTTTTTATCATTCCAAGTGCACCTACTATCACTGGCACAACTCTTGTTTTCAATTTCCACATTTTTTCTATTTCAATTTCCAGGTCTTTATATTTTGACAGTTTTTCAAATTCCTTGATTGCTATGTTACAATCCGCTGGACAAGCCATATCAATTAATAGACAAGTTTTCTCCTGGTTTTTAACAATAATGTCTGGCCTGTTTGCTTCAATTTTTCTGTCTGTGTAGATGGTGTAATCCCATAGAATGGTTACATCTTCTATTTCTGTAACCGGTGCTGGGTGATGTTCATACCATTGTTTGTTTACAGCTTTTCCATAATGTTTGCACATTGTCCAATGTAAATATTGCCCATTATTATTATTATTATTATTATTATTATTATTATTATTGGGTAATAATCTAGTACACGAACAAAGTAACACTGGTTAACAAATATATCAATTCCAATGTACACATTATAGCACCCAATCTGATAAGAATGTAACTGGTACATGTAACGGAGTCAAATGTGTGCGATACGATGATAGGTTTTAATAAAACCATCGCATAACCATGTAGTTGGCCCATTTATAAATACCTTCAGGTCGGGTAGACCCAGTCCGCTCAGACGGTCGCCGCTTAAATGTATTTCCATGTTGTGACTCCTAAGTTGACATTATTATTATTGTTAGTAGTAGTAGTAGTAGTAGTAACATTACGCTAATTACATAAATATATCAATAACCCATATGATGAAAAAATAAAGCTTTTTTTTTATTCAAGGATTTTTTTTTTCTTTTTCATTAGTCACATCCGTCAAATATTAAACTATGAAAACTTCGAATCAAAATTGAGCTACCTTCAGCTACGGACTTACTGATCTACCCTTATGTATATATTAGTTAACTCTGAGGACTATGGTCGCACTACCTACCAATGCTGCAGGAAGACCTAAGGCAGGTCGTGATGTGTTGCTATGGCTCCATTTCATGTTTTTTCATATCTTCCTAACATCCATAGCGTTACATAGACAAAGTTCTTCTTAGTGTGTGGGCTGTACTTAGCAAAACAATTTTTTCTTTATATCCCTTAAGCTGGGGTTTCCAGGGATTCTTTCAATGTGTTGTTATGTTCCATTTTTTATCATTCCAAGTACACCCACTATCACTGATACGATACTTGTTTTCAATTTCCACATTTTTTCTATTTCAATTTCCAGGTCTTTATATTTTGACAGTTTTTCGAATTCCTTGGTTGCTATGTTACATTCCGCTAGACGAGCCATATCAATTAATAAGCAAGTTTTTTCTTTTTTGTTTTTCACTATAATGTCCGGTCTATTTGCTCCAATTTTTCTGTCTGTATAGATAGTATAATCCCATAGAATGGTTACATCTTCTATTTCTGTAACCGGTGCTGGTTGATGTTCATACCAGTGTTTGTTTACCTATTTTCCATAGTGTTTGCAAATTGTCCAGTGTAAATATTGCCGCACTCTATCGTGACGATTTTTATATTCATTTGAGGCAAGTACAGAACATCCTGAGATTAGATGGTCTATTGTTTCTTGGTATTTATCAAAGAACCTGCATTTTGGATCCACATTATTATGTATAATATTTGCCTGAAAGTTCATGTGAAAAGACTTTTATTATTATTATTATTATTTAAAAATTTCTTCTTCTTCTTCTTCTTCTTCTTTTTCTTATTATTATTATTATCATCATTATTATTATTATTATTATTATTATTATTATTATTTCCTTTGATTTGTTATGTACTCATTTCCTTCTGGGTCCCAACCAGTGACCTATAGTCAGAAATGTCATCATGACATTTTCGTTGAACCTTTTTGTATTAAAATTGGAGTAGATAGACTAAACTATCGCCCGGTTCACACTCCACTCACGTCTATTGAACAGGTAAAGAAGCTCATCCCTTGTTTCCTGTTTAGGTTGTGGTTTCCGGTTTTTCTCTTTTCCAATCTTTTCACTCTTTTTTATTTATTTATTTTTTTTTTTCAATTGGAGTAGATAGACTAAACTATCGCCCGGTTCACACTCCACCCACGTCTATTGAACAGGTGAAGAGGATCATCCCTTGTTTCCTGTTTAGGATGTGGTTTCCGGTTTTTCTCTTTTCCAATCTTTTCACTCTTACATAGACCCCTGCGCATCAGTGGCGTTTTCGCCTTGCTTGGGGTGATATGATTAAAAAAAAAATTAAAATAAATATTAAAAAAACATAAGATCACGCACACTTTACAGGGATAAAACCTTTCCTACAGTGTGAACTGTACTTATGAGAACAATATTTTGAATTTCTTTAAACCATAGGCTACCAGGAATTCCCTTCAGTGTAATAGGCTTGAACTGGTACGTGATATCTCTCCTCCTATAAGGCAGTGAATGCTGGACAATCTCCTCAAATATGAAGAAGAAACTTGAAGCAACAGAAACATTGTTCTATAGAAACGTTCTAAGAATACAATAAATCGAACGTGAGCAACGACAAAGTCCTAGAGACAATGGCAACAAAAATTACACTTATGCTTGACATCAGGAAGAGAGTCACATATAGAGGAAAAAGGGCTTGAAAAATTTGATACTCACAGAACAGGCTGTAGGTAAGAGGGCCAGAGGAAAGCAACGCGAAACCAACCAGGTGAGTTTGAGCGAATGAATGGCGGAGTAGTGTTTAGGAGAGATGGCAAAAAGAAAAAACATTAAGGGCTAGAAAGGACTGAAAATTGTAGAGACAACGTCCTGAAGCGACACGCCACATAGAAGTTTGAACACTTTCCATGGTTATATCGAAAGAGCATCGTGAAGTTTGCATTATTTCGTCTGTGAGAAAGGGATTGTAAGGTGGAAAATAATTTATCACCCACAAGGACGTGGAAACGCTTTTGGACTCTAAAACATTCATTCACACAAACTCTTTAGGTGATTTGCTCGTTCTATTCCTCTCACTTTTCTTAGCTTCAGTAAACCTTTTATGTGTTACATTCTCGAAGCCCTTTTTCTTCATTGTGCCCAAGAAGTTTCAACTGTCTCTTTCCGAACGTAATTTGAAGTGTCTTTTAGTTTCTACTTTTCCTGAATTTTTTTCCGCGTTGCACGTATCTTCAGGCTACAGTAATCTCAGCATTCGTCGTTAGATCGTCATCTATCTATATTGCTCCATGTTTCTTCTTCATCTGTGAAGAAATTTCACTGTAATCACACACACACACATATATATATATATATAAACTTATTTATAAATGGAACTTTGTCTGTGTGTATGTGTGTGCGTGTGTCTGTGTGTCTGTGTGTCTGTGTGTGTCCGTTACCTATAGACTCCGAAACGGCTGAACCGATTTTCTTGAAAATTTACACAGTTGTACTATAAGCGTCTGCGAATGTTCTTAGCTAAGTTTTGTGTCGAGGTACCCCCGTAAATATTGAAAATCGATAATCTAAAAAATCAGGTTATGGAAGGAGTGGTCCGATTTTAATCAAATTTGATACCTTCATAGACAAAGACATAAGAAGCAATATTCAGAAGTTTCAAAGTTACAGTTCTTACAATAGTGCAGAAAATCGATAACATATATATATATATATATATATATATATAAGGCAAGATATTTGTGTGTGTGTCTGTTTATCTGCCTGTACGTCTGTATTTTTTTCAGCCCTTTTATTTTAGTTTTTGCTTCGGTTTTGGCTCTAAGTAGGTATAATTGTAGTTCTTTGTCTCAGCCATGATACCATTTACTCAGAGGACTTATTTAGCCTTCAAAATTCAGTTTACGACGAAAATAACTTATTAGATATCGATACCAGGAAATCAAAATTTGACTTACATCCATTCATTTTTTCTTTCAGTCTACGGTTTCGCTTTAACTCGAAACAAATATTGCTTTTTAGTCTTTCGTGCAAACGTCCAAAGAGTCTGAGCTCCAGGACCATGGATTAGTTTTAAAGCTTTCATTACACCCAAGCAACGCTGTGCTATACTGAATATATATATATATATATATATATATATATATATATATATATATATACGCTCCTCTGGGAGAGTGGTAGACTTTGTAAACAGTAGCTACTCCGTCATTTACGCACCGCTCATTCGATAATGAATTGGAGCACTCTAGCTATTGGGCGTGTTTATACGTGCTAAAAAGCCTGCCTTCTTCTACTGGACGCGCGTGGTCTCGGGGTGGAATTGCCGTTTGACGCCAATTGGGTCGGGTTTCCATCCTGGGTTAGGAAGTGACCGGATTCTAAGCCGTTCTGATGAGCTATAATACAGCGAAACGGGTCTGTCTGCGGATGACTATAATATATATATATATATATATATATATATATATATATATGTGTGTGTGTGTGTGTGTGTGTGTGTGTGTGTGTAAATTTCCGTCTTTGTTTCGATCTATTTTTGATAAATTATTCCATCCCTTAATATTTTGCTTAGTTTCTTGGAGGTCACTTTTGCCCTTCTTATGCAGATTTTTGAGTCATTTAATCGTTTGTTAATACACTATGCAGTTAAATTCCTGTTGAGATGAAAGATTATAAAAATGCTTTCCTGTTATGAGGGCTAAATTATGTCACTTCCAACATAAAAAAAAATCCAGTGTCTTTATTCTTTCTGATTAATTTATTTGAATGTGTTCTATTCACCGTGTTTGAAGCGTTAAAATATATAATACGCTCATTTTGTTTAAATATAGAATTGTGTATAGTTTATAAACATTGATCACTTATAAACAAGACCAATTTATCTCAAGACAGTGCTTCATTCAGGGTTTGATTTGGATCAGCATTCTTGCTGCTCTGTCACGGCGTCAACCTTTTAAATGCGTCAATTTTAAAAAATACTTTTAGTTCAAAATTGTTCAGTGTCGAATGGAGGACGCCCAGGAAATTCAGTAACCTGATAGAATCCGTTTTTTGGAAGAACTGCTTGACAGATCTTTGGATCTTTTTTAAACAAATATCTCTACCATAATTTTATTCTCAAATAAGCTTCATATTATATTTTCAGTATAGTCACTAAAATAATCAAGATTAAAAATAAATACAAGGAACATATAAGAATTAGAAAATAATTATTAAAAAAAGTCAATTTTTTTTTTTTTTTTTAATCGTATCACCCCGAGCAAGGCGGTAACGCCACTGATGTGCAGGGGGCTACGTAATAGTGAAAAGATTGGAAAAGATAAAGCCGGAAACCACATCCTAAACAGGGAACAAGGGATGAGCCACTTAACCTGTTCAAAAGACATGGGTGGAGTGTGAACCGGACGATAGATCTATCTACTCCAATATTTTCTTTTTCAGTGAACTGTATGTTACTTTTGTTTGTGTCATGGTGGCATCACCCATACAAAGGATTGAACTCTTCCTACAACTACATATACTTCCCCTTACAGAATGAATAAAGACAGTAGACTTTTTTTATGTTAGAAGTGACATATTTTATCCCTTATAACAGGAAATCATTTTTGTAATATTTAATCAACAGACATTTAACTTGATAGTGTATTAACAAACGATTAAATATGTCATAAAAATCTGCATAAGAAGGGCAAAAGTGACCTTCAAGAAACTAAGCAAAATATTAAGAGATGGAATAATTTATCAAAAATAGATCGAAACAAAGAAAAGAATGACGGCAAGTTATATACATATATAAATAAATTCTTCGTTCAAAATGGCTATTTTTAATACTTTCTTAATGTTATTTCTTTTCAGGCAATCATGGCTCTCCACAGATTACTTTTCCTTATTATCTGTGAACTGCCATGACTTCTTTGGAAAATACTGGAGCAGTTTCCTGCTATTTTCACCACGACTTCGAATATACTTTATACTAGACTGGCGACACTCAAGGCTAAATAGCCAAGTCTTCTCTGTTATTTAATCCATGGCTTGCGTTAGAGAAGAGATGGGTTTATGCCTTTCTCAAACACATTCCTACGAAAGGAAACGAAACGTTGTAGAGGGGAATATGAACTCAGATCGCCGATAACCGGCACGCTACTCGCAGTTAAAACAGTTTTTGAAAACCTAACCATTTTGTATTAGTAAACAAAGCTCAATCTGTAATTAATTGTAAAATAATAAATAATATTTAGGTCCTATATATAACTAGGGATACTGTTGTCTTTACTTGTACTTGGCCCACAAAAATGAATTTATTTTCACTTGGTCGTGACATAAAACATTATTTTCTCTTGCTTGACAGTATCGCTAACCACATATAAAACTCGAACAATGGACTGCAGTATTATATTCGAATTATCGTGCACAACTTGAAAGCATTCCAAATCACTATTTATGGATCATTTCTTTAAAAGCATTTTACAAAGCTGTACAGTGCTGATAACTAAATGAAGACATCTTTTCTTAGGCATGAAATATGAATTTAGTTACATTTTGCTGTGAATTAGATAACGAATAGAAACTCCGTTTGTTCAATTTTTATTTTCCTGTTTGATAGGGTTCTTAGTTATATAAAGCATGTTTCCTGGCCGAGTGGTTAGAACGTTAGCATTACGGCCATGAGACTCATGTTCGTATCTAACCCTGGTCAATTTGTCAGCGAAGTGACTTCATCCTAATATCGGGTTGTTAAGCGTATGGCACCGTTGTGAGGTGCTTGAAAACCGTACCCTGACCTCTGTGAGTGAAACTAGATAGACCGTACCTATCGATGGTTGTTCGAGCACAAAGTTACAAGTCATCATAACCGGGGGTTTCAATGAAGAGGGATTATTTACACTGTTGATCATCTCAAATTATACGCTATCTCCCAGAATCTGTAATTACGGCCCGCTCAGCTTAGTTGCTGTATAAAATCATGTTGGTCCCGTTGATATTGAAAAAACAGAAATAGGCCTTTCATTTGCTAGCCACTTTATCAGCCAGACGTACTGGGATACGGATGAATGTGTCACAATAGCTGAATTGAAGATGTAAAAAAATATTTCCTTGAAAACTGAAAAAGAATTTATATTGTTGCATCCAGTCGCTTTACATCGCCATAACGTAACTTCCCTGGGCATTTTCTATAAATATTTTCATGGTAATTGTTTTAATGAGTCTTCCCCTTTGGTACCTCGACTTTCTAAATTTAAGCGCTTTACTAGATTGGTGGTTAGGTCTCATGTTACATATGAAATGGCTATATGTAACAATAAGCACTATGCCAACAGTTTATTTTCTGATAATTCTCGCTTGCCGAACTCTGTTTTATTTTTCCATTCAACTTTGATCTTCAAAAATGTAAATTCAATGTCAATCGTTATATTGTCTCTTAATTCCTGTTCTTTTATTGTTCTCTCTCCTAAATAACTTTTTTTATTTTCTCATATATTTTCTCACTTAATAATCACTTGGGTTTTGGTGGCTTTATCGACCTTCTTAAGAGTGAAATGATTTTTTAAAAAGACATATAAAATTTTATGAGCTGAAGATTTTTGATTCATCAGTGCATTTCTAATTCTTTAATTCTTTAATTCTTTAATTCTTTAATTCTTTAATTCTTTACTTTTCCCACGAGGGATTTTCCGAGAATGTTCAGTGTTCCATTCTGGTTGCTATAACCATTTACGGATTTCACAGTTTGTTCAATTCTTGGTTCAGGGTCCTGGGATTTCTTTATATTTCTCTCTTTCGGTTTCAACTGGAGGTCAGCTGGAACACCAACATGAATCATTTGACAGATTTTTTCCCGTGCCCATAATAGCCAAATCCAGTCTCCTGTCATGGTCGTAGTTCTCTGTTTTTTATTATTATTTCGGAGAGTGCTTGCTTTTGTTAAAGCATTTATCTTAGGTACTTTAATTTGATAAGCAACTTACGAAAAATAACTTTCCAAATTATAGAAAATAATCATAATAGGACATAGGACCTGTAACAATTCTATGGGATTTTACAATACACACAGGCAGAACAATCAAAGCTTATCCTCCAGATATCGTGATGAAAGACCACAAAAACTGAATGTACTTTCATACTAACATGGCAATTCCTGCAGACTGCAATATAACTTTGAAAATCTTTTTTAAAAAAATCTATCAAAATACAAGAATTTTGAAGTCTAAATCTAAAAAGATGTGGCACATGAAGACATCAATAATTCCAGTTGAGGTTAGAACTCTCGGTTTGATTGGAAAAATGTTCTAATAGATCCATTAAAAGGATCCCTGGTATCCCATGCATTAAAGAAGTACAAAGAAACATTTTTTTTTGGTTGTTTTGTTTTTATGGCATATCAACCTCGGCGGGTCATTTATTGCCAACTAAATTTTATTTATTTATTGCTGGTAATACCTTTTTCTTTCAAAAATTTATTGTTGCTTTTTTATATAAGTTTTGTGTCTAGCAATACTTTTTTTTTTCTTTTCGAGTATCAAGATTCATTGGAATTTGTTTTTAAGGGCAGGGTCCCCAAGTCCTACCCTTGTTATTTAACCCATAACTGGAGGGAAGGGATTAATACCTTTCCTAAGGGTACCAGTGCTTAAGTAAATGCTCACCGATTTCTCTTTCCGAGCCGATATCCACTGCACCACAACGCACATTCGTCACTAAACGCTTACAGCACCTGGTATTCCCAAGCGGTCACATATCTAAGTACTGACCAAGCTCAACGTTGCTAAACTTCGGTGATCGAGCGAGAACCGGTGTATTCAACGTGATAGGCCGTAAGCCAAAAACAAAAAAGTACTCACAGGTCCGGCTCACACATTACAAAGAGGTTTATATAGGTAAAATATGTGTGATCATCGGTTTTTTTATTATTTGGTGGGTGGGGATTCAAAAAGGATCTGTGGAAGATGTCATGAAGCCATTTTCAAGACTAGGTCAGAAACACAAGAAAATAATAATAATAAATAAACAATAGTGGTGACAACTGACTGAAAAACCAAATAAAAAGAAAAACCATCCTCTTTTTGTAGGATTCGAACTCATATTCAATCAGAAGCTCAGTGTTAAAGTTTTGAAGAAAGAAGGCAGCTTAATAGTAACAGCTACAGGATTACGATTTCAATTATGATATGTTTAACGATGTAAGAATAATGGTATTTTTTTTTTAACTTTGTTAGATGATTCATTTTTGGAGTTATTACTTCAACTTGTGTAAATAGATAAATAGAATTTAAGAAATAAAGGAAAAATTCAAACAGGCAAAAGAAAGATGGCTGAACGACAAATGTGCTGAAGTAGAGAGACTGAGCACGACAAATAATGGTGATATGCATAAAAATATAAAGAATCTAACAGTACAAAAGATCTGCTCAGCAACAGGATGTATAAAAGCAAAGGACAGTGCACTCATACTAGAAAAAGAAAAAATACTTCAGAGATTAGATGAGTATATTGTTGATCTCTTCCATCAACAAGAGAGAGCAACCAATAATACACAAAAATACGGATGGACCAGAAATATTAAAAACCAAAGTGGTATCGGCAATGGCCAAATTGAACAGAATTAAAGCAGCAGGACCTGATGGGCGTGTAATAGAAATGTTGACGCCCTTAAATCACTTAGGCATAGACAGGCTCACAGAAATAATAAACAAAATCTACAAAAAGCAACAATATAGAGGCCGACCTAAGCAGATCAATTTTCATAGCAATACCTAAGAAGCCAGATGTAAAGGAATGTAAACTCCACCGAACAATCAGCTTAATGAGCCACATAACAAAACTCATCATCCGGATTCTGATGAACAGAGCACGCAGCAGAATTGGCTCAGAGATAGAACAAGAACAGTGTGGCTTTGTTATAGTTACCGGAACAAGGAATGCAATATTCATGCTCAGATTGGTACCTGAAAAAGCAATAGAAATGCAGAAGGAACTCTATCTGTACTTAATAGACTAGGCAAAGGCATTTGACAAAGTACGGCACAAAGACGATAGAGGTGCTTGACCACCTCAACATTTTCGGAAAAGACGTTAGGATAATCAAGAATCTATATTGGCAGCAAACCGCTTGCGTACGGATAGGAAGTGAACTCAGCAGGTATACAAAAATAGAAAAGGGCGTAAGAAAAGGATGTTTTCAAACCGGATCTATTCAACTTATACAGCGAAACGATTCTGAGAGAAATAAAACCCTTACAAGGATTCGTCATCAGCGGCCACAATCTCAACTATGTAAGATACACAGATGGCACAGTGCTGATAGCAAACGCGAAAAGAAGAATAAAGGACTTCCTACAGAAAGTAGCAAAAGAAAGCAAAAAGAAAGGACTAACCATAAACTTCCAGAAAACTGGATCTATGGTAATCAGCAAAAAGAATACCCCAAAATGCCAACTACAAGGCAGAGAAACTAAAATAAAACAAGTAAAGAAACTTAAATACCTGTGAAGCGTACTGGCCGAGGATGAAAAGCGCGATGTTGAGATCCAAAGACGCATTGGCATGGCCAGTGATGCATTTCAAAAGCTAATCAGAATACTGAAAGACAGGAAAATCTCATTGGAAACAAAGAAGAGAGTGCTGGATTGCTATGTGATATCTGTTCTTCTGTATGGCAGTGAATGTTGGACGATCTCTTCAAAGATGAAGGAGAAGCTTGAAGCAGCAGAAATATGGTTCTACAAAAGGATACTGAGGATACCATAGACCGAGCACGTGAGCAACGACGAGGTGTTGGAGAGGATGGAAACGAGGAGAAAATTCATACTTAACATAAGGAAGAGACAGATTAGGTTTTTGGGGCTTGTAGGGAGGATGTGCGTTGTGGTACAGTGGATATCGGCTCGGAACGAGAAACCGGGAAGCCGAGTTCGAATTCCAGTTGAATCCATTGTATTCACTTACGCGCAAATACCCTTGGGAAAGGTATTAATCCGTCTCTTCCTTCCAGTTATGGGTTAAATAGCAGAACAGATTGGGTTCTATAGACTTGGCTGGCAACCAGTCTACCGCAGAAAGCAATGGCAACCTACTGCGGGATAATCTTCTGCCAGTCAGTCATGTCTCTTTCGAGACATGAACTCCCAAGCGTGTATCACGTATGGCACTTAACTGACTGACTGAATGAGGAAGGAGGGCATGGAGAATTTAATACTCACAGTAGGATAGAGGGTAAGGGAGGGGGAAAGCAGCGTGAGACCTACCTGATAGGTTTGAGCAAATGGATGGAAGAGCGGGGTTTGGTAGAGATACCAAGAGGAAAATATTAAGAGCGACAAGGGACAGGGTCAAATGGAAGTCCATGATTGCTTACGTCCTGAAGGAACACGGTATATGAAGAATAAGAAAATGGTCAGCTAATTTCTTACCTTATATTAAGAGGACATTTCTGCATGCAAGTGTGCGTGTAAAGAATATATAACATGTTGTAAATGTACATAATTGAGATCCCAAGTGTAAAATACTAAGAAACATTAAATGAAGTTGGTTCTTCTTAGACGTTACTGAAAAATAAATCAGCGATGGATACAAAATTGTTTTACTTAAAGAAATGAACCCCATATTTGCCGAAGCCAATCCATTATGTCTGCAAAAACATTCATCTAAAAATATTTAAACTTATTTATAAATGGAACTTTGTCTGTGTGTGTGTGTGTGTGTGTGTGTGTGTGTCCGTTACCTATAGACTCCGAAACGGCCGAACCGATTTTCTTGAAAATTTACACAGTTGTACTAGAAGCGTCTGTGAGTGTTCTTAGCTAGGTTTTGTGTCTAGGTACCCCCGTTAAATATCGAAAATCGATAATCGAAAAAATCGAGTTATAGAAAGAGTGGTCCGATTTCAAATTTGATACATTCATAGACAAAGACATAAGAAACGATATTCAGAAGTTTCAAGGTTGCATTTCTTACAATAGTGCAGAAAATCGATAATATATATATATATATATATATATATATATATATATATAAGGCAAGATGTTTGTGTGTGTCCGTTTATCTGTCTGTATGTCCTTTATACAAATCCACAATTTTATCCGATTCTCACTAAACTTCAAAATTTGACTTACATTCATTCATTTTTCTTTCAGTCTATGGTTTCGCTTTAACTGGAAACAACTTTTGCTTTTTAGTCTTTCGTGCCAACGTCCAAAGAGTGAGCTCCAGGACCATGGATTAGTTTTAAAGCTTTCATTACACCCGATCAACGCCGGGCTATATTTCTAGTTGATTACTAGATATGTTGGATGACTTAATTATGTAGTGTTATAAATCATGTTTTTTTGTTGTGTACATGAATGAGAGAAAATGTCCAATTTTTTATATATTCAAATTTTTGTGCTCAAATATATCATTAATGTTTTGCTAATTATTATTAACATAGAAATATGCGCAAACAGCTGATAAATATGCGGAGGTGCTGAAAATATGTTCTTAAAATCTCACCATCCGATCATCTGTCAGAGATTTGGGGGAAATCCTTCTTGGGCTGGCCAAGAACTCTCATCAAACTCTCTCTTTCTTTCTATCTCTCTCTCTATCTCACTCTCTCTCTCTCTCTATATATATATATGATGGATTCTCCCGTCGCGTTCAACGTATGAGGGTCCAACCTTTTTCCAGCAAGACAACCACACAGAGATTTGTTTATAGTGGTGAAGGCATTGTGTAGTACCATCCACACTTCTTGGAACTGCTGATAACAAACAATTGGTGCAGATGACTGCCACAAATCGCACGAACAACAGACCTCAATTATTTAACCCATAATTGGAGGGAACGAACGGATTAATACCTTTCCCAAGGGTACTAGTGCGCAAGTGAATGCAGCGTGCCCGACTGAAATTGGAACTCGGCTCACCGATTTCCCCCTCCAAGCCGACATCCACCGCACCCCAACGCACATCCGTGAATGCTAACAGCACCTGGTATTCCCAAGTGGTCACCCACCTAAGTACTGACCAGGCTCAACGTCTATATATATATATATATATATATATATATATATATATATATATATATAAAGCATGTTGTATAATCATTTCTGCGAAGTAAACTCACAGAACTGATCATACAACACATGTGATTTTCGAAGTTTTATTTGAAAAAATATACATATTTGTCTCTGTATATAGATAATTCTATTTACATTGGGCCCTCTGGCAGAATCAGTTTTAATAAGATTAATAGGATCTTCCTTGAGAGTTTACGTAAATGCTACTTTCTTTTTGGACACACACACACACACACACACACATATATATATATATATATATACGAACTAAATCTAAAAGTGAGCCAAAGCCGACCGCGGTTTCACTCGCCGGATCGTCAGGACAAGAGCCTTGGTCGGCTTTGGCTCATTTTTAGATTTAGTTCGTATATGTTTAGTTCGTATCTTTGCTCTACTTTCGTACTTTCGTATTGAGCTCTTTACTGTTAAGGTTTTCGTCTTGGGGCTTTTTTCTTTCGAACACAACTTTTGCTTTGTTTGTTTCTTTTTTGATTCCCCTCTTCCCATTTGGTATTACCTTTTGGGATTGACGACTAAATTTACCGTTTTGTTAACTGTAGGACTTAATGATTTTAGTCATTTTTAGGGATACTGTTTTCTTGGTACGTTTTACAATAATAATAATTATATATATATATATGTATATATATATATATATATGCATGATAAAAAAGAATCGGAACTTGTGTTACAAAACGATAACTACAAATATTAATTCGGTATTTAATCCCCTCCGAATTAATTAATCCTACTTTGAAGCCACAAAGTTTATCTAGCGTTGTTTCCATTGACTGAAGCAACTATGGAATTCATTTTTGTGGATATCAAGCGTCGTCGTATTCTCTTAGGTTTCCTTGAAGACATAAAATATTGTTTTTTAAATGTGATTTGATTTTTGAACAGCTATAAGTCACAAGGGTCTAGGTCACGGAAATAAACGACAGCGTTTTAACTTAGTGTGTATGCGCCACAGAATTCATGGTCAGTCTGTGTCAAACGGTTTCATCCTGCGTACTTTAAGCCTGTTACCATAGCAACAGTTCTAATACTTTTAGATCATAGATAATCTCTCTCTCTTATATATATATATATATATCTGTGTGTGTGTGTATGTATTAGAGAGGGATTGGTGTCCAAATACGCAACTCTCTCTCTTTCTCTTTCCCTCTCTCTCTCTCTCTCTCTCTCTATATATATATATATATATATGTGTGTGTGTGTATGTGTGTGTGTGTGGGTGTTTGTATTAGAGAGTGATTGCTGTCCAAATACGCAACTCTCTCTATCTCTCTTTCTCTTCCCCGCCCCTCTCTCTCTTTCTCTCTCTGTCTCTATATATATATATATAAAAGGCGAGATGTTTGTGTCTGTCTGTCTGTCTGTCTGTCTGTCCTTTATACAAATCCACAATTTTTATCCGATTCTCAACAAACTTCACACAAATATTCTTTAAGCTTCAGGTCAGCTCATGGGCTACTTATTTTTTTCTGATTTCCCCCCAAAATCGATATCCCGATATCTGATCAGGTCTGATCAAGATCAGGATTTTAGCCCTTTATCGTGATTCTTGCTGCAGAAATTGCTCTAACTTGGTAAAATTATAGTTTTTAGTCTCAAACATTAGTAGATCTTCTCAGACGACTCATTTTCCCCGATATCGGAAATCGATACTCCCAATATTCTATCGAATCTGATCAAAAACCATCAATATGGCTCATTTTCTCCAATTTTACTCCCGATGGGTACGATAAGTTTTCATGGATTTCCTTAGGTTAGTTCATCTTTGGATGACTTATTTGACTCTTGTATTGGAAATCGATACTCAGATCACGTCTGATCAAAATCAGGTTTTCAGTTATTTTATTTTGGTTTTTGCTTCGAGTTTTGCTCTAAGTAGGCATAATTGTAGTTCTTAGTCTCAGCCATGATACCATTTACTCAGAGGACTTATTTAGCCTTCAAAATTCAGTTTACGACGAAAAAAACTTCTTTGATATCGATACCAGGAAATCAAAATTTGACTTACATCCATTCATTTTTTTCTTTCAGTCTACGGTTTCGCTTTAACTGGAAACAACTATTGCTTTTTAGTTTTTCGTGCCAACGTCCAAAGAGTCTGAGCTCCAGGACCATGGATTAGTTTTAAAGCTTTCATTACACCCGAGCAACGCTGGGCTATACTGCTAGTATATATATATATTTGGGCAACAGTCTTTCATTTAAACATGTTTCGTTAAAAAAAGACCGACAAGAAGGCTTTTAGTAATTTTTTATTTAATTTTTCCCAGTATTCTTACATGTTTCCTTTTTGCTGGAGATAAGAAATCTAAAAATGTTCATAATGTTTGACTTTCCAAGCACTTTCAGCCTCTTTACAGGCCATTTTCAAAGATGTTATTTTTCCAGTGTTGTTATGTCCTCATGTTTGACTGTAATGTAATTTTTTCTGTTTTTAGTGATTTTTTTTTTTGTTATTTGAAGAGGAAAGTTCTTTAAGGATATCAAGTGATGCGCGCAGTTGGCATCGTGTGAACGTCTGTCTATTTTTTTAACTTTCAAAACTTAATTTTCACTGTTAAGTGGTGTAAGGTTGATGGTAGGAGAAAATTGTTTGATATATAGTGCCTGTATTATAGCGAGTTGCCTTTGATATTGTGATTTAAATAGTATTTTTGTATTTTCAACAAAATGTTTTTAAATGATTCTTGTAAGATATGGGTTCATAGATTTTTTATTGCATTATTATTACTATATAAGTGGCATGTAAGGCGTCTACACAGGGAAGTGGTTATATGACCAATATAAATAATAGATATATGACAAGATAGCCAATATAAGTAATAGATATATGACAAGAAATATTTGTACAGGGCATTCATACACTATATTAATCATCACCAGTTTAAGTCTTATTATTATTAGAAACAACAAGGTTTGCTATTTTTTTATTTTCTATAATATAATATAAATTTCACATGTTTTTCAGGAATTACTACAGAAATATGGTATTTAATAATTTTTCGTATAGAAAATACATCTTGTTTATAATTAATGTGCATTTTTCTGCAATAAAATATGTTGATGTTTTCTTGTGTGTTATTTTTAATGCTAGTGTCATGAATTTTTTGTAAGAATAATTTTAGTTGTTTATCAATGATGTAGTTGGGAAAATTATTGTTGACTAATGTTTGTTTTGTGTGTTTTAGTTCACTCAAAAATATTCTTTGTGGGGAGGAATGTTGATGTGCTCTATATAAGGCGTTTGTTATCACTGCTAATTTATATCTTTCTGGACATTGGCTATTATAATTAGGAAGACAAGAGTTTTAACGAAACATGTTTATATATATAAGAAAAATTAAGACAGACACGTTATTTCATGGTGAATCGGAAGTAAAGGCCTATTTCAAGCGAACCATCGTCAGCTTTCGTCTTTATTTACACGAAATATATCCCGCCCCTTCCCTTTCTGTTCTGCTTTGTTTAACCCAATTCTCAATTTAACGACTTCCTTTCCTGAACCCTTTTCTTTTATTAAGCTAGACATACCTAATTTCTCATCTCTTCACTTATAACTCTATCTAAAAGTAAAAACCAAAAATAGACTGATTTTCAAAAAAAAATTTTTTTTGTGACGTATATTTCTCAAATCTTAACCGTTATTTATTTTTTTTATTTTTTTATTTCTTTATCTTTTTTTATTTTTTTTATTTCTCTTTTTAATCTTATTTTTATTCTCATTTTGAATATAGACTGACTGTTGCTGAGGAGGCGTGAGATCTCTCTTAGGGATTTCATGTTTGAAAATTTATTTTAATGTATATATATATATATATATATATATATATATATATATATATATATATATATATATATAGTTGCGTATTTATACATTTGTATAGAAATCCCTCTCCAATACATATTTCGTTATCATGACTAAAAAGAGTTAAAATGTTTTTGTATTTTTTGGACTTGATGTTGATGTTGATGTTTCACAAAACTGAATTGGTTTTTGCTTTGTGATTAATTTTTTAATATATTTGAAAATGTTTACAACTACATAATTATAATAATTATTTTTTAATTATTACAAATTTATTCTAATGTTGTCTTGGTGAGTTTGAGTAATTTTTTCTTCATCTATTTGTTTTCTTTGGATTTCACATGAATAACTGTAAACTTGCAACCGTTTATAGAATTTTATGCTGTTTTAGAAGAACGTCTACAAGGGAAGTGTAGCCTCATTCAAAAATATAGAAAAGGAATCTATCACCTGAGGTAGAATATAAAAATAGAAGATCGAATATCTGATTCGAGAAGTAATTAAATAATGTGAGAAACAAGAAAAGATAATCAAGGGAAAAATTGCGCATGCGCGCCGCTATAAAGGAAATGCGGGCAAAATTTTAGTTTGCCGACTTTTATTTTAAAATATCTTTATTGTGTCAGAAGAACGCAAACGTTTCCACTCCTTTAATATTCAAAACACGATACCATCAGCATATAATAAGAAAATACAATAAAATAAATATTATGAGAAATACTTCGAAAATTATTGCTCTTGTTTCCAAGGAAACTGTTGCATAAAGTGGGAGCTCAAATACATCATCGGATAAAATAAAATGTTTTAGAGACAGAACACTATCTTCTCACATAGCTGCCCTCATCGTTGCCTTTGTTGTCTTGTCAAACGATGAACAAAAGCGTGCTTGTAACACTCGTAAATGTGGCTTGACGACACCACGGAAACGCATTACCCACCGCTCGACTGTTTGGTTTCCGTAGACGTTCAGAAAGCGTTTATTAATGCCAAAGGGTGCAATACTAAATGAAAAGAAGTTGTTATGGTTATTTTTCAATAACTTTACGAAGACGATATTCTTTGTAAAAAACTTTTATGCTCAGATTGATTATTTCAGTTGTTTGTAAAATATTACTGTTGAGGAAAAAAAGCTTGATTTTGAAATTGGCAAAATACTAACTATGACGATTATATTTCAAGCTCGACGAAAGCTTAAACTTGAATTTTATTTATACTTATATATTTTCGTCCTATATTTTATTTCCCTATAATTGATAATACTGTAGAAAGTTATGTGTTGTGAGAACTGTATTCATATTTCCCATTTATCACTAAATCAGCTTTGGAACAAATTTAATCTCACGAAAAACCTTTTTAATATAGACAATACTAGCAAAATACATATCACTCTACAAAATGCTCTTCGTCCTGGGTAGGACGATAAACTACATCCGGTAGCAAGGCCTCTGCATGGGCGGTTTTGAGGAACATGAAACCACTTTTATTTGCTGTTCTTTCCAGGTCCACCTTGATCCGGAATAGTAGCATCTGTTGGGGTCCCAGATATTGGTAAATAGCGAACCCCCAAACGGGGGTCAAAACACTATAAAAATATAGAAATACATTCTTATAGTGAAGGTGCCAGCAATATATTTTCATATATAAAAAAATTACCAGCGATACATATTGTAAGGAAAAAATGATATTACCAGCAAAACAATTTTGTTAAAGAAAAATTAACAGAAATACATTTTGAAGAAAACAAATTAACAGCAATAAATTTTTGTAAAAGAAATTACTAATGTTCCGAAGAATATAGATTTCGGCATTAAATGACCCGTAAGGAGTTGATATGCCACTAAACAAAACAAACAGATGAACAAACAAAAGGCCCTATAGTTTTAAAATCGCGGATGAAGTCTAAAATGTTATAAACACAAGTAATAGGTAAATAAGGACAATTTGACACTGCTGAGTGATTTGGTGGGTTAGTTTAAGCTTAGGTATGTATGTATGAAGAAGCGAATTAACAATTCAAATATGCCGTATTTAACATAATTCTAATTTAAAAAAAAAATACAACAGAAAAATATTTTCCTACTGCAGCTGAAGTTGAAAATATGTGGGATAGGAAATCAAGAATTAAAATCAACTTTCTTCTTCACTTTTACAAAAATTCACAATGACGTGTGAAATCCCGTTTTTCCCAGATAGAAAACAAATTGACCATGTGCTTAAAGAAAAAGTCAAAATCGGATTTCGTAAGTAGATGTTAAACTGATTTTCTGATCAATGGGAGCAATAAAGGGACTTAGCGATCCCGTGCGAAAAATGTAATTACAATAAAAGGCTCTGATCAGCGCCAGTCAGTCAGTCAGATGGGAGCAGCGAGAGCGACACAACTATAATGTAACTTCAAGTCACGTCGCACCTTGTTCTCTTTCTTCTTCTTTCTTATGTGCTGATTCCTTTTACTTCTTCTTCATTCAAAGATATTCCTATCAAACAAACGGTAATTCATACATAGGTCCGTACGCATGAACCCTTTTCAACAAATTACTACTATGAACATTTTCTACATTTCTTGATACCCTTAACTTTCTCATTGAACATGAACTTCTACGAATTCTTGTTATTCTTTCCTACTAATAAATTTCTATTTTAACATGAAAAATGTATATTTTATTATTCCACTCTTCTACACTAATTCATACATTCCAACCTGCAACCAACCTTCTGATGAAAACCTTCTGATGATGATAATTCTAGATAAAACTTGTAAACCCTAGGGAGTTTGGTCATGTATAAAACAAGGCCGAATAAATAAAACATTTACCAGCTCCTTATAGCTACAAATACACATGGAAATATTACAATTTTTATTTTAATACATACTACACCTGCGCGTTGTGGTCTAGTGGATATCGACTCGGAACGAGAAATCGGAGAGCAGAGTTCGAATTCCAGTTGAATTCGTTGCAATTATATACGCGCAAATACCCTTGGGAAAGGTATTAATCCGTCTCTTCCCTCTTCAAATAACAGGACAGATTGGGTTCTATAGCCTTGGTTGGCAACCAGTCAACCGCAGAAAGCAATGGGAACCTACTGCGGGATAATCTTCTGCCCAGCCAGTCATGTCTCTTTCGAGACATGATCGCCCAAGCGTGTATCACGTATGGCACTTAACTGACTGACTGAATGAGGAAGGAGGGCCTGGATAATTTAATACTCACAGTAGGATAGAGTCTCTTCCCTCCAATTATGGGTTAAATAGTAGAACAGACTGAGTTCTATAGCTTTGGCTGGCAACCAATCTACCGCAGAGAGCAATGACAACCTACTGCGGGATAATCTTCTGCCCAGTCAGTCATGTCTCTTTCGAGACATGATCGTCCAAAGCGTGTATTACGTATGGCACTTAACTGACTGACTGACACCTGTTTATTTACAAACTTTTCTTTAATCTGGCACAACACCACAAATTGCTTACAGTACTCAATGTTCTAATGTAATCACAGTGTTCGCTAAACCTTGCTTGCTTCGTACGTCAAGCGGTCATAATCTGTTTTGCGCTCGTAAACCATCACCTATCTCAGTACTGACCCGATTCATCCCTGTGGTTAATTGATAAAACAAGTGCCAATACTTTCAACGGGACCGTATCATCTGTTTACACATTATGTTCTTATCTATTCGTCAACGTTTTAAATGATTAATCGACTTAACTCTCTTCGTGTATACATTCTTATTTCAAAGTTCATAGACAACAATGATTTGCCAAAGTAGTGACATCAATTCATAACAATATAACCGATTAGCGTAAGAGTTTATTGAAACTGCTAAGAATAAAAGCTAAAGCTAGAAATAAGTTAAAAGTTTAAAATATAAAATAATTCCAGTGCTCAAAGCCGAAGTCGACTGAGCCTAAATATAATATATCATTATATTATTGATAATATAATTGTTGTGGGATCTCCCCTTTTTCTACGATAATGGACTCGACTTTAGTATACATATACTCCTTCCATAGAGAGATCAGGATCCCGATCCGAAAGAACAGTAGGAGTACCGTAAGAGGTTCGTAAGTTACCGAGAGATACCAAAGTTACACAGAGAATACCGCGTCAGTAGTCATAGTAGCTCTAAGCTCCACTCAGACAGAATAGTATATACATACTAATTTCAGCACAGCTTCACTTCAAAGACTTGTATATATATATATATATATATATATATATATATATATATTCCTTACTAATCGTATTCCTGGATTACTAACTTGCGTTCCAGTTGTATCTTTACGCTTAATATAACTTATTTTTATATCTCAAATATCTGTTTTGTTGTTCATTATTTTGTGCGGTTCCTTACCCGGGATCCACAACAATTATAATACCAAAATTGGTTACTTATTTTTAGTACAGCTCAGTTATTACTTGTCGAGCGGTCAGTGGAATGAGAACAGTCTACTCTGGTCGGGTTCAGTTTGAAATTCTCTCCAGTTTTACCTAGATCGATATACACCTCAAGAAGACCGAAGGGAACAACGTTTAAAACGTTGTGATGGCAACAGCAAAGATGAGGACAGCAAAGATGAGGACAATAGTCCGAATATCAATAGTGTAAATAATGATAATCCTCATCTCAAAATTTCAGACTGATTGAATACTATATTAATGTGCCAAAAAATGATTTATTCAGTTATTAGGTATGTTGGGTTATATATGTCATTGTGGCATATATCTTTTGAATATATTCATATTATGTTGTACTTCGTATAATAAAAACTGATAAAAACGTACATTTTACTAACGTCAGTTGGTTAATACCAATTTAATTCTTACTAGCATCATTTAGTTAATATCAATTTCATTTTTATTAACATCACTGGGTTAATCACCAATTAAATTAGTGTCATGAATTTTTTGTAAGAATAATTTTAATTGTTTATCAATGATGTAGTTGGGAAATTATTGTGACTAATGTTTGTTTTGTGTGTTTTAGTTCACTCAAAAATATTCTTTGTGGGGAGGAATGTTGATGTGCTCTATAGAAGGCGTTTGTTACTACTGCTGATTTATATCTTTAACATCACTGGGTTAATATCAACTATTTTTACTAAAATCTTTTGGTTAATTCGAACACAGCAATTTGCAATAATATCCTTGTTATATATGCATGTTAGTAATGTTGGTTTACAAATTTATTATGCCTCCCTGTACATTTCTTCAAAAGATTTCTTGAAATTTCAGTTGCTTGCAATTTATCGTAATGAAAACTATACATCTGTTTTCAGTTTTATAAACTTTAAAACTGACTGCTGAAGGGTAGTTTAAATCGCCGATGCATAAGGGTCTACCCAAAAGTTCATGAAAAAACAATTACTCTGAAACCTAGTCACGGTACTCTCTTTCAAATCGAAACAATTTGTGAAATAATAAAGGTTGTTTCAAATCTGATCACTATAAAAACTATTTTTAACTTTTAGATACTTTTCTTTCAATTGATTCACACTTCAGTACTGACCAGCATTGTTTTTTTTAAAAAACCACGATCAGTCGAGGGACACTCAAGACTACGTTTCTGCTAATTCTGAATAACACTGTGCATATTTAAATATGGTTGCCAGCCGCTGTCACATGTTCGATTGGAGATAAGCTGTCATTCTGGGACTTATCGTATGAAAAGTGTTTAAATACAGCCTCTCTCTCTCTCTCTCTCTCTTTAGTTGTCGTTTTTCCGCCCAGTTTTCATGCTTTGAAAAATATGTTGTGTTCCAACGCATTTTATGATTATAGCCACTTATCAGAAAATTGTTAAAAATGGAGATGAAGTGAGTGTGCACAATGGATCGATAAAAGGTAATGAACATACAACATCGTGAAAATAACCTACGGCATAATGAACATATATAGTCTTTACATTTTGAGCGGACAATGTACAGTGATTTACTGGGGAGACATTATAAGATAATACTACACTAAAAAAAAGTAACTGCTGGGGATATAGTGACTCTTGTTCGTATCTAAGGCTTTCTTCTTGTGTCTTTTAATTTCTTTTTTTCGATTTGTTTTGTCTTGTTCGTGTTTTATCTTTTAGTCTCTTCGCATATGTCTTTCTCACTTATTACTCTTAACAGCAAGAGTCTGTCAGTTAATTGCTTTACGTGATATACGCTTGAGTGATCATGTTTCGAAAGGGAAGGACTGACGTACGAAGCAAGCAAGGTTTAGCGAACACTGTGATTACATTAGAACATTGAGTACTGTAAGCAATTTGTGGTGTTGTGCCAGATTAAAGAAAAGTTTGTAAATAAACAGGTGTCAGTCAGTCAGTTTAGTGCCATACGTAATACACGCTTTGGACGATCATGTCTCGAAAGAGACATGACTGACTGGGCAGAAGATTATCCCGCAGTAGGTTGTCATTGCTCTCTGCGGTAGATTGGTTGCCAGCCAAAGCTATAGAACTCAGTCTGTTCTACTATTTAACCCATAACTGGAGGGAAGAGACTCTATCCTACTGTGAGTATTAAATTATCCAGGCCCTCCTTCCTCATTCAGTCAGTCAGTTAAGTGCCATACGTGATACACGCTTGGGCGATCATGTCTCGAAAGAGACATGACTGGCTGGGCAGAAGATTATCCCGCAGTAGGTTCCCATTGCTTTTTGCGGTTGACTGGTTGCCAACCAAGGCTATAGAACCCAATCTGTCCTGTTATTTGAAGAGGGAAGAGACGGATTAATACCTTTCCCAAGGGTATTTGCGCGTATATAATTGCAACGAATTCGACTGGAATTCGAACTCTGCTCTCCGATTTCTCGTTCCGAGTCGATATCGGATAAATTATTTTCGAGACTCAGTCAGCTAAGTGCCATACGTGATACACGCTTTGGGCAATCATGTCTCGAAAGAGACATGACTGACTGGGCAGAAGATTATCCCGCAGTAGGTTGTCATTGCTCTCTGCGGTAGATTGGTTGCCAGCCAAAGCTATAGAACTCAGTCTGTTCTACTATTTAACTCATAACTGGAGGGAAGAGACGGATTAATATCTTTCTCAAGGGTATTTGTGCCTAAGTGACTGCAAGGAATTCAACTGGAATTCGAACTCGACACCCCGATCTCTCGTTCTGAGTCGATATCCACTGCACCACAACGCAGATCCTTTTTTGCAGTTGGTTGTCATTACCTTTTTTGGAAGAAGAGACGAATTAATATCTTTCCCAATGGTATTTGTGCGTAAGTGAATGAAAAGAATTCAGCTGGAATTCGAACTCGGCTCTTCGAATTCTCTAACCGAGCCGATATCCGCTGCACCACAACGCACATCCAACAGCAAGAATATTAGTATATAATCTGCACATTAAAATATGCGTGTATATAAAATTATTTCTCTCTTGCGCTTCCTAAACTTACTCCTTTCCAATCTAAAAATATCTCAGTTTCTTTTCTACTTGCCATAATGATTCCTGATTTAAACCTATAATTCGTTTAAATTGACTCAATTTTCTCGTTTCCTGCGCTTATAATCTTTTCATTTTCTTTTTCGCTTCCGAAAGCGCAGAAGGATAAAGAAAAATGTCTCCCAAAAATTAAGCAAAATCTTAAAATATATGGCAGTGTAAAATGATATTTGTTGAAAGATTCACGGCAATGTCACATAGCAGATTGGGCTCTGTAACCTTGACTGGCAATCAGTTTTGGAGAAGAATAATTCTTGATTCAAAGCCATCTGAAAACTGTATACAGATGTTTAGTGATAGTCTGCAGATACCAAGTTAATAAAACGAAAAACTCGACAGATTTAATCACTTGTTGATAATCACTTATTGAGAATCACTAATCAACAACAAAAAAAATGAGATGGTGTCGAGACACCAAATATCTTTTTCTTTTTTCTTTTTTTTTTTTAGCTAATTTAAAAACGTTAAAGCTGAAAATGATCTTACATCTTTTAAAGTTAGCTATGTGCGTTGTGGTGCAATGGATATAGACTCCGAACGACAAATCGGGGAGCCGAGTTCGAATTCCAGTTGGAAAAGGTATTGATCCGCCTCTTCCCTCCAGTTATGAGTTAAATAATAGGACAGGTTTGGTTCTATAGCCTTGGATAGCAACCAGTCTACCGCAGAAAGCAATGGCGGGATAATCTTCTGCCCAGTCAGTCATGTCTCTTTCGAGACATTATCGCCCAAGCGTGTTTTACGTATGGCACTTAACTGACTGACTTTATATACTGATGTATGAGACTACTTAATGTATAGTGCGACCCTTGATTTTTTTTTAGTTAAAAACCTGATTTTTTTTTTCATATTCCGTGTATAATGCGACTCCAGCTTTTGATCAATACCTACCGTAGTCGTATATTGCAGTACTGGGCATCATTATGGACATACACTACCGCCCATAATTATTAGGCCACCCCAGTGTTTTAAAAAAATTATGTGTTTCATAGTATTTTTTATTATTTACTTCCAAGTGAATAATTGCAAATGAAAATACAATGATTCTTTTGTTAATACTGCACAATAGCATGTGCATCAAATGAATTTATAAGTATTTAATAATTACCTATATTGCAGTTTCATCAATGAAAGAATGAAGACAATTTAGGGTGAGTCGGACGAGTTTGCCTTTGCTTCCTTGCCTTGTAAAATTTTGTAAAGTAATAATAACAAAAGAAACATTCTATTTTCATTTGGCAATAAATACTAAAAAAAAAGCATGAAATTTTGAGACATGATCGCCCAAAGCGTGCATCAGGTATGGCACTTAACTGACTGACCGTTTTTTGCTATACAGAAATGCCTTTTTTGAGAAAAAGTATTTTTTTCATTTGTTTTCTGTATATATGATATTAACTGATGGCAATATTTCTCAAAGTAAAATCGCAGAATCCTTTTAATTCATATGTAAACCAACACATATTGGTCTGCTTACTGAGAAATAATATTTTTGCAATAACAGCCAGATCCTAAGTCTTTAAAAATTATACGATTGAATATACCGAAAAGAACAAGTATTTTCATCAAGTCATTTAATTAACTAACAGCAGAAATAAAACATTCATGAACATAAGAACTATGGTAAAAATGTTCTCTTTCTTGATTGCCATGTTCAATGTCATTTAAATCTCTTTTGATACTCCAGCAGTAGTCAACTATTATTCGTTTGTCCCACCTTCTCTGGCAGCACTCTTCTATTGTTTTGATATCCTGATGGAATTGTTTTTCTTGATCATCGCTCACATTTAATTATCCGGAAATTTATCTAAATGGCTATGTAAAAAATGAACATTTAATGCTCATATTATTGATAAAGGTTATCAATTAATTTGAATTTTGGCTATAAATTGTAAAAAGCCGGTACTTCTATTTGAAATATTTTGACTCAAAAACACATTTTTCTTATAAAAATAGTTTATTTTAGGTGGCTAACATAAATTTTTTTTTTAAATTTAAAAACATAAAGGTTACAGATTGTGAAAGAGTCTACGTTAACAAGTAAAATAATTTATTCAGGTATATGGAATATTGTGTTAATCAACTAGATGTATTGAGATCTAAACTTATTTATAAATGGAACTTTGTGTGTGTGTGTGTGTGTGTGTGTTACCTATAGACTCCGAAACGGCTGAACCGATTTTATTGAAAATTTACACAGTTGTAGTAGAAGCGTCTGCGAGTATTCTTAGCTAGGTTTTGTGTCGAGGTATCCCCGATAAATATCGAAAATCGATAATCGAAAAAATCGGGTTATAGAAGGAGTGGTCCGATTTTAATCAAATTTGATACACTCATAGACAAAAACATAAGAAACGATATTCAGAGGTTTCAAGGCTGAAGTTCTTACAATAGTGCATAAAATCGATAATATATATAAAAGGCAAGATGTTTGTGTGTGTATCTGTTTATCTGCCTGTATGTCTGTATTTTTTTCAGCCCTTTTATTTTAGTTTTTGCTTTGGGTTTGGCTCTAAGTAGGTATAATTGTAGTTCTTGGTCTCAGTCATGATGCCATTTACTCAGAGGACTTATTTAGCCTTCAAAATCTTGGGCTGAGCAATAATAGCATGAAGATGGAGAAGAGAAGACAAGAGAATTTTTGTTTTAAACTAATAATTAAGTAATATTTTATCGAACTCTTCAGAAATTATTCGGTCATAGAATAAAATCATTTCTTAAAGTTATTTTTGTAGGAATATGTTTAAGTTTCTTTTGAATAAAATTGAACAGAAGCATTATCAGATATAAATACAAACGTATTGTGAATGAAATTGAAATGGAAATCTGTGCTACAAGATCTAGTTTCCTTTTCTATCTGAGAACAACCTCTGGGTATCAGGAAAAGAGTATGAGCAAGCTCGTGGAAGTCATTTTTATGATTATTCTGTGTTTAAACTGGATATATTTTCTAATATACGTCGTATTTCGAATGGGAAACTATTTAGATCTGAAATTTGAGCATCTGGCCGTCAGCAAAGTCACTGGTATAATACCTTTGATTTAATAAATCAAACTACTCTTTTATGTTTTTCTAAAATATATTTATTAAGCTAAGCCTAGACTGATAGATGGGCACATTGGGGTGGGAGCCCGATAATAATCGAACTTCCTGTTGAACAGAACCCATTTTTCATCTCTAGCTTTGTGGTAGCCAGAAAATATCTTGCTCAATCAAATCCAGAAAACAAAATTAAAAATATATGAATATGTATTGGATATTCTCAGATGATTCATTCGATGATTCAGATAATGTTGCACAAATGTGCTCAATCATTTCAACGCCGGTTTTGTTCAAAATAGCGCGTGGAATCGATTTAGCAGCAGGCAAATCAAATTCTACGTCAAAACCAGATGATTAACAGACAAGAATTGCGAAAACGTAATCGAACATATTTTGCATTTCATTCTATCAATCTAAGATGCAGTTTGTTAGTGTAAGCAAGATTTAAACTACCGTTTACGTCATTTAATAATATCTTTGACTCTTCGATAGGTAATGCGTGATTCTGAATAAAAGCAGTAGTACTTTTCTGAATTTTTCTTTTTTTCTTTCTTTTTTTTTTTTTTTGACGAAGATTGCGCGTATTATATTAGGTATTTGTTCGAGTAAATCAACCGTAACTCGAAAATAAATTTCTCAGGATCTGTGATAATTCCAATATTTATCGATTTTTATGTTTTACAAATTTTTCTCATAACATGAAGTGTGGTCAAACTGTATCGGGACTGCTGCTATGTTAACGGAGCTAAAATACTTTCCTTTTCTATCTGAGAACAATCTCTGGGTATCAGGAGAAGAGTATGAGCAAGCTATTGGAAGTCATTTTTATGAATATTCTGTTTTTAAACTGGATATTTTACTTATTTCTCTAGATTTCAACAAAAGTTAATGTTTTTCTTTCAAACTGGTCTCTGTATGTGTCCTTAAAAAATCTAAATGAAAAAAAAAACCGCAGAAGGAAAAGTACTGAAGATCAATTCTTATCAAAACCAAAAACGGATTAGTGTCATAAATTTTGAAGCTTATAAAAGTGCAGTCAAAATTCTGGAGCCTCTTCTGGCTTCCCCGTAGAATCGCCACTGCCTTGTTGGGAGATGGCTAAATACTGCCTTCGGGTTGGAATGAACATTTTATGTGTTTTCCTCCGCATTAAACTATGAGGTATGCCTGCTTCAGGAAATTCGAACTGTATAGCAACACCTCCTTCACTGTATTTAAGAGGTAGTGTTGGTGTATATTAACGCCAAACTGGCATTGGTTGTGAATATGAATAAGTTTTGTCTTTGTTCTATATGTATACCGGTGGCTATTCCACATTTTACCAAACATTGTTTCACATCCTGCCTGCGTAGGGAGATCGTTAACTACCTACGAAAATGAAAACATCGTTTTCTTAATGATAACGGTAATTTATATATATTTTCTTGTAAAAATATACTCAGTTATGATCTGAGATTAAGGACAGGATGGTTAAATAAAATAAATACAAGAGGAAAACTGTATTTTAAATCGCCTACGCGTTTTGTCCTGTGATGGACTTTATCAAGACAAGAAGACGAAATGAGCTTTATTCTAAATTACGTATCTATAAACAAACATCTTAATTTCATGTTAATCTTTTGAAATGATTTGTGAGCGTCTTTGTGGTTACCAACACTGTTTGTTTATAGATACGTAATTTAGAATAAAGTTCATTTCGTCTTTTTGCCTTGATAAAGTTCATCACAAGTCGAAACGCGTAGGCGATTTAAAATACAGTTTTCCTCTTATCTTTATTTTATTTAACCATATATTTTCTTGCAATGAGCTAAAACTGATATTATGGAATCAAATATAATCAAACGTACTTTGAGTGTAAAGAAGATCACAGTCACTATTGTTTTAATAAAAGACGAAGCACAACATAGTTAAAAATTGACTGTAAGACAACGACAAAAATAGTCACGTCAAACAAAAATAACAATGTTCATATATTATAACTGAGAACAATGCCGAAAATAGAATATTATCGACCATAATTTTGTGGTGACATAATTTGTTCGAGTTACATCCCCTTTCCATTGTAACTCTTTTATGCTTGTAGCTATAAAAGGCATCTATCTACACAGCGCCGTGTTCTAGCTTAATAAAACATCAGTAAACCTTCGTACAATCACCGAAGCAACATCGGGTTTGGTCATTACCTAGCATACCGACTGGGAATACCTAGTGCTATAAGCTTGAATATGCGTTTGATGTTATGTATAACGGCTCGCAAGTGGAACTCAGAGAGCTGAGTTCCAATTTCAGTCAAGTGCGTTATGCCCACATGCGTAAATACCCTTGGGAAAGGTATGAATCCACCGCTTCTCCGCCCCAGCTATGGGGTAATTAGTAGAGCTTTTAGGGTGTGGTTTCCGACTTTCTCTTTTCTAATCTTTTCACTCTTTTCTTTTTTTTCTTCTCTCAGTTGGAGTAGATAGACTAAACTATCGCCCGGTTCATACTCCACCCACGTCTATTGAACCAGGTGAAGAGGCTCATCCCTTGTTTCCTGTTTAGGTTGTGGTTTCTGGTTTTTCTCTTTTCCAATCTTTTCACTCTTTTTTTTTAATTTTTTTTTTTTTTCAATTGGAGTAGATAGACTAAACTATCACCCGGTTCACACTCCACCCACGTCTATTGAACAGGTGAAGAGGCTCATCCCTTGTTCCCTGTTTAGGATATGGTTTCCGGCTTTCTCTTTTCCAATCTTTTCACTCTTACGTAGCCCACTGCGCTTCGGTGGCGTTACCGCCTTGCTCGGGGTGATATGATTAAAAAAAATAAAAAATAAAAATAAAAATCGTTAATAACAAAAAATTCTTACTATATAAAAGATATTCCTATCTTTAAATAATCGGCAAAAGATTGATAGACCGTAAAAAAATCGGACGAATCAATCATTGCCGTTTTTCATTACAATTTTTAAACTGTCCTGAAACCAAGGAAAGAGAAAAAAACTGGGAAATATTTTTTTGGTGTTATATTTTTTTATTATGTGTATGAAGACGCTATTTCGTCAGACAGTAAAAACAGTTCACGATAAAAATAGTAACGTTAATGTTGATAAGAAAAAAATTCTAATTATCTGGTGTTATGGTGATGTAAACCACTTTAAAGTGCATAAAAAAAACACCGCCATATTTTTTATCAAATCTCTTTTAGTCACTCTCCCGAAACAAAAATAACTAGATTAGATTATTATCTGCACAATTATTTTCTTTGTTTTTGTTTTTTTTATTTTCCTTCACATATTCCCTCCCCGTCAACGTAACACGATGTTTAAGTCAATTAATCTCGAAAATGTGCGTTGTGGTGCAGTAGATATCGACAAATCGGGGAGCCGAGTTCGAATTCCAGTTGAATTCCTTGCATTCACTTACGCACAAATACCTTTGGGAAAGGTATTAATCCAGTCTTCCCTCCAGTTATGGGTTAAATGATAGGACAGATTGGGTTCTATAGCCTTGGCTGGCAACCAATCTACCGCAGAAAGCAATGGTAACCTACTGCAGGATAATCTTCTGCCTAGTCAGTCATATCTCTTTCGAGACATGATTGCCCAAAGCGTGTATCACGTATGGCACTTAGCTGACTGAGTCTCGAAAATAATTTATCCGAGAGTTCAATCTTACAATAACTTTGTGCCATACTCAGCTAAGTTTTAGTAAATATCACAGGGGCAAATGAGTAAACGAAAAGCAGAATTGGTATTTTAATTTTTTATATCATTTGCTTTGAAAATCAACACTTGAAATCCTGGTTATTTCATACTTGAATTCGAATACCGGCCGACGCAAGTAGAACGCGTTTGATATTGTTAACTAAGCTTATTTTAGTATAACTCAATGTTACAAATGCAGCGTACCCAGTGAGAATCAAAGTCACTGCAGTATTTTTTGAGAAATTGACTTGTTAAATATTACTCTGCGGCAGTGTTTCAAATATCAGTTTAGGGAATTTAAACAAATCGGTTCAACTGCATATTTGTCACGCGTTACCTGTATCTCATCAGGTATTTCACACATCTCTTGGAATCCCTTCTTCACTAGGAAATTAAAAAATAATTATTTTCTATCAGTTTCTTTTTTTTTTTTTCTATCGTTAAGGAATTTGTTTCGCACTTGAATATTCCTGAACTTTAGTGGTAAATAAATAAAAACTTCCGTTCTTAGACGTTCTCGTGGAGTTTTGTAATAATACTTTCATTAGATCCCAAGTTGGCATGTATGCCGATGACACAACAATCTACCCTCGCATCGATCAAAAACCAGGTGTGGACGCCAAAGTGAACCTCGCTGCCGTACTTGAAAGGGACCTCCAATCCGTAGTGGCCTGGGGTAAGAAACGGCTGGTAAATTTCAATCCCTCTAAAACGAAGCTGTATCAACTAACCACCATAGACAATCGCATCTACCTCCCATTAGCATGGGACAGGCTAGCCTCCCAGAGAGTAAAATACTACGCCTCCTTGGCCTTACACTTTCGGCGGACCTCAAATGGAATGACTCTATCGAATCCATTGCCAAATCTGCTGCTATGAAAGTCGGCTCTCTGTACACGGAAGTTTTTCCCACCTGAATCTATTCTGCACATATACAAATCTACCATCCGCCCGTGTATTGAATATTGCTGCCATATCTGCTGTCCCCGCTGCTCTCCTTGGGCTTCTTGACAAAATACAAAGGAGGATCTATAACGTGGTTGATACTGACTTGGCAGACCGGCTGCAACCACTCTCTCACCGGCGTGACGTGGCTTCCCTGTGCCTCTTCTACAAGTACTTTCATGGCTTCTGCTCCGATGAGCTTAGATCACTGGTGCCGCCTAAGCACGAATTTACACGAGATACTAGATTAGCAACTAGGTCCCACCCTTTTACAGTTAAACAAATAAGATGTAACCGTAAATTCTACTCCAACAGCTTCTTTTCTCGCGCTTCCCGCCTGTGGAACTCCCTTCCACAAGTCTACTTTCCCGACAGCTACAATCTCCAGGTGTTTAAATGTAGGGTCAATAGACACCTCCTATCACACTAACTCCCAATTATTCTCAGAACACTCTCATCTACCCAACCCTCATTCTCGGTATCCTTACCCGCCTATCACCCACCCCCTGACATTTCCTATATTTAATCATCCTTTCTCCACTCTATGTAGCCCCCTGCGCAGTAGTGGCAGTGACATGCCTTGCTCGGGGTGAAACGCTTATAATAATAAAAAAAAAATTAATTCTCTATATAAAAAAACCACCAGTAAAAATTCCAGTCACCTTAATTTCATTAGTCAATGTCCTCTTAGATATAAAATAAGCGTCATTAAAAATTTCCTCGCGAGAGCTTACGAGAATTCATCCTCTCGATCACCATTGTTCAAAGAACTCCATCACGCCAAACAACGACGATGTTTTCTGTAAATTAAGTTTATAGATTCAGATATAGTTTTTTTTTCTTTTAACCGAGTAAGATATTTACACATTTGTCATTAATTCCATTTTTATCAAAATCTTCCCAATTGTATTTGTTTGAGTTTAGCTTAGAAAGGCTCTTTTTTTAGGACAAAATTTCTGGTAAGTTATTAATTATTTCCTACAATATTTTCTACGTATTTATTTGTCCTATAATAATTTGTCCTATAAATAATGACATATGCAAATATCACATCCATATTTTATAAGATTCTTATTTGTACAACTGCACATTTTTATATCATCCCGTGTCGACAGATGTATAGTTCTATGTCCTCGAATCCATAGCACCAATGCAGTAGAATAGTTGACTACTTTTATTTCTTTCCCTTTGTCATAAGTGTGCCATATAATCCTATGAATGCGTTAAAACTTATTAAATGCAAGTAACGATTTTACTCGTTATATCCCCTTCTTTTAAGCTTCTTTTCTAATTAGATTTCACGGCCATATCACGCTCAAGCACCGATTCTTGTTCGATCTGCGAAATTAAGGAACCTCGTCAGTACCTACATGAGAGACTGCTCAGAAAATATCAGCTGCTGTAAGATTGCATGCGTGTGGAATGTAAAAGATAAAAGCTCGGAACTGGAAATCAGAGAGCCGTGTTTCAATTCCAGTCGAGTTCTTTATATTCGCTAACGCGAAAATACTCTTGGGAAAGGTATGAATCCACCTCTCCTGCCCCCAGATATGGGTTAATTATTACTGATTATATCAGTAAATTATTATTGTTTCCAAAACATTACTGCAATCTAAAAATATATTTCTAGATTTAAACAACGTGCAAGGTCATGAAGTACAAATCAATCAAACTAAATGTTATAAAAGTTCAAAATAACAAGTATTTTGGAAATTTCTGTGAAGATCTGTATACTTTCTGCTAGTGTTTTCAAGCTGTTATTAAGCAAGTAAAATACAAATTAAGTTCAGAAACTTTCAGAGATCTTGAAATGACATTGAAACCTTACAAGTTTACTATGTATTTTCAAACAGGTTACTGACATTCACAAATTCTTATGGCTCTTTTAAAACTGGTTCTATTTATTTAACCCAGTGTCCTCAGGTTTTAGAACATTAAATTCATTTACAAATCACAAGAATTTTTCTTCCAACCGGGCAATATTTGGAAGGTAATTTTATTGATGAATCAATATGTCCTCACTACCTATATATAATAATGGTTTTATATAGTGTTTTATACCCATTATTTTTTTACAGTTTTTTATGCTGTCCTCAAATGAGGACACTGGGTTAAAATGGGTTAAGTTTAATAAAATATATAGTCGTCGGCTTTATCTCGTATCGAAGAATTGAGTTTCTTTCTTCCTGATCGCTTGTAGCTTGTGTTTCAAATGATTTAGGTTCGAGTCCAGAGGCTTTAAATATTGTTTTGAGTTAGTCAATGTATCTTTGTTGTGGGCAACATCGTAGTCTTTTCACTGGGGTGAGCTCACTGAATAAGATTCAACGTGGAAACCTTGACACTCCCATTCTTGGTACATGTCCTTATCCTCGAAGACGGTGTTTCATGATCAGTTATTCGATGCTTTGACTTCCGGCTCTTTCCAGAACTTTGTTGTTAGTCGCATCGTATTCTCATCTAAACTTATTTATAAATGAAACTTTGTCTCTGTGTGTGTGTGTTACCTATAGACTCCGAAACGGCTGAACCGATTTTCTTGAAATTTTACACAGTTGTACTAGAAGCGTCTGCGAGTGTTCTTAGCTAGGTTTTGTGTCGAGGTACCCCCGATAAATATCGAAAATCGAAAATCGAAAAAATCGGGTTATAGAAGGAGTGGTCCGATTTTAATCAAATTTGATATACTCATAGACAAAGACATAAGAAACGATATTGAGAAGTTTCAAAGTTCCAGTTCTTACAATAGTGCAGAAAATCGATATAGATATATAAAAGGCAAGATGTTTGTGTCTGTGTGTCTGTTTATCTGTCTGTATGTCCTTTATACAAATCCACAATTTTTATCCGATTCTCACCAAACTTCACACAAATATTCTTTAGGCAGAGTCTGAGCTCCAAGACCATGGATTAGTTTTAAAGCTTTTATTACACCCGAGCAACGCCGGGCTATACTGTTAGTTATATAATAAATCCATAAATAAACTTTCCGAATGTTTATTTAAGGAAGAAACATAAAGTTAAAAATCACTAGTTTATTTTGGAGATATTTTAGACATTCTGTCGAGAAATATAACTAATAATTTTTTGTTTAACTGGCATTACCCCACGCAAGGCAATGAGGTCTCTAAAACAATGAGTTACGGGTTGTTGAAGAATTAGGAACAGGGACATTAATTATGAGTAAAAAAAAAAAAATAAGAAAAAAGAATCAGGAGGACAGTAGATAGCAATTAATATTACATTTAAATTTTTGAAAATTAAAATTAACTGGAAAGCATGTAGCCAGAAGGGAGTCCCACAAACAAGAAGTGCGAGAAAAGAAACTGTTAGCATAGAACTTACGGCTACATCGAGCCAGCTCAATAGCAAATAGATCAGATCTGGACGCCAGTCCAGTACTGCTCTTAAATTCATAAAACCTAGGTACCATAGCGAAGAGCTGATCTGAACAATTACTGTGAATGTATTTATAGAAAAAAAAAACAAAACAAAACAGAAAAGCACTCTTACGGCGAAGGGAAGTGACTGAAGCCGAGCCTCATATATGTAAGATAAATTGGCTCGTGCGATACAGTAAACGGAATTTTTTAGCAGCTGACCTTGAAATGGATTCAATCTAAACATTCAACTGAGACCGTTAGCCCGAGAAGGCGCAACGTATCACTTTTCTGGGGGTTAGCATCATTCATGCTGATGGAAAGCAGAGAGAAGTCTCTCAAATGGTTAACGGGGAGAAGTTTAGTTTTGAAAGCGTTAAAATTAACAAGCCATCTTTTGCCCTACTTAACGACGGAGTTGGGGTCATTTTGGACATCGGTTGCCATTTTGAGCTTGTCGGGCTGATCAGCATTAAAATCTTCTGTGATTTAAACAAAAACTATTGACATGAGTCTGATTTTTCAAGCAAACAACTAAACATAATTTAAAAGTCGCTTCTTACTTATTTAGTTTATATTATAATTAACTGCAAATTATCATTAATCTTAATTATTATTAAAAGAATGCCCCCCTCTAAATTACTTTACTACGGTTGAGGGTGGAAAGTGGAGTGCAATGCATACATTCATAAAAAGAAGTTTCTTCAAAATCTTCTAAAGTCTCAAGCCTCTTTTCTTACCTAATAACGATTTAATTTCATCAAATATTATTTGTAAGTATATTTTTTATCTTTTTCTTACTTTAGCAACAATTTGTTTCTTTTTTTATTGTTCTACGATTATTTTAATTTTCATTGTTGTGTTCATATCACACAGTAATTGTACTTATATCACACAGTAATTGTGTTCGTATCACACAGTAATTGTATATTATCTTGTTTGTCTTTTGACATTTTATCACGTTCAATAAGCTGTGGTAGGCCCAGATAAAAAAATATGAAAATAAAATATATGTAAAAAAGGATTCAAATTAAAATAAGACATTTACTTTTCCTTTTGAATCTCTCTCTCTCTCTCTCTCTCTCTCTCTCTCTCTCTCTCTCTATCTATCTATCTATCTATCTCTCTCTCTCTCTCTCGCAAATAATAAAAAAACAACCCCCAAATAAAAAAGAGGAAAAAGAAGAAATGACTGATCACCGCGGCAAAACGGTCGAGGTTTGCTGGTCTACTCATTGTGGCTACCGAAATAAGAGAGGCTTCACATATAACTTACGCTATAAAAATGCAAATGAAAGAAACGCCGTAAAACAAAAGAATTTCGGCCAGTCAAAAAAATAATAAATAATTAAAGAGAATTTTATGTTAGCTGAAGCCAAACTTCGCACAAGTAAGTCTGGAACTCTCTAGGGTATAAACAGACAACCTAGAGGTGGAGAAGGAGAGAAGTGACTGCCAGGGAAACCAAAAAAAAAAAATGAAATAAAATAAAATAAAATAAAAAGCTAAGCATTCACCTGCATTAGAAATTTCCTGCCTTTCTGATTGCCCAGAAATACGCCCCTAGATTGGCACCGCACCTATTTCCAATGTAATCACACCCCTGACACTAGCCAAAAAAGACGATGGCTATTATCAAAGCCTGACTTGTAAGCTATCAAATCAGCCAGTTAAGTGCCATTCGTGATACATGCTTGGGTAATCATGTCCCTTTTAAGACATGACTAACTGGGCAGAAGATTATCCCGCAGTAGATTACCATTACTTTCTGCGGCAGACTGGTTGCCAACCAAGTCTATAGAACCCAATCTCCTGTTATTTAATCCATAACTGGAGGGAAGAGACGGATTAATACCTTTCCCAATTATATTTGTGCGTAAGTGAATACAAGGAATTCAACTGGAATTCGAACTCGGCTCCCCGATTTCTTGTTCCGAGCACCACAAATCACATCGTCATTTCTCTACCCCGAATTGCAAAGGACTCACTCCAATCCATGTCAAATAGATAAACATATATTATTTGCTTATACTTTTGATTCTTTTCGTTCATTCCAAAGTTTCCGATAAATAATACTAAGAGCCTTCTGGAATTTCTCTACACAGCTACTGTAAATATTTCTCACAAAAAACAAACATTATCCATTGTAATTCACATAGAATATTTATAACTACACGTATATCTTAAAATAAATCATTGCTTAATACCACCAATTGCATTGTTAAAATTTGAAGTGTATGATAAAATCTGATATGCTTTGATCAAATATTAAGCATTTAAAATAACCGATTAATATTTTCATGTGTTGATTATTCAGCAAAAATTTTATCAGTTTTACTTTGCTTTTAATCAAATATTGAAAACCTTTTCATTTTCTACTTATCTAATTTTAAGTTAAAATTTCGAAGAATATAAATGTCGCATTTGAATACAATGCTGCTAATGAACGAACATTAAATGTTGACCTCAAGAATGGAGATTTAAGTTCAGAAAACGAAAAAAAAAACGATAGTGACGTTTATCCTGAGATGGTAGTAGAGAATAATCAAAAACTTTCGATCACAAAACCCGCTACAAACTTTAATGTATCAATTGAAACCAACTATGAAAAACCGATTGATAAAGAAATAACTGGAACATTCGTTCCATTTGAAGGGAATAAGGAACATCAAAAAATGGATGAAAGCCTGCACTAATAATACTCAACATTATGGAATTTAAATGCGTCTACGGTAAATGTTCGTTTTAACTCCCGACGGCTTATCCCCTTCAAATCTATCCAAAACAGCATTATCTCTGTGCAAATGTATATACTGAACTCAAACTTAGTTATTGAAGAAACCTACCTTTTTTGCTTTGAAAGTCCATAAAAAACGAACTATATCTCGAACTTTTTCTCTCCCGTAAAGTCATGTAATTAACTGCAGAATGACGTTCTACGTAGGCAGCAAATTTCTTTTGAATTTTGGTCGATTTTCTTCCTTTACTGAAACTTCCTGCGATGTACATCCTGTCATGAAAGTAATAAGCGTAGAAATACAATAGCGCATTACTTTAATGACAGGAAGTACATCGCCGGAAGTTTCAGTAAAGGAAGAAAAATCGACCAAAAATCGACAGAAATTTTTCGCCTACGTAGAACGTCATTCTGCAGTTAATTACATGACTTCGTGAGAGTTACGGGAGAGAAAAAGTGCAAGATATAGTTCGTTTTTTATGGACATTTGGATAAAAATTAGGTAAGTTTCTTTAATAACTAATTGTTGATTTGAGTTGAGCATATACATTTGCACAGAGATAATGCTATTTTGGATAAATTTGAAGGGGGGAAACCGTCGGGAGTTAAAAAGAACATTTCCGCTTTTACTTCTGATATATTTCGTTATAAAAAAAATCGAAATGGATTTTTAAAGATATGCTACCTGCCTGAAATAGAGGCTACTGCAAAAGTAAGGCTCAATTTGGGAGTGGGAGAAATAACACCTTTTTATTATTGCCGCTGATGTAAAACCTCTTTAATTTTTGAGTTGCTGATAAGATCCAATGTTTATATTGAATATGAAGCTGAGCGTTTCGGACATGTCAAATACTTGGTTTATCATGTTTTTATGTGACAATGCATACAAACTTTCTTACGTTACTTTAATTTATTTTATTCAATCAAATTAATTAATAAAAAGAGTGTTACTTTTGTCGCAAGCTATGTTACAGTGTGTGTCTGCCTCAATCTCGCTCGACTGTGGGGAGGGCAAACCTGACTGGAGGCCTAGAACTATGCTTTGTGAACCTCACAAGCTTATAAATATTTGCTTTTTTTTGTACCTAAATTTATACAGGGTGTCCCATGGAAGTCCAGAGCATTTTTTATTTATTTACTATATAATGAAAAAGAATTAACAAACAAGATATTTTTAGTTTGAACACTAGATTTGTTTTTATTGTTTTAAACGACTAAATTTGTATTCTTTGCTTTTGTTTCAAATAACTATAACAAAAATTTACACAATTAAATAAATGGCACTAAAATTCCTGTTTTTTTGTGGGGAACCCTGTATATGTTACAAATTAAACTAAGCACAAATGTCTATAAAAGGATTTAAAATTTTCGAGGAAAATTCTAGCTAGGTTCTTCATTTTTTCTCTAATTTCGCTAATTTGTTTTGCTCATGCTAAATCTCGACAAAATACTATATAAATTCCACTAATGCATAATTTAATGCATAAAGATTTTAAAGATATATAGAGAAAATTCCCAAAGCTTCTATTTTGGTGAAGGGGAATGATGTCATTTTGTTACAAGATAACGTCCACTTCTTTCTTTTCTTTTAATCAGTTCATCCATAATGTTTTTTTTTTAAATATTATACTTCATGTGGCACAAGGCAAAACGGGGGTTGGGAAATGATTGGTCGTCACTGACTATCCTACGCTTTGTTAATCTGGTTCACGACCCATTCATTCATTATAATTTACTCATACACCACAAGTACTCATTCATTCTACATGATGATATATACAATTGCTTTGTTTTGTGTGTGTGTGTGTGTGTGTGTGTGTGTGTGTGTGTGTGTGTGTGTGTGTGTGTGTGTGTGTGTGTGTGTGTTTTAGGTGATGGTCTCGTATCATAGACATAGGTGTTTGATAGACCTCAAATGGTTTCGTACAGATAATTAATTTATAAAGATTCTAAAAATATATAAAGAAAATTTAAAACAGTTTCTTCAGAACACCCGAAGCTTTTCTTTTGATTAATAGAAATGATGTCATTCTATTACAAGTTCACGTCCTCTTCTTTCTTTTCTTTTAATCAATTCACCCCAAACAAGGCAATAATGCCACTAGGCGCAAGGTGCTACTGAGAGAGAAGGAGAATAAGAAGACTTCAGAAGAAATCGGGAACCCAATACTATACAGAACAAGAAGGAATAAACCTTTACTCCTGTTCAAAAGACAGGGAAGGGGTGTGAACCGGATGATAGGCTTGTGGTGATACCGACCGAGCAAAAGCGATGGACGGGATGTTTGCACCCTCACAACCAAAAAGCAAATGACCAAAAGTCGTCGGTTGAAAACTAAAAATTAATTAAATATTAAATTTCCAGTTCGCGAGCCTACGCGAATTTTATTTATCTTTTTCTGTCTCAAAACTACTTACTGACCTAAGGAGCGAATACAACAAAGACATTCCTTACTTACAACGCTCCCACATTCCTAAGCATTAATTCTCTTTTCAGCATTTCATTGCCATGAACATTTTAACGTCCGTTGGACCTATACTTCAAGTATTACTTTAATTGTATATACCTTAATTGATATGTGTATATATAAAATGTTATTTTTCAACTCAGTTTGCTTTTCTTGATTTATAACCATTTTATGGCTTATAGTGGGCTATCTACAGCAAGGCCAAATTCTGTCAAACTTCAACAATACACAACTACTCTTCGCTAGAACGGATTCCCCACTATAAACGGAAAAGAATGGATAACCAGCTATAGGCTACAATAAAAAATGAATATATATATATATATACAGTGTGTAAAATTTCGGATAGAGTATATATGTCAAGTCAAGGACGTGCGTTGTAGTGCAGTGGATATCGACTCGGAACGACAAATCGGGATGCCGATTTCGAATTCGGCTCTCCAATTTCTCTTTCCGAGTCGATATCCACTGAACCACCACGCACATCCACACTCTTCAGAAATGAATGGAGTTCTTTCGGTGACTGGCGTGTGTATACACTGCTTATATATATACAGATTAATATTTCCATTCTCAGATTCCATGCTTAGAGGGTAGCGACTCCGACTGACACCAAATCGGTCGCGTTTCGAACCCGGCCAGAAGCAAGTGGATGTGTCTAGCCACACTGATGAGCTGTGATACATCAAGACAGGCTTGTACGTAGATGACTAATATATATGTATGTAGTTTTAGTGCAAAGAACGTGTGACTTTAACTGAGCAGGTTCATTTTCGAAAACACAGCTCCAATGAGTGAAGGCATCATAACAGTATCCCCACGAAAATTCGAAGTTGGCATGAACCTGCTCAGCGTGACAAATTCGTTCCGCTAAAACTATCAACGTTCTATCTTCACCCGATATCGAGCACTTTACGATAAAAGCCCCGCTTGCCAAAATATTTTTATCAATAAAATTAATAACAATCAAGATTCTTGCTGCCAAAACTCTCACAACTCAGCACTAAATGTGTGTGTGTGTGTGTGTGTGTGTGTGTGTGTGTGTGTGTGTGCGCGCGTGCGCGTGCGAAGTTAATAAAAACATGGACGGATGTATATATTCTTATTCTACTAGCCTGTGTTCCTTATCTGTCTTTCATATTTCCTTCCTTCCATCCTGCAATGCTGAAAAATATCTCAATTCGGCCAACGCGCTCCTTGCGTTTATAATAAGAACACAGGTAAACTAGCTGGCGCCATGCTGTGCTGTTATCTATAGAACACCAACAAAGGATATATCGCTTACATATTTCTTTCTCTATTTATGTTGTTTTCACGGTAGGTGTAAAAGAACCTTTTTGTCTGTTTAAATATAACTTTATTAACTGACATTCAACTCTCTTGTAGCCTTAACTTTTTTTTTATACGCACATTTTGCAAATGAGAGTCTTTCTACTGTTTCTTCTTTTCTACAGATGACCTTTTACTTTATTCTTTCGTTAGTTACTAAGTTTAGCTACGTTTCACTGAAGAAAAATGAAAATCGAACTCATATTAAAAAGCTGCTCTCCCAGTCTTGGAACTGTAGCTATACTAAAAGCGCTTCCTATTAACTGCGTTTATGTACAGAACGCGGTAAGAAAATGGATTGCAGTTCGGATTCTTCTTCTTGTTCTTCTTCTTTTTCTTCTTCTTCTATCTGCTTTGTCTTTTCGAGACGTAGGCGATCATGGCCTTCCACGTCTCCCTATCCCTGGTGGCTCTTACACGCTTTCTCCTGTTACACCACGCAACCCCGCTCTACCATCCACCTGCTCAGACCTGTCAAGTATGTTACACGCTGTTTTTCCTCCGTCTCTCCTTCCTTCTATCTGGCCTGTTAGTATCAGATTCTCCAAGCCCCCTTCCTCATTGCATGTCCCAGGAACTTTAGCTGTATCTACCTGATGCTCAGTAAAAATTTTCTTTTCGTATCTATTCTTTCCAAAACCTCATCATTGCTCACATGCTCGCTCCATGATATCCGCAGCATCCTTCTGTAGAACCACATTTCAGTTGCTTCAAGTTTTTTTCCAGGATTCACTGCCATACTGAAGAACTGACATCATATAGCAATCCAGTCATCTCTTCTTTGTTTCTGATGAAATTTTTCAGTCTCTTAGTACTCTATTCAGCTTCTGGAATGGGTCCTTTGTTATGCCAATTCTTCTGTTAGAACACTTACTAGGTATTTAAATTTTTGTAACTGCTTGATTAAGGAATTAGAAAAAAATTAATTTAAAATAAGAAAAATTGACGAGGAGTGAAGGTAGTTAAAATAATAGCGGTGTTGATGGAAAAACAGTCCTTTTCACGCTCCGTTTTTCAAGGACACAAAGGTCCTTGTTTGCCGAAATGTTCAAACAGTTGATGTTGCTACTTGAAAAAAGTTGCGTTTTATCATTTTAGAGAGATCTGAACAGACATATATATATATATATATATATATATAGAGAGAGAGAGAGAGAGAGAAAGAGAAATTTGAACATAGATAGATAGATAGATAGATATGAACAGACTGACATAGATAGATAGATAGATAGATAGATAGATAGATAGATAGATAGATAGATAGATATGAACAGACTGACATAGATAGATAGATAGATAGATAGATAGATAGATAGATAGATAGACTGAGAGAAATTAGGAAAGTCTGATGATAGATAGATAGATAGATAGATAGACTGAGAGAAATTAGAAAAGTCTGTATAGATAGTGATAGATAGATAGATAGATAGATAGATAGATAGATAGACTGAGAGAAATTAGAAAAGTCTGTGATAGATAGATAGACTGAGAGAAATTAGAAAAGTCTGTGATAGATAGATAGATAGATAGATAGATAGATAGATAGACAGACTGAGAGAAATTAGAAAAGCCTGTGATAGATAGATAGATAGATAGATAGATAGATAGATAGATAGATAGATAGATAGACTGAGAGAAATTAGAAAAGTCTGTGATAGATAGATAGATAGATAGATAGATAGATAGATAGATAGATATGAACAGACTGACATAGATAGATAGATAGATAGATAGATAGATAGATAGATAGATAGATAGATAGATAGATAGATAGATAGATTTTAATACTATGGAATAGATAAATATAATTACTGACTGGTCCTCAACAATTTCAGCCCAAGGCGTAGATTGTCGGAAAAACTTGCTGACTCGCTTGTGTTCTACATGAGAATGAGATGGATAATTAGTTTCATGAACCTGCTTCGTTTTTGAAGTAGCTGTGTATTTTTACGCCCGCGCCTATTTTGCAGGGCTCAATTTATCCTTATAGCTACGACTTTCAATTTTAATTTTAAAGTCAGCAAGTAATCCTTATTCATAAATTAAATAAAATTTTCCTTCTTCCATTTTTTTGTAAGTGCATATTTATGTCTTCTGAACGTATTTAGGTTGAATACAACTGTCAACAATATTCTGAAGTTGGGCATTCGAAAATATCCCCATTATATTCCAAGAATCATGAATCGTCTAATGAAGAATTTTCCCGACACATCTGTTTACTTCTGTCTTAATATTAGATTTGCTCTCTTCAATAAAATCAAATTAGAAGCTGATCTCAAAAGTGACCTAAAATCTAGTGTCACCAGGGGTAGGAAATAGATTGTTAATTTTAGCGCTCCCTAAACAAAACTGTTCTCTTTTAATCATCTGGTAAACCACATTCTACCTTCCATCACCATGTCTAATGCTAATCTCCAGGAGAGTGACTCATTACGCCTTCTTGGAATAACGTTCTCTACTAACATGAAGTGGAAAAATTATATCGCTATGTCTGCTGCTCAGAAAATTTGGTTCAGTGTATCATGTTAGATAATTTTCATCTTAGACAATAGCTGACATATTTATATATCGACCATTCGTCCATGCTTCGAATATTTCTGATCCATATGGAAGATGTGTGTTGGGGTTCAGTGGATACCGGCTCGGAACGAGAAATCGGGGAACCGAGTTCGAATTCCAGTTGAATTTCTTGCATTCACTTACGCGCAAATACCCTTGGGAAAGATTAATCCGTCTCTTCCTTCCAGTTATGGATTAAATAATAGGACAGATTGGGTTCTATAGCCTTGGCTGGCAACCATTCTACCGCAGAAAGCAAAGGCAACCAAACTGCGGGATAATCTTCTGCCCAGTCAGTCATGTGTCTTTCGAGACATGATCACCCAAAGCGTGTATCACGTATTGCAATTAACTGATGTCTGGTGCTTATGCTATAAATGTTGAAATTTTTAACAAAATTCAAAGAAGAATCTTCAGTGTTATTAGTCTGGCATCATGGTTTCAGTTACTTTCCCAACACACTATATATATATATATATATATATATATATATACCAACATACAAAAAAAATCTTTCTTTTTTCCGTCTTGGAATATAAAATCAGGGTACAAACATTGGCAACCCCAGACAATGTTCATGTTCGTTATATCTCTCTTATAATTTCTTCAATGCACACACACACCAGAAGAAAGTTCTGCAATGTTCAAAAGTTCGATTTTCTCCGCATTGTATCATACCAGTAGGCATCTTGATGTACGACCATAAGATCATAGGCAATAGCCGCGCCCTAATTTTCAAATTGACATCGGATAAATGACCTTCGATTATCACCATGCTTGCTTCTGCTTGAGTTCAACGTAAGACATGTAACTTCTTAATTTCAAGCAGACTTTGTTTGAACACAAAATCTGCCATTATCTGTAGTACATGCCATTCAAAGTCTAACCGAGAGAAGAAAAAATGAAGTAACTCACCTAAGAGTCTGATTCTTTCTGTCGCATCACCTACAGTTCTTAACTCTCTATCTCAATCGCTCCTCATTCCTTCTACAGTTTACTTCTCTGACTTATCTTGCAAAATATCTGCTGGTATGTCTACAAGACTTTTTAATTGCTTCTTCTTAGTATTGTGTTCGTCTTTGGAACGTATAGGCGCATCAGTTATTCTGCCTCAATGGACGTTTGTCCTACTTGAACATCGTCGCTTAACTTGCTGTAAGGTGATTTATCAGAGACACGGCTGCTTTAACCTTTAGGCAATCATCCTTGAGAGTGGATGAATAACTGGTCATGCCTTATATTTACAACCTAATTATTTACAGTTGACAGGCTTTTATCCGCCATTTTACATCGTCCCAAATGAAAACGTGCAATCTTACTTGTTAGATTAATCAGCTCGGTAATATCAGAAAAATGGCGCTCCAGTAATTAGACATCAGACTCATCGTCTGATATCTCACGTTAGTATAGACACTTGCATATTGGAAAATCGACCCCGATTCGCTGTCAGAAAAGGCTGGATTCTACTGCAGTAGCCAATACTATTTTCCGTAACGGCTTTTCTGTCATAGGGATTTTCGATTCTTCAATGAACACCGCCCGAAGACCGAAGATGCTCGGCATGCGTTTTAGTGACTGAGCCGGTTAACTGATTTATATTTCTATAAGAGACGGGCCTAGTCTTCTCAACTACCACATAATACAGCCGCCAGCAAATGTCCAGCTTCACTTTCTTATGGTGGTTCTTATAGTACGCCAAATCACCAACCTCAAAATCTACATCCTTAGTCTTACTAAGGGACTTATATACCACGGCTTTGCACGCGTCTTTTATGTTATTCCTAACAAAAGTGAAACTACGATGCATTTCCTGTAGGGCAATTTTGTGATGTTCATCACCATAATATATGCGATGAGGCAAAGGCAAAATAACATCCCTGTTATAGAGCAAGTAATTTGGTGAAACTTTTGTGGTCTCGCTTACATGAAACCGGAGAGCCGCTAACATCTGGTTGATGTAAATATCCCATATCTCTTCGTTGTTGCTAATTTACTTCTCTAGAAAATCATGCATTGTTCTATGACATCTCTCAACCTTATCGTTGCTCTGAGGGTGATAAAATGAAGTTGTCACATGATGTACATTTCTGGACAATATCATCGAAGATGAGGAAAAAACTTGAAACAGAGGAAATATGTCTCTACAGAAGAATGCTGCGGATATCGTGAACCGAGCATGCGAGCAACGATGAGGTGTTGGAAAGAATGGAAACGAAATGAAAATCAATAGTGAGTATCAAGAAGAGACAGCTGAAGTTCCTGGGACACGCAATGAGGAAGGAGGGCTTGGAGAACCTGATATTGACAGGCCAGATAGAAGAAAAAAGAGACAGAGGAAGGCAGCGGATAACCTATTTGAAGGGCCTGATCAAGTGGATGACGGAACGGGGGAACGGTGGTTGCAAGGAGAAAACATACTAAGAGCTACCAAGGATAGGGAGACATGTAGAACCATGATCGCCTACGTCCTGAAAGGATAGGGCACATAGAAGAATAAGAATAATAAGAATATCTTTTTCATGGTTTTGTTGACATTCTCCGGTCCATTATCGGTTAAAAGCTGAAGTGATGTCCCAAATCTGGGGAAAATTTTATTGACTAAAAGACGTACCACTGTTTCTGTCGTTTTGTTAGGAACAGCAAAAGCCTAAGGCCAACCACTGTTCATATCTATGAATATAACTATGTATTGGTTACCCGAATGAGTCTTTACGTAGGATCAAGAGATCACCAAATCAAACTTTGTGAAGGGAAAATGAGGCAAATTGCACTCCTACACATGTAATTGCTGCTTCCTCAAATTTCTTGTCTAGCACGAAATACATTTACCTACTAAATCATTAATCACTCTTAGCAAACAGGGACTGAAATACTTCTGATTTATTGAATAGAATGTTTTATTAATGCCCATATGGCCACTGTCGTTATAGCATGGAACGCACTTTCTGAGATGAGACGGAACATATAGCCTGATGAGAGGTTCATGTCATGCTGAGATAAGTGATACACTATCTTATCCATTACTATGTACCTTTTCTGTTCTGCTTTGGTAGCCCTACCATTTTTTAATCTACACTTCAGGATTAAAATGTCCTTGTCCGATTCTCGCTCCCTAATCATGGCTATCCCCTGCAATGTGGGATGTTTAGGTGTCACTGATGAATCATCAATATTTTCATAGGATGCGTATTCCCTCGGTTCAATTAGATTTAAATTTATCGCACCAATTAAGTAATTCCTTTCGTCTATAGCTACCGGAGAATCAACATTGTCGTCATTTGCTTCAATGGCTCTTGACAAAAGATCTGCGCAAGTATTATTTTTATCTTTGGGATAGTGCATGCTGCAATTGTAACCAGCCATGATCAGAGCGCAAGTCTGTATCTTTTTTATTTTGTATGGGCGAATTAAATAAATGCTCTAGGGGTCTAGGATCTGTCTAGATCGTGAATGCTGCACTATGCAGATAGTGGTTCAGTTTTTTGAAAGGCATAGTTGGAGAACCTGCTATTAACAGGCCAGACAGAGGGAAAATAGGGGAAAGCACGGATAACATATTTGTAGGGCCTGATCACGTGGTTGACGGAAGGAGGGTTGCATGATGCAACAGGAGAAAAAGTGCTAAGAGCCACCAGGGATAGAGAGATGTGGAAAGCCATGATCGAAAGCCATGATCGACTAAGTCCTGGCACATTAAAGAAGAAAAAGTGTATCGTATAACCCGCTTTCTCTGAAGTTAACCATCTTGTTTGCGTGTCACTTAACTTATAGGAATGCTTACCCACTCCTCCACAGGAGTGAGTTGTGACACAAGGTCAGTTTTTAAAGTGAGGAACACGAGCGCAGACGCTCAGTTCGTTGCTGCGTCAGCGATACCTGAGTAATATTTGAACTTTGTCACTTAACTTATGGGGCAGTAAGTAAATTGGGTTTTTTTTATCATTTTCTTATATTTTTTATAATAAACCAACTGTAATAAACATGCGCCAATCGATTGATCGGAAGCGTTATTATATAACCTGTAGACCTTATTTGAGTCGCGATATCACCATATCTGCGAGCATCGTTTTTAGACTAACAAAAGAGGCTTGGCAAGCATCGTCCAATGAAAACGTGCAATCTTACTTGTTAGGTTAATCAGCAGCTCGGTAACATCAGAAAAAAATGTCTAATAAAGCGGCGATAGTATGAGATCATTCCAATGAAGGCTGTCACTTGCCTAACAGAGGTTGGAGTCGAAACTGATTTTATAGCCTTGACTTTATCGAAATCTGGTTGCATTCCCTCTTCACTCATTTTGAAGCCCAAATATTGAGTCTCTTATTTAAGAAACTCACACTTAGCTGGTTTCAACTTCAGATTATGCTTACGCCAACTACCCAAGACTATTTCTATATGCTTCAAATGGTCTTCTACTGTATTCAAAAATATCAAAATATCATATAGGTATGCCAGAGCAAAATCTTCTTGTCCCTGTAAAAAAAAACTGATATCAACTCCTGGAAGACACCGGGGCGTTTGTGAGCCCAAATGACATAACATTAAACGAAACAAACCTCTGTGGCAAGTGAATGTACTTTTCTCCTTGTCATTGAATTTAACATGCCATTACCCCAATTTTTAAATCAAGCTTTGAAAAGTACCTTGCCGATCCAAGTAATGCCAATATATCATCAATAACTGAAAGAGGTCGAGAATATTACTTTGCTATGCAACGGCTTCATTCCACTCATCAACACTCACGCATGCGCTCTCTGCCAGGCGTAACACCTTCTGAATGTCGTCCTATATTCCTTCTGTTCTCTCCTGCTTAATGTGTTTGTCACCACACAAGCCACATTTCTTCACCTCACGGTCAGACAATAAACGAAATCGGAAAAAAGTATGCTACTTCAGTTCAAGTTTTTTTTTCTGTTTTCTTTTTTTAAAACTAGCAACTTATCTACAGCATGCACAAGAGCAGAATACACACAAGGTAAAACCAAAAGTCACCTACCTTTCCTTGATATCTTCTGTTATACCACGATCGTCTAGTGTTCTCTTAGATGGTAACCAGGTTCGTTATCAATCTATGTTACAACAAAAAAACGGCGAGTCACTGCGCAGCGAATCGTTCCATGTTATATACTACCGCTGGAAAATAACGAGGAAAACGTATATATATATATATATATATATATATAAACAGCGAGTCACTGCGCAGCGAATCGTTCATGTTATATATACACCGCTGGAAAATAACGAGAGAAAACGTATATATATATATATATATATATATATAAACGAAAGCGGGATTCGCTGCGCAGTGACTCGCTGTTTTTATATATATATATATATATATATATATATATATATATATATATATATAAAGTATAATCGTATATTTTTATTCATCCATGGTGATGTTTGTGTGGAGCAGGAGAGCAGTCGGGGAGAATTCGCGCACACGAAGTGGCCGTCAGAGGTCGAAAGCCAGCGGGTATCACTTCAGCCATAATTCTAAACATTATATATATATATTAAAACTCCCACGCGATTCATATGGCCACGACTCTTCAACCAACCAATGCTTATGTTTCATTATAGATGCTTGTTTTCCATTGGTCACGCAATACACCCACACATTATCGCTTATCCGTTATCTTTTGTCGTATTAATTCCTATTCTTTTATTACTCTCTCTCCTCAACAATGTTTTCTTTTTTCATATTTTATCACGCTTAGTAACCCCCATTGCGTCTTAGGGGCTTTCTAACTTTGATTAGACAATTGTGTTTCTTAAATCAAAGGAAATGGTTGGTAAATTTCAATGCCTCTAAAACGAAGCTGTTATCAACTAACCACCATAGACAATCGCATCTACCTCCCATTAGCATGGGACAGGCTAGCCTCCCAGAGAGTAAAATACTACGGCTCCTTGGCCTTACACTCTCGGCGGACCTCAAATGGAATGACTATATTGAATCCATTGCCAAATCTGCTGCTATGAAAGTCGGCTCCCTGTGCAGGGCCCGGAAATTTTTCCCACCTGAATCTATTCTGCACATATACAAATCTACCATCCGCCCGTGTATTGAATATTGCTGCCATATCTGGTCGGGTGCCCCTGCTGCTCTCCTTGGGCTTCTTGACAAAATACAAAGGAGGATCTGTAACGTGCTTGATACTGACTTGTCAGACCGGCTGCAGCCGTTCTCTCACCGGCGTGATGTGGCTTCCCTGTGCCTCTTCTACAAGTACTTTCATGGCTTCTGCTCCGATGAGCTTAGATTCACTGGTGCCGCGTAAGCAGGAATTTACACGTGATACTAGATTAGCAACTAGGTCCCACCCTTTTACAGTTAAACAAATAAGATGTAACCGTAAATTCTACTCCAACAGCTTCTTTTCTCGCGCTTCCCGCCTGTGGAACTCCCTTCCACAAGTCTGCTTTCCCGACAGTTACAATCTCCAGGTGTTTAAATGTAAGGTCAATAGACACCTCCTATCACACTAACTCCCAACTATTCTCAGAACACTCTCATCTACCAAACCCTCATTCTCAGTATCCTTACCCGCCTATCACCCACCCTCTTACATTTCCTATATTTAATCAGCCTTTCTCCACTCTACGTAGCCCCCTGCGCAGTAGTGGCAGTGACATGCCTTGCTCGGGGTGAAACGCTTATAAAAAAAAAAAATAAAAAAAAAGTGCTAGATATTTCCTAAGCTTATCTAGAGGCACAAGGCTGCATTTACAGAACATCTAATAAGATCGAAATGACTAAATTGGACTAACACATACCAAACTAACAGTTACTGAGAAGTACCTTAAGCTTTATAAATTTAAAATCGTCACACTTATAAACAGTTGCTAAGGCTGCAGGTTTGTGGCACCCAGGAAGGGTCAAACTCACTCCACTATCAACAGTCTGTGTGACTACCTTACTATTTTACAAGGGATAATTCTCTTCGGAGTCTTTATTAGTTGTCGATAACTGGAATCATACAATTATAAGTACAAGTAAAATGAATTAAAACTTATAGAAAAATACGTAATTCACAAAAACAGAACGTACTGCCAGTGAGACTCGAACTTCAGCCTCCTTTATTCTATATCACTGAGCTACAAAAGAAAATCAATATATAACATCATCAGCATCAGCAACAGCAGGAGCAGCAGAAACAGTCTCATCACTGTATCTTCTCGTAAAATCACTCAACAACTGAGTACCTAACTATATATCTGAACTCAAGTCAATGCCAATATCTGACTCTCTGTGAAGGATATTTTAGTCAACTCAGTAACATCAGGACATGTTCCTCTCTCTACCTCGCCTTCTCTTTACTAGGGTGGTGCCCTATATGATGGCAGTGGAATGATTGTTGGCTCTTATGATGCGGTTTCCATAATATTTCAATTTTTTCTTCTTGATGGTGGTTATGAAGTCTTCCAAGGGACTTTTTTTGTCTTATGTGGGATAAAATTAAAAAAGAAAAAACTTCATATAGGCTTCATACGCTCCTTCTGATGCTGCTTAAAGATTAAAGTCATTAATAACTATCTATAACTGTATTAATGATTATTCTCCGAAAATAAAAGTATCCAAAACTGTAAATTCTTTACTAATCTTGTTCTCTTTTGTTTCCTTGGCAGGTGAGCCCCACGTCAACAAGTGATGTACTAAGTAACAAGAAACTCTATCCAAACTTTATGCGCGTTGTACCAGCTGATCGCTACCAAGTGGAAGCCATTTCCGTTGTCTTAGAGTATTTCAACTGGTCACACGTATCGGTTATTTTTACAGACAGCAGCTACGGACGCGAAGGGGTGAAAAGACTCAAATCCGTGCTTGGTCAGAAAGGTATCTGCATTTCAAAGACACTCGAGATTGGCTACGAGCGATCAGCTGATGACATGCGAAAAACAATGTCCACTTTGCGTGGCCCCAAATCTCCCAAAGTTGTCGTACTTTATATTGAAATCGTCGACGTAGAATTAATTCTGCGATCCGTGAAGGCCATGGGAATTGAGCAAGAGTACATCTGGGTCGCCAGCGATTCTTTCAGTCTGGGGTTGCCGTATGATCTACAGCACATGGCTGTAGGATCCTTGACCGTACGGCCATATTCGGAGCTGGTCGAAGAATTCGAACAGGAATGTGATAGAAGAATGAAAAGACGATTTCCGCCCACGGACAAAACAGCATTTGGAATACACCCAACTGTAAACAGTTCCATCAATGACGATTTTAACATGTACATACCGGCTGGCTTTTATATCGACGCCGTGAACGCGCTGGCCACGGGAGCAGATTTACTTATTAAAGAGCGTTGCCCCGGTGCGATTGGAGAAGAACTGCGTAAGTGTGTCCAGCCCGTTATCCTGTGTCAGCATATGAGGAACCTGACGTTCAATGGTTCGTACGGAGAGATTTCGTTCGACCAGAACGGAGATGTAGTCGGAATGTACGAGATTATTCAATATCAGGTCGGCCGGAACGGTCAAGTAGAATACGTCTCGGTGGGGTCGTGGGACATGCGAACCAACCATTTGGAAATCGAAATTAAAAAACTGCTCTGGCCCGTGCCAGGAACACACCGTAATTTCTCGCGAACACCGCCTGTGTCAACATGCGGTGCCCCGTGCCCTGCTGGATCCATTTATTACTATACAAAAGAAACTTGCTGCTGGGAATGTCGAAAGTGCAAAGAAAATGAAATCACTGCCGGAAATTTTTCTAGTTGCAAAATGTGCCCCATATTTTATTGGCCAGTAGACGAACGTCAGAACAACTGTGAGAAAATAGCACCGCATTTCTCGCAATTCGGTGATAAAACGGCCATTATTGCTTGCTCGGTGGCATCCTTTGGATCATTCGTCTGCATATCGATTGTTATGATTTTCTTCCAGTATCGAAACGACAGGCCAATACGAGCTTCGAGTCGTGAACTTAGTCAACTGATGCTTCTTGGCATTTCCGTGGCCTACCTCCTAGTTTTCAGCTTCATGGCTACTCCCAGCGATGTCGTCTGTTATATTAATTATGTTGGCTTTAATCTCAGTTTTACACTTGTCTACGCACCGCTTCTTGTCAAAACAATTCGGATCCACCGGATATTCAAATCGGGACGAAAATCCGTCAATCTGCCTCCATGCACGAGTTCCTGCTCACAACTTGTAATTGCAGGCACGTTAATATTAATACAGGTAAGATGTTTTGTTATTATTTTCTTTTTTCATGTTTTCTATTTCTTAATTTTCATTCATTTTATTTTCTCCAGGTGAGAAGTTTTCTTTTATTATATAGGTACTAGTTTATGAACAAAACTGAAAATTTCTTTATTGGGAAACCGAAAAAAAAAATTGTGCTTTCTTTTGAAGAGGTTACAAGATAAATAATTTCATCTAAAGATTTAATATCTGACATTTATAAATTTGATATCTAATTTATTATAAAATATTTTGGAAAAATATTAAATAATCTGTCATGTATATTTTTAACTTTGTAGATGTATTTGTTTATGTATATATTATTATTATTTTTATGTCATTTTTCATCATATTTCGATTTCTGCTTTGGTCTCACTACCAACCAAGTCTGCGGGGAGACCTAAGGCAGGTCGTGGCGTGTTGTTATGACTCCATTTCATGTTTTTCTATTTTCCCTATCATCCCTAGCATTACATAGATAAAGTTTTCCTTAGTGTGTGGGCTGTACTTAATAAGACAATTTTTTGTATATCTCTTAAGCTGGAGTTTCCATGGATTCTTTCAATGTGTTGGTTTGTTCCATTTTTTATCATTCCAAGTGCACCTACTATCACTGGCACAACTCTTGTTTTCAATTTCCACATTTTTTCTATTTCAATTTCCAGGTCTTTATATTTTGACAGTTTTTCAAATTCCTTGATTGCTATGTTACAATCCGCTGGACAAGCCATATCAATTAATAGACAAGTTTTCTCCTTATTATTATTATTATTATTATTTTATTTGGTATCATTTTGCAAGAGAGTAATTTTGAGTTCGTAACTACCAAGACTCTCTGGGATTTGTGAAGAAACACGGTATTGTAGGATAGTTATCTTCGCACCTTTGGAACGTTTTGTTTAGCTGGAGAGGGTTTTGTGGATGACATGTGCAGTTCCGCAAAAAATAATGATAATTAGTATCATTATTCGGACTATTGTCCTCATCTTTGTTGCCATTTGTACGACGTTTCGGCCGTTGTACGCTCCGGCCTTCTTCAGGTGCTTTCGAACCGAACCGTTTATTACAATCACTGGGGTATATGAACGCCATTCCTTGCGTGAAGCCTCAATTGGAAGTCATGAGTTATCTCTCTATAACCCTGCAAGTTACTTGTTCACCACTGCTGTAGTCAGGAACTAACCAACATCTATATCCATTGGGCCATGTGTCCTTAAGAAAGAAGGCCGGAGCGTAAAACGGCCGAAACGTTGTACAAATGGCAACAAAGATGAGGACAATAGTCCGACTAATTTAAATACTGTAAATACTACCTCATCTCAGAAATATAAACAAATAGAATGATCTATTATTAAACGTCGTACAAATGACAACAACGATGAGGACAATAGTCCGACTAATTTAAATACTGTAAATACTACCTCGTCTCAGAAATATAGACAAATAGAATGACCTATTATTAAACGCCGTACAAATGGCAACAAAGATGAGGGCAATAGTCCGAATAATGAAAATAAATAAATACTATCTCATCTCAGAAATATAGACAAATATTAATATAATCTTTTGTCTTGGTAAATAGAAACATAGATAAAAAATGAAACGGGATAGATAGATAATAAAGATGGTTTGATAGATAACAAAGAGAGTACATGGATGTGCGTTGTGGTGCAATAGATATCGACTCGGAGATCGGAGAACCGAGTTCGAATTCTAGTTTAATTCGATGGATTTACTTACGCGCAAATACCCTTGGAAAAGATATTAATCCGTATCTTCTCCTTCCAGCTTTGGCTCAAATAGCAAGATAGATTGGATTCTATAGCCTTGGTTGGCAACCAGTCTACTACTGCAGAAAGTAATGGTAACCTACCGTGGGAAGTTTTCTGTCCAGTCAGTCATGTCTCTTTCGAAACATGATCATCCAAGCGTGTATCGCGTATGGTAATTAACTGACAGACTCACATAGATAATAAAGGGGTTAGATAGATAATAAAGAAAGATAAATACATTAGATAGATAGATAGATAGATAGATAGATAGATAGATAGATAGATAGAGTGACTGACTTGCATGTTTTTATATTATCTAATATGAAAATAAATAATTATGAGAACAAATTCAATTGACAAATGTTTTAAAGTATTAATGTTTAACCATATTAATGAGGTCCGCTCAGTAATTGCATGATTTATTTGGAGATCAGTATGGACGCACTAACCTTATTCCTTTGTACAGACTCCATTTACACGCATTAATTCCTGATTCATTGGGATCATTTCTTTGCACCAGAATCAAGATGATACTTTTTCGCCTCTTGTCTGTCTGCATTTGATGTTTGTTTTTGTTTCAAAATTCTTTCATTTTTCCTCTTCCTCCTCATTTTCCTACTACTACTAATGCTACAACTCTTCCTTCTTCAATATTTCTGATTCAATTTCTTCATTTCTCACTCGACTAATATAAGTCAGTTATATGTATTCAATGAATTGCAAAGTAATTTTAGATCAAATATATGATAAATAATCGAACGAAACCAATAAATTGCAGTCCTGGGCTCATAGTAACTAGATATGCATCCATTAAATTCTTTCTTTAATTATTTAATCAATAGGTCTTTCTCGCCACAACCAAGACCCATCGATATCGAGTGTATAAAGACTTCAATATTCGTCTCCATTTCCATTACACCCACTTTCGTTTTCTTTTTCAAGTCACTGATCCTGGCCTTTTCATAATCGCTCCGAATTCTTTAACGCCTGCTAAGTATAGATTTTATGCATTTGACAAAGTATGACGCAAAGATCTATCTGTAATGCTAGGAAAACCAGATGTTTTGGAAGAGGATTTTAAAATAGTTAAGAACTTATAGTATGAGCTATATGAGTTTATATGGAGATTTGTACTTGTTTTGGTGTGAGGGACTCGCCCCAACGTTTGTAACAGTATTTTAATACACCCTAAATTTACATACACCCTATATTTTTATATATATTTCCTGTATTTATAACTATATTTGTTTGATATATCTTTATCTATAACATGGCGTCAAGTTGTTTCTTTAATACAAGAAAAAGTGTGTTGTCCTAATCTTTACTGTCACATTCACGATGTTTCGGTCGTTGTACTCTCCGGCTTTATTTAGGTGATATTTGTTTGAATTTTGAACCGAACCCTTTATTTCACGGGGTGGGGTGGGGTGGGGTGGAGTGCTCTAATTTCACATGCCACGCATTTGGATATCTTTAGTTTTAACTAGCAGTATTGCCCGGCGTTGCTCGGGTGTAATGAAATCTTTTAAACTAATCCATGGTCCTGGAGTTCAAACTCTTTGGACGTTGGCACGAAAGACTAAAAAGCAATAGTTGTTTCCAGTTAAAGCAAAACCGTAGACTGAAAGAAAAATGAATGGATGTAAGTCAAATTTTGATTTCCTGGTATCGATATCAAATAAGTTTTTTTCGTCGTAATTTTGAATTTTGAAGTCATCTGAATAAATGGTATCATGGCTAAGACTAAGAACTACAATTATACCGACTTAGAGCCAAACCCGAAGCAAAATCTAAAATAAGAGGGCTGAAAAAATACAGACATACAGGCAGATAAACAAACACACACACAAACATCTTGCCTTATATATATATATATATATATATATATATATATATATATATTATCGATTTTCTCCACTATTGTATGAACTGCAACCTTGAAACTTCTGAATATCGTTTCTTATGTCTTTGTATATGTGTGTATCAAATGTGATTAAAATCGGACCACTCCTTCTATAACCCGATTTTTTCGATTATCGATTTTCGATATTTATCGGGTGCACCTCAACACAAAACCTAGCTAAAAACACCCGCAGACGCTTATAGTACAGCTGTGTAAATTTTCAAGAAAATCGGTTCAGCCGTTTGGGAGTCTATAGGTAACGGACGCACACACAGACACAGACACAGAAACAAAGTTCCATTTATAAATAAGTTTAGCTTAATTCGCCTTGATAAATTTTCAACTTTTTTTGTTCTCTCCACTGAGGCTAGAAATTGAATTCACAGCACTTTAGATCAAGTCAATCTTACGAATCAATCAATGCTTTTATCCATTAAGTTTTGTATCTTTGGAGACGGTTCAAAATTCCAACAAATATCATCTAAAGAAGGCAGGAGCATACAACGACCGAAACGTCAGCAATGTGACGGTAAAGTTGAGGGTAACAGTTTGATCTGTGTAAATAGCTACAATATTTCTCGAAAATATAGAAAAAAAAGGGGGTTTTATCATTTCACCATGAACAAGGCGATAAAAGCAACTAGATGCAAAACGTTACAGACACTGACGTTACCAAAGAAAAAGGACAACAAAAAGGACAGTGGCCTACGACCACATCACGATGAAACACTGGTTCCCGTACGAGCAACGAATCGCCAACACCAAGACTTGTCAGTACCTAGATGGGTGAGCGCGTGTGAATACCACGTGCTGTAAGCTTAGATGTGTGGGTGGTGTCATGTATAACGGCTCGGAATGGTTAATCGGAGAGCCAAGTTCCCCGTTACAGTTGAGTTCGTTATATTCATTTACGCGCAAATACCCTTGGGCGAGGTATAAATCTACTTGTTCTCCTATAAACAAATTATGGGTCAATTATTAAGACCACTATCACTAAACCATTATTATCCCCACCAAAAAAAAAATTAAATTTCGTGCAAGATATTTAGATTTCGTCATTAAATAACTCATAGAGGTTGTTATACCGCTAAACAAATCAACCAACCTATTAGATAGCTTTTATACAAGTGTTTCTGAAAGTTGAACACATTTTTCGTGTAAAAACTGCTGATTTACACAGGCTTTCCTTGGGAGTGCAGATAGTGCGTTGTTTAGCGGCTAGGAACGGAAAACTGGCAGTTTGAGTTCCAATACCGGTCTAGTTCTTTACAGTTGATTCCACAAAATATCATTGAGAAAGGTAAAAAATTATCTTTCTCTCTCACCCCTAGGGCAGACTGGGTTCTCTCGCCATGACTGCCATTTATTCTTAAAGAAGGACAACTCTGAATTCAAAACCCAGTCATCGGAATCAGTACTAAAATGGTTACACATGGGGTGCGTAGCTTCTTCTTCTTCTATGTGCCCTGTTCCTTCCTGTAGGCGATTATGGCTTTCCACGTCTCCCTATCCCTGGTGGCTCTTAGCCCGCCTTCTCCTGTTACACCATGCAATCCTCGTTCCATAATCCACCTGATTAGGTCCTTCAAATATGTTATCCGCTGCTTTCCCCTGTCTCTTTTACCCTCTATCTGGCCTGTTAGTACCAGGTTCTCCAAACCCTTCTTCCTCATTGCATGTCCCAGGAATTTCAGCTGTCTCTTTCTGATGCTCAGTATTAATTTCCTTTTCGTTTCCATCATTTCCAAAACTTCATCATTGCTCACATGCTCGATCCATTATCAGAGTCCTTTTGTAGAACTATATTTCAGTTACTTCAAGTTTTTCCTTCATCTTTGATGATATTGTCAAGCATTCACTGCCAAATTGAAGAACGGACAACACATAGCAATCCAGTACTCTCTTCTTTGTTCCTAGTGAAATTGCCCTGTTTCTTAATACTTTACTCGACTTCTGGAGTGCTTCCTTTGCCATGCCAATTCGCCTTCGGATCTCTGTGTCGCACTTTCCGTCTTCTGTTATAACACTTCCCAGGTATTTAAATTTTTGTACCTGCTTGATTTTAGTATTCCCGACCTGTATTTGGCATATTGGGCTGCCCTTTTTACTGATGACCATGCATTCGGTTTTCTTACAGTTTATTTGTAGTCTTTTCTTGTCACTCTCTCCAGCTACATTCTGTAGGAGGTCTTGTACTTTCCTTTCTGTGACTTCTATCAGCACTGTATCATCTGCGTACATTAAGTTGTTTAAATTGTGGCCTCCGATGACGAATCCAGGCATAACTTCTAGGGTCCTCAAAATATCCCCGCTGTACAAGATGAACAGATCCGGTGAAAAGACATATCCTTGTCTTACGCCCCTTTCTATCTTTCTATATCTGCTGAATTCGTTACCTGTCAGTATACAAGCGGTTTGCTGCCACTAAAGATTCTTGATTACTCTTAAGTTTTTCCCAAATATGTCAAGACTGCCAAGCATCTCCATCAATTCTTTGTGGCGTATTTTGTCAAACGCCTTCGCATAATCAATAAAGCACAGATATAATAAGTCCTTCTTCATTTGTATAGCCTTTTCAGAGAGCATCCTAATCATAAATATGGCATTCCTTGTTCCAGTGTCTTTGACGAAACCGCACCGTTCTTGTCCTATTTCTGGCCTGATTCTGCTTATGCCTTAAAACAAAATCTCAATAGATTTCACCAACTATAAATGGTACCACTGGAAACTGATTATTAAGCTTGTTGTTGACGCTAACGTTCGCTGGAACCAAGGAAGAATTGATGTGCTCTGAGATAAACTGAATGATTCCCATTGATTTATAATTAGCTAACACCGAAGCATATCTAAAAATAAGAAACGTTTCTAAGATAATTCATTTGTGAAGAAGTCCTAGGTTTTCATTAAAATTATTTGCAAGAATTTCAAAATCAATACGTCTTTTTACCGTAAAAAGATGCTAAAATTTATTCTACTAATTTATAGTGATTTAAGGCCTTGGGCCACATCTGTGCGTAACTTAGATGTGGCACAAGGCCTTAAGTATAGAATATCCAGTGAGTATCAGACACACAACTTTTGTAAGTTGTAAGTTGTAATTGATCTAGCGATACAACATTGCGTCCGAGCGTTTTTCTTTTTCTAAGGGTAGCTTAGACGTGGCACAAGGCCGAATTTATGTGGCACCCAGTACCCTATACTAATTTATAGTCACCCGATGACGCATTAAAAAAATAATCAATATTTTGAGGATTCTTAAAAAGATTAGAAAATATAATTTAATAATTACAAATACTTCGTTTTTTCTCTTAATAACAATTTTTTTTATTATAAAAGTTTGTTTTTATTCAGTTTTCAGCTTTTAGTCAACATATAGGGCCATTTTTAGCGAATCTTTGGAAATACTTAACGAAACAAAATCGCGTTTAAGAAGCTAAATAAGATGAAATGTTTAATATTCCAGAAACGTTACAAAAGACTGCATTCTTTTTCTAGAGCGGCCTCCATTTATAGTAACTAAATTTCTGTTTTTTTTTTTAAATAAAGAAAAGGAATTATCGCGAGCGAACAACACTAAAAAGCAATTTATCTCTCAAGAAAGATGGGAAGTTTATAATAGTCACGCACAGACGCAAAATGAAAAATCAATTGCTGTCTTTTCAGGCGGATGGAATGAGGACTTCTCCAGTAAAAAGAACAAAAATTTGTGCCATTAGAAAAGAATTTATATATATATATATATATATATATATATATATGTGTGTGTGTGTGTGTGTGTGTGTGTGTGTGTGTGTGTGTGTGTGTGTGTATATATATATATATATTATGTTATGCAAAGAAACTTAATTTGAAAGTCCTTCAAGCAGAAGCAAAAAAAAAAAAAAAAAAGAAATGATGAGAGGACATTTTTGTTCCTGCAATAAAACATTCAGAAGTATCAGTTCTTTTACATTGATTTTTTCAACTCCTGTCTCTCCAAAACCATGAAATATTATAAAAAATGATAGAAAAATTCTAACATATTTTCTTTAATATGTTAGCTTTTTTCATGACGTGGCATAATTTCTAAAGACAATTCGTATTGGCTTAAATGTAAGTTTTCATAAACTAAAATTTATTTTTATAAAAATACAAAAATGAGGTACATTGTTAAAAGTGGGGATGCGGAAAGATCTTCATCATATAAGTCTTATCTTAAAATTAGCTAGCCACAATCATTGACGCAAACAAACTATCCAAGAATCGAAATACCACACTTTTACTTACCATTTTTACTACAACTACCATAATACCTCAAGTCACTATAAAGTCCTAAGTAATCCCCATACGTTCAATTTGTCTGTTGGGAGCGGGGAATAGAAAAACAGCATTTAAAAATGAGAAACCTCAATGAATATTTACAATATTTATAATAATATATATACAAGAAACTAAACAAAATGGCGTTAGTAATATAATCTTATTATGTAATATAATCTTATAATCACAAACTGTGGCAGGAATATCAGATAACTGAACGAAATTAATGCGGGACTTGGATGAATTAAAAATCAATTATTGGACCAACCACACACAAATAAACACATTCAGATACAATATTTACGAAAGACCACACTTGAGAAACGAAAATCGTTTCTAATCCACCAGAGAACTGACATTTTTGGTCACATAACGGTGGAGTGGACGAGAAATAAAATTAAAAAAAGAGCTCAATGAGCATATATACCCTAAGTTAACTTGTTGCAAAAAAGCAAAATCAAAATATATATGTGTCATAGGTTAACACATATATGTTACAAGAATAAAATAAAAAGCATTTAAGCGCAGATCTGATCAGTATACAGCAATTAAGTGTACATCCATTCACGCGTCTATTAAAAAGCAATAAAAAGAAATCAAACCTCGGCACATTTAAAAAAAAAATCAACCGCAAACCCGACAACTCCTACAACAAATTATCAAATCACACTAAGCTCTATATAGATACGAAAATTTATTTCTACGAAATTCACTCTCTTAATTACTCAAAAACTGCGGCGATAAAACTCACTTTTAAGTAGAATTTAATAAATTTTGGTTACATAAGACATCTTTGTCTAACGTGTATGGAGATATTAATTCTAATATGAATTTGAATAGCATTATATAAACAGAATTAGATAGATAGATATCAACATAGATAGATAGATAGATAGATAGATAGATAGATAGATAGATAGATAGATAGATATCAACATAGATAGATATCAACATAGAAAGATATCAACATAGATAGATAGATAGATAGATAGATAGATAGAGAGAGAGAGAGAGAGAGAGAGAGAGAGAGAGAGAATGCATTATATATATGTATATATACACACATAATTATATAGTTATGTATCAACTGTACATTGCGACACGGAAATTTCTATGTTTCGAGATAGATTCTCATCATCAGGCAATGTTGATGTTAGTTGTGCAGATGATTTACATTTAAATGACAAAAACCTTTGGTTTTCGGATGTTTTTGTGGTTAATCAGAATGGAGATTCATTTTGGGATTTGGCCCCAAAGAAAACATACTAACCAACTGTTTCTCTTTTTTCCTTTTTTTCCCTTTTTATCCCCTCATCCTACCCTTCCCTTGTTTCTTTTCCCTCCTTAATGTTAACCTGCCTTTAACCTGATCTTATCATTTTCCCTTCTTTCCCTTCAGTTTTATTACTTTTGATGTGATATTCTCATTGAGTACCAATTCTATATTTTTTTACCTACTTATCATTTTTATTCGATTTATTTATTTGTTGTAAAGTTCTTTTTTAAAAGAAAATACTTTTTAAAAACTAAAATATACCTTTTTGGTCTATCTATTTGTTTTGAAGCTTTTTATAAAAAGAAAGATTTATTGTAAAGAAATAATTCTATGTTCCAATTTATTTTTACCTAGTTCATCAGTGATTATTTTCCTTATGCACTTGTTGGTTAGATGCATTTTATTTCATTTAGATTTTATCCATTTTCTTATGTGAATAATTTACAATGTCTACATATAACATTTATTTCGTTGCGTTTGTTTAATAATTTTTTATTTTTAAGGGATTTAATAATAAATAGTTTTTTGTATAAACATAATGAACATGGTTCATTTAAGGACTTACGTGTTTTAGCTTCTTTTAGAATTTTCCACTTTATTGTGGGTGTTTTTTTTGTTTTGTTTTTTTGTTTGTTTTTTTCCTTTAGGTATTAGTGATATTTCGATAGGGATATTCTATTTTTGTATTTGTTATTATTAAATGAAGAGGTGAGCTGGTAAATTCGATGCTTTAGAGTGTTTTTAGTACTCCCTATATAAATTTTTATATTGTTTGGGTTTTCTTTTGAGGATATTTCGCATTGATAGCTTATTGATTCCAGAGATAGAGAAAGAGAAAGAGAGAGAGAGAGAGAGAGAGAGAGAGAGAGAGAGAGATACACCAAGATAGATATATATGATTAGAGATAGATAAATATATACCAAGAGTGAAAATATAGATAAATATATATCAACAGAGATAAATAATTACTTATATATCAATATAGATATATAGATACATATATATAACAACAGACATACTTACATACATATCAAAAGAGTTGTGTATTTCGGCAGCAATCTCACTTTTATGCAAGTTTCATTATAAATGACAGACAAGGTATTACAGCTAATTTTTCGTGTAATTTTTCATGTCATCTTATGATTGATTTTCAGAACATAAATTATATAAAAATTGTCTAAATATGTGTTTTTCCGACCGTTTTCTGCTATAGTTTTAGCCAATATCGGTGAAAAGATTGTAATTTACGTTTAAATGAATATATGTATTGTTATGTACGATTGTAGAGTCGTGTGCATGTTTTATGCTCTGAACACCGTAAGCACGTTGTTAGCGTGTGCATCGTTGATATTATTAAGCGTTAGGTTGTTTTTTTTTATTATAATGCTTCTATTTTTCTTATTCTTATAATATGTATAAATATATAGAGATAAATTAATAGATATCAATAGAGAGGGGTTATAATTCAAGATATATATGGCCGGTAGTATATATATATATATATATATATATATATATAAATAATAATAATAATAATAATAATAATAATTATTATTATTAAACCGACTCTGCGTGTATTCTAATCTCAAAATTTTATAGAAGGGACTTTCTAAGACTATGAATAACCAGCAGAATCTAAATCCGTTATTGCCCTCGGCTATAAAGCTTTGGGCAAAGAGGGAGAAAAAAAGAAAACTGCTTGGGACCGACAATACATACGGTTCCTCCCAGTAAAAAGAAAAAAAACCCTGACGAGCCGTTGTGCGAAACCGCGGTCGGTCTTGGCGATCTTGCTATTTTGTTAGTATATATATATATATATATATATATATATATATATACTACCGGCCATAATTATTAGGTGTCACCCCAGTTTTTTAAAAGAAACGATGTATTTCATAATATTTTTAGTATTTATTGCCAATGACTTTTAAATTACATCTATGTTAAGAAATCACAAATTAAAAATTAAGTGTGCTACAAGAAAGTAAAAAAAAACGAAAAGAAGGGAAAAAAGAAAACAATGGGGTAGACAGGGAAAGAGTTAAAGGAGAGATGAGGCGAAGAAAGAAGGAAAAATCACGCCAGACAGTCGTCGAAAGGAACGCCAGCTAAATGAGAGTGAGAAGAAAGGGACAGAAAAAGACAGATGCATAAGGAGAGATACATTTTTTCTATTTTATGTATCTATCCCGTTTTTTGATTTCTTAACATAGCTGTTACCTAAAATTCGTTTTCGATAATCGTGTAATGAATCCTTTTCGCCGTCTCTCTTTTCTTTTCTTTTCCCCTTCTTCTCTACCCTTCTTATCAATGTCTAGACGACAACCTTCTAACAAAATTTACTCTCTCTTTTAACACTTCACCTATTATTTTTTTCTGATATTATCTTATTTTATTCTTCTTTCATGTAAACTTCCGGTTATGAATTATTTTTTCATAATACTTCCAGTAAATGAATTTTGTACTCTATTTTTTTAATCGTTTCACCCCATGCAAGGCGGTAACGCCACAAATGCGAAGGGGGATACAAAAGAAAAGAAGATTAGATAGGAGGAGAATAAAGAGAAAGACGAACCAATTACAGGGGGTTTCAGAGAAGGGAGCAAGAGAAGGATGGGAATACAGGTGTGATGACAATTACAAAGGTAGAAAGAAATGAAAAGATATACAGGGTGATGTAGAAAGAACTAGAGTCAAGTTGTTAAGAGTTGGTTATTAACACTGCATTTAAATTCCTGGAGGTTGTAGCCGTCAGGAAAGCAAGAATATGGAAGAGAGTTTCACAGGCGAGAAGTGCGAGAAAAGAAGATGCTGGAGTAAAATTGTCACCTGCATTTGGTTGATCTAACTGTGAATGGGTGGGACCCCGTTACCATCCTGGTTGCACGAGTAAACTCCTGTGGCAGGGGCACCAGTGACTTAAGTTCGTCGGAGCAGAAGCCATGAAAATATCTATAGAACAGAAAGAGGGAAGCCACATCCCGTCGGTGAGAAAGCGACTGGAGTCGAGCCGCCAAGTCGGCACCTATCACATTACAGATTCTCCTTTGGAGCCTGTCGAGAACACCGAGATGAAAAGCAGGGGCACCTGACCATATATGACAGCAGTATTCCATGCACGGACGAATGGTTGATTTGTATACGTGCAATATGGATTCAGACGGAAAAAACATCCTGACTCTATACAGTTATCCAACCTTCCTAACAGTGGATTTGACTATTGAAAATTGCATAATAAATTAATTTACTGAAGATGTGAGGTTTTTCCTCGCTGAAATGGACATACGGCATGAGTAATTTTCGGAGTTTTATTTGAAAATATACATATTTGGGTCTGTAAATAGATAATTCTATTTACATAGAGCCCTCTACCAGGATCATTTTTAATATTAAAGAGATTAATATTAATAAAATCTCTCTGTTTTAGGATTTGACCTACATGCCATTTTCGTTTTCATTTAAATATATATATATATATATATATATATATATATGAATTGATAGATAGATATCAACAGAGAAATAGATACAGATAAATATACATATCTATATAATATATATATATATATATATATATATATATATGTCAACCAACATAGATAAATTGATAGATTTTTCATTATCATTTCACTCCAAGCAGGGCAGGACCACCACTGGTGCACAGGAGGTTGCAGTTAGAGAAAAAACAAAACAACGTACAGGGGATGTCGAAGAAAAGACAAGAGATGGATAGGAATCAAGTAGATAGAAGATGGCAATTACAGTTGCGTTTAAACGTTTTGAGATTGTAGCTATCAGAGAAGCAAGTAAACGGTTGGGAATTCAACAAATGGGAAGTGCAAGAAAAGAAACAGAATAGAAGAAGAGTTTGCATTTAATAGTTTTGACGGTAAAAGGTTGAAACCTAGTTGCCAATCTAGTATCAGTCTGGGTACCAGGGAAAAAAAGCTTGTCAAAGCAGTTGCCATGAAAATACTTGTAGCAAAGACTGAGAGAAGCAACATCACATCAGTGAGAAAGCGATTGAAAGTGATAGATAGATAGATAGATAGATAGATAGATAGATAGATAGATAGATAGATAGATAGATAGATAGATAGGAGCAGACTTAGATAGATAGATATATAGATAGATAGATAGATAGATAGATAGATAGATAGATAGATAGATAGATAGATAGATAGATAGATAGATCTGAACAGACTGGGATAGATAGATAGATAGATAGATAGATAGATAGATAGATAGATAGATAGATAGATCAGTGAGAAAGTGATTGAAAGTGATAGATAGATAGATAGATAGATAGATAGATAGATAGATAGATCAGTGAGAAAGTGATTGAAAGTGATCTACCAAGTCAGGATCGATTATATTGCAGATCCTCCTTTAGATTTTGTCGATAACCTCAATATGAATAGCAGGAGCACTCAACCAGATATGGCAATAGTATTCAATACACGGACAAATGGTTGATTTATAAATGTGCAAAATGGATTCTGACGAAAAAAACTTCCTAACCGACACAGTGAACCAACCTTCGTAGCAGTAGATGCAGCTATGGATTCCTTGTAGTCATTCCATTCGAGATAATTTTAGAAAGTCAGGCCAAGTGGGGAAAAGGTGTTGCTCTCTGTTAGCGTCATCCATTCTTATGGCAGACAGCAATGTTCCTCTATGGTGGTTAAAGGAAAACAGCTTCCTTTTGGAAGTATCAATATTTACGCGCCATTCTTAACCCATTCAGTCCCAGAGTCTAGGTTCTTTTTGAAAGGCAGCAGCCATGTTTACTTTGTCAGCCTTGATAGATTTCTTATTGAGACGAGAGTAAATAGTGGTGTCATTTGCATAGATCCCTACTTGGGAACTGATTGCATCAAGAAGATCATTGTTGAAGATGAAAAAAGATGTTGGAATGAAAAGCTCTTGAAGTTTGCTCATTCAAAATAACTTTCATTTCACGATTTGATAGATAGATAGATAGATAGATAGATAGATAGATAGATAGATAGACAACAACAGAATTGATTTCACAGCTAGATAGATAACAACAGAATTTATTAGATACATAGATTGATAGAAACACAATTGGATATATAGATACATATTTCTTAACGTAACTATATAGATAGATATCCAATGTGATAGATAGATAGATAGATAGATAGATAGATAATGATGATAATGAAGAGACTGAGATAGATAGATAGATAGATAGATAGATAGATAGATAGATAGATAATGATGATAATGAACAGACTGAGATAGATAGATAGATAGATCGATAGATAGATAGATAGATAGATAGATAGATAGATAGATAATGAAGCTGAGATAGATAGATAGATAGATAGATAGATAGATAGATAGATAGATAGATAGATAGATAGATATTGAAGCTGAGATAGATAGATAGATTGACAACAATAGAATTGATTTCACAGCTAGCTAGGTAACAACAGAATTTATTAGATACATAGATTGATAGAAACACAATTAGATATATGCATACATATTTCTTAACGTAACTAGATAGATAGATAGATAGATAGATAGATAGATAGATAGATAGATAGATAATGAACTGAGATAGATAGATAGATAGATAGATAGATAGATAGATAGATAGATAGATAGATAATGAAGCTGAGATAGATAGATAGATAGATAGATAGATAGATAGATAGATAGATTGACAACAATAGAATTGATTTTACAGCTAGATAGATAACAATAGAATTTATTAGATACATAGATTTATAGAAACACAATTGGATATATAGATACATATTTCTTAACGTAACTACATAGATAGATATCCAATGTGATAGATAGATAGATAGATAGATAGATAGATAGATAGATAGATAGATATTGAAGCTGAGATAGATAGATAGATAGATAGATAGATAGATAGATAGATAGATAGATAGATAGATAGATAGATAGATATCCAAATTAGTTATGTTCGCAATCACACCGATTGATATGTACTCTTTTTCTTAAACATATTTTTTCCTTATTTCTGTGTCCTTTCACTTTTTAGTCTGGATTTATACTTCATCGACTCTTTTTCCTTTTCTTTATTACTCATATTTCTTTTATTATATTTTTATTATTTCTCTTTTTCTTTCTTTCCCTTTACCGTTCGTTTTCTACTCAGTTTTCATTAGAAATGTTCTTCCAATGCAGTAATAGACCTCTTACCTTTCTAGAAACCTCTTTTGTCTACTGCCCTTTTCACCTCCAAATTTCCCATGTACCGTCAATGGCTCGACCCGAACTATCCCTATCAACTTGACAATTTTTTTCCTCTTCTCTAACTCTATCATCGATCCTTGTGTCAAATTGAAACATAATCGAACTATCATTTTCACTTGATGCCTTTAATCATTATTTCCTGTAGAAGCAGAGGTAAAATGAAAGAAAGTAAAATTTATTTGCTCGTTTTGAATGGCATAAAATCTCATAATAAATGTTGCAGACGCGTTTCTTTTAAAGTTGAGTTAGATTAAAAATTAATCTGGATTATGGGACGTACGTTCGAGCATAGAAAATGTAAGTGGATGTTAAAAAGTCGATTGGTGGCTTTGGTCTTTTCACGTGCAAAGTTATACAGAATAAATCAAAGAAGAATTTGAACGTCTTGCAGAATAAAGGTGTGTCCTTATCAAGAACATCATAGAACAGAAATAGATTTATTGAAAACCGCTTGAATATTAATCAATCAATTAAGATGATTTCTAATTAAAAGATCGCCATTCTAAAATTTTCGTTTTTTCTTATTCTTTTTATTTATTTATTTATTTATTTATTTATTTATTCAGATTCCTTATAATTTTTTCGTATTTTTGCTTTCAGTTTATATATATATATATATATATATATATTTATATCTTCTTGTTCATAATTGGTTCTATCTATCTATCTATCTATATATATATATATATATATATATATTTATATGTATATATATATATATATATATTTATATATATTTATATCTTCTTGTTCATAATTGGTTCTATTTTATATATGTTCTTAATCTTTTCATGTTTGATTTCTGTTTCTTTCCCTTCAAAGTTCATTTTTTAAAAATATTTTTCATGATTTTATTTCTAAATTTCTGTCGTTATCTCTTTAAAATTACCTTTAATTACATAATACGTTAACAACTACATAAAGATAGTATTTGTCCATATATTTTTTTAATCGAATTCACCCTATGCACGGCAGTTAATCACTAAGAAACAAGAGGTTCAGTTAAGTACCATACGTGAGCAGAAGATTATCCCACACTAGGTTGTCATTGCTTTCTGCTGTAGACTGGTTGCCAACCAAGGCTATAGAACCCAATCTTTTGTTATTTAACCCATAACTGGAGGAAAGAGACGGATTAATACCTTTCACAAGGGTATTTGTGCGTAAGTGAATGCGAGGAATTCAACTGGAATTCGAACTCGGCTCCCCGATTTGTCGTTCCGAGTTGATATCCACTGCACCACAACGCACATCTCACACAAGAGTGTAAATGAATAAGAAAAAAGAGGAACATTATTAAGGCGCGAGAGAATAGCAGAGTAATCAAGAAGACAGTAGATAATGACTGACATTGCATTTAAATTTTTCAAGATCAAATTTGGCTGAAAAGAATGGAAGACGTATAGGAAAACTGTTAGCATGGAACATACGGTTGCATCTCGCCAATTTGACTGTAAATTGATGAGACCTTGTCACCAACCGAATACTTCACTTAACTTCATAAAATCTGTGTACCACAGTGAAGAATTAATCCGAACAATTACCATGGAAGTATTTATAGAAAAAGCACAGAGGAGATACATTATGGCAGTGAGAAAGTGACTGAAGCCGAGATGCTATGTTAAGATCAATAATATTGCTGATTCTTTGGACTTTATTAGGAATATTTAAATATGTATTAGGAGTACTGAACCATTTGTGGCAGCAATA